>JAWDGP010002758.1:290000-405000 GCA_033675545.1 Elysia crispata | reverse complement strand
TCCATCTTCTTCTCATTTCTTTGTCCATGTCCTGAGTAAATTCCGAGAAAGAAATCCAAATAGTTGTCGCTGTGTTCCCCAAAGATTAAATTTATCAAAGCCTCCCCAGACACGGCACATCTCAACAAAATGAGGCCGCAAAACCAGACACCAGTACTTGGATATATTTCCAAACAGAGAGAGAAATGTCTATATCTAAATCCACACCCTAGAGTCTAGGGGCTCGAC
Organism: Elysia crispata; assembly: GCA_033675545.1. Taxonomy (NCBI): domain Eukaryota; kingdom Metazoa; phylum Mollusca; class Gastropoda; family Plakobranchidae; genus Elysia; species Elysia crispata. The sequence continues at coordinate 404,772 of JAWDGP010002758.1, read as the reverse complement.
CACAACTTCACCACTTTGTGATCCGGGGCTCAAACTCTTTTGCATAAAAATGAGACATCTTTTTGGGCAGGACACTAAAATATTGCAACAACAAAAAAAACAACAAACAACAAACAAACAAAAAAAAAAATAATTTACAACCAGTAGCAAACTGAAAAAAAGGACTCCAAGGGTCGATAATTCTGGAAAGGACAGCCTCGTGTTACAAAAGTTATCGCGGCCTTCTCTCGCTGCCCACAAAACAAGGCTTGAATTATTTATCTCCCCTACTCTCCAAGATGTCATGACGAATTACTCGGAAAGTGTCCCACGTGACGTGGAGCCACGCCCCTTGTGTCACCCTGGTGGTGCGGAGTTTTGGGTTTGAGGGTCTGGAGAGAGGGTGATCACACACTCGTGGTGACAACTCAAACGTCACCACGGGAGGACTTTACACCCTAGCTCGGGTGTGACCAGTGTAAAACGTTTTGAATGCCTGAGTGTTTCCGGAATGATCGAGACGTTGAAGAAGAAACGAGACTGCTCAAGAAAAAATAATTAAAGTAGTCAAAATGCTTTTACTGACTGGTAAAAATGATTTTGCTTATTTTATATGACAGCCCAAGTAGGCTTGCAAAATACATGTGTCTGTCATTCCATGTTCCCTTTTTCACCATTAGAGATAATTTTGTTGTAGTTTATCTATTTGCCAGATTGCCTGTACTGTGCTATAATGTGTCTATCTTCCCTTCTGCCTGTTTATACATGAAGAATCTTTCGCTCCAGTGATTCAGTTTTTGGAGCGTTTCATCGCGATTATCGTTTACCGTATTGCCCCTTTCCTCACCCCTTTCCAACTAAACTTGTATAGTCTTTTCCCATGTGCGCGCATCCTTCTCTTTGTATCCTCATTAGAATAATGCACATCTCCCGACAGACAGACAGACACACACACACATCGGGTCTACCGTCAGCAACGCACGAGACGAGTCTTCTGAAAAATTTTTCCCTTGGGAGGAAAGAGGGAGGTGGAAAGGGCGGAAAAGAAAGTGAGGGGGAGAGATTTGGGAGGGTAGACGGGGGCATCCTGAACACAGAGGGGACATAACGGGACTCCTGAATTAATTCTCACCGACCAGCCCCTCCACTCCCATGTTCCTCCTCCCCCTCTCTACTCATGCATCTCCCTGAGGTTCCGTCCTCTCCCTCGTGCCTCCCAGCTGTCCCATCCATTAAAGCCTGGAAGATGTCCCCGGCGGGTCATATCTCCTTCACCTAGAGAGATAGTGAGGGGGAAAGGGGGGAGGGGAGGTGCGGTGTCACCTCAAAGGTCCAGGTCCAGGCACGGGTAAGCTTCAACTCAGTCACCAGAGGCTGGGCCTGGTCACATGTCGCCAGGGCTGGCCTGACTTCTGCTGCTGCTGCTGCTAGTGGTGGTGGTGGTGGCTACTGACCAGGGTGGAGCGAGCTGGGAGGGTCTCGGGTCTCGGGTCATCACTCCAGGAACAGTTGTTGCTTTTTCTGCTCTCAATGCGCGACACTTTCAAGAGAACCACAAACTTTTCCCCGCTGAAATGAGTGTTTTCAGCGTCTCTTTCTCTCTGTCTCTTTCTCTGTCTCTGTCTCTGTCTGTCTGTCTGTCCCTGTCTCTCTCTCTCTCTCTCTCTCTCTCTCTCTCTCTCTCTCTCTCTCTCTCTCTCTCTCTCTCTTTCTCACTCCCCCCCCCTCTCTCCTGATTTCTTGAAGAGGGGGAGAGAGGGAGTATGTTGACGAAAGGAAAAGGGTATTAAATCTTGTTTATAGCTCTGGAAAAGTTTTATGGAATCCGAGCCTTTGTTTACATGAATAATTGAACACTAAGAGAGATTTTGTAAATTTGTTTTTTCTCGTTTTTGCCATTAGCGTTGTTTGTCGAAATCTTAGCCGTAAATGGGCGATGTTTTTTTCATTAAACCTTTCCAAGAAATCTTTGTTTTTCGGTGCTTTTTTTTTATCTGTTCATTGACTCTATTCCTCTGTGCGTGTGTTTTTTTTGTCTATAATTACTGTTTTCTGTCATTCCATCTACCTAATCGGAAATACCCACAGTATACATCCTTTGACCAAGTGTAGAGATTTCCCTATATGAGGCCTTAATATAAGGGGCTGGCTGCTCTTTTATATACAATCCTATACTTTCAGCAACCCTTGACTCCATCTTTGTATAATCCTTTAAAAACAACCGAAAAACAAAACACTTTCATTCAAAGCTTTTCACCACACAGTTCAACTTTTCAATGGACGGTGTAATATTTCTCTCAATCTTATCACAATATTTGTGGCAGAGCTGTCCTCGAGTTTCCTCCAGCTAGAGGAGGGAAGGGAGAGAATGCACTATTTTTATAAGGTAAAGCTTGTCCCATTGCTCTGTGATCAATCAGGATTAAACCCCCTCACATCCATATCCAGAATCCATTATCCGCAGAGGCTATTTGGGCGCGGCTCCTGAATTGTTTCAAGGGATTATTAATCTTGAATTTTTCCAAATGACAAAAAAAAAAAAAAAATAAAAAAAAAAATGCAATGACTAAGTTTGCATCCAAATGTCGTTTTATAATGTCTTAAGACTATTAATGATCTGTCTAGCTAGAATCTTAGAAAAGATGGATGACGAGTTGGACGAAAGAAGGGAAGTAACACAAATTTAATCTACAGTGAGAATATAGCAAAACTGAAAATAGTGATCTATTATGTTATGTATAAATTATGTTATATGAACTTGAGAACTATATTTTATATTGAACAGCGCAGCGATAAATGAGGAGAAGGAGGGAATGGGGGAAAGGGGGGGGGGGGAGGGGGTGAAGGCGATGATTTTAAGGACAGTAAAGAATCTAGCAATGGTTAGAGGGTAATGCCATTTCGCTCCCCCGTCTGGTTAATTGCCGTGAGTCATTGTCACCAGGGACTGCTCACTCTTGTGATCAGGAGAGACCTATGACGGAAGGGAGGGTTGGGGACGGGGGGAGACAGGTTTGGACCACACTGAGGGAATTGATGAGGTTAGATCAAGGAAAAAGATAACAGTTAAGAGAGGGAGATATGAGAGAAGGAAAATAGGAGGGCGAAAGAGGTAAAGAAAAGCCAAGATACAGAGGGAGACAGAAAAAAGTGGTTAAAAGCGAAACAGAGACAGAGAAAGAGAGAGAGAAACAGGAAAACAGACCATCAGAAAGGAATTCAAAGATATTGTCATTCTTTTATACAAAATAACAGATGGATATTAAGAGATAGAGAGAGAAAGGGGGAGAGACAGATAGATAGAGAGACAGACAGACAGACAGACAGATAGAGATAGAGAGAGAGACAGACAGACATACAGACAGACAGACAGGTAGAGAGATAGATAGATAGAGAGAGAGAGAGAGAGAGAGAGAGAGAGAGAGAGAGAGACAGACAGACAGACAGACAGACAGACAGACAGACAGACAGACAGACAGACAGACAGACAGGCAGAGACAGAGATAAGGGGAGGGCGAAAGAAATGTATCTCTGCATATATTCAAACTGTATTTAGAATTTTAGAATTAATAAAAAAAAAAAAGCAGAAGAAAAAGAAGAAGAAAAAGAAGAAGAAGAAGAAGAAGAAGAAGAAGAAGAAGAAGAAGAAGAAGAAGAAGAAGAAGAAGAAGAAGAAGAAGAAGAAGAAGAAGAAGCTTTCTGATGTCAGTAGGGACACGACACGGCCCTCCTACGTGTGCCTCAGTGTCAGTGTATGATGTTAGAGGAAGGGTCAGAATGATGGCCAGGGCTGGCTAAAAGAGTTACAATTTACGAAATTAAAGGGAGACGATCCATCGCCGAGCAGGACAGGAGACAATCGGAGCTGGAGCGGCACCAAGAGTCATCCATTTAAGTGAAATATGCGACAGTGTTAAGCTGGCCAGGGCTGCTCCATGGGCCTGGTTCTCTCAACTCTGGGAGGGATTTACTGGCTTTTCTTTGGTCTCCTGCATCCTTCCCGTCCGCTTTTCTCCTCCTCACTTTTCTTCCTTTTCCCTATGGTCTATTCTTCGGATTCATTTTCTGTTAAGTCTGGGGATGGAAGAATCAGTTATTATATCTTTACTATATCTTTATAGTTTTAATATATAATTATCTATATATACGTCTTAACTTTGGCCCATAACAACATTCTGCCTCTTCCCTTGCTCTCTTCCTCTCAAAGTCTCTCTCTCTCTCTCTCTCTCTCTCTCTCTCTCTCTCTCTCTCTCTCTCTCTCTCTCTCCCTCTCTCTCTCTCTTTTCTTTCTTTCTTTCTTTCTTTCACCATCTCTTTGGATTTCCAAGCCGCTGTGTAACTGGTGCATAATCCGTAAACCGGACTTTATATTTCCCTGACTCTTTTTACAGGCGTTTTCTCAACTAAAGAGTCCCACCCTATAACTCTCTCCTGTCTCTCTGAGTCTCTTAAACGCGAGTGGCTGTTTGGATTCCAGAAGTCGTAAGGCGAGCCGGCCTTCTGTCCAAATTGCCGCACTTGTCACCATTGAAAGTGTTTGTGTATCATCGTGATGGAGAGCTCTGCCTGTTATCGACGACGCTTGGATTGCGATACGCAGCTTGGCCTCCCCTCTGTGTGGCCGCCGTCTCTTTGAGCAAACATGATCGCTAATATTCAAAGGAGAAGGAGTTGCCAGTGATTAAAACAAACCATTTTCTCCCAGAGACTGCATTCTCAGATCATGGCAGATTGTCCTTCCAATGGTTTGGGACATTAATGGGCTCTCTTTACTCGTAAAACTAGATCCTGCGAAAGAAAAAAAATCATAAAAAAAGAAGAAAAAAAATTATTGTATTTTAGCAGATATACTTCCTTTGGCGCCTGTTTGAATTGTTTCTATCATAGCCGAGAGCCATAAATGTCGAGAAAAATTAAACCCCCCGTCTTCTGCCTTCTCCAAGTTTCTTTGTTCTCGCGGGAGCATGATCAGCAAATCGTGTACACCAGACCTCGGCATCAACAATTCCAGCTTTGAGCCGATGTCGGGGCTGTTCAACAAGACAAGAACAGTTTTAAAATTAGCTTAAACTGTTCTGGATAAGTCGAGGAGTCTAAGCTATTATTGGCAGAAAGTTTCCCAGGTTTCCATGACCAAAGTCGGTTTGAGACAGCCCAATCGCGTTGTTGAAGGTGTGGCGATTTTCCAGTAGAGTTTTGAAGTCTCAAATTCCTCGTCAGTTAACTCAATCTTATCTGAATGTTCGGACACCTAATGTTATCTTATGTTTACCGTCTTCAGTATTTATGACTTTCAAAGCAATATGTACGGGTTTGGGCTCGCCATATCAGCAGCTTGTCTTGTTTTATATGATTTCTGTACGTTGCCGATTTCATGAAATCTATGCTTCTGCAAAGCAAATATGCGTGACAAAATCAATCGATGAAGCACAAGTGATGAGGTTGACTGGCGAATATTTACGCGCCCTGAGGTCAAGAACACATCCGGGTGAAAAGTAATTTAAAATATGTCGATGATTTCTGTGTTCTATGTTTTATAGCATAAAGGTATGGCGGCATTATAATTCTAAATTTTTACTTTGATCTTATGCGTAACTCGGTTCTCGAATTATTTTTAAAATGTATCCGGATTCTGTCTTAATCGTACAAAACTTGTCTCCGTTCTCAGACATGATGTCCAGTCCGCCTGACCTGACCCAGACCATGGTGGTCACTGTCCAGCACAACAGTCAAGGTCAGCATCCCCAGCAGCACCAGCACCACAACAACCAAACCTACAACCACAGCCAAAGCTCTAGCGACGGCCCCAACAACAACCTCTCCGTGGACAAGATGCCGTCCTACGTGGGTGTCGGCGCGACCAGCAGCTGTAGCGGCGGGAGCGGTGGCGCCGGGCCCGGAGAGAACTCGCCCTCCTACAGCGTCCCCGAGCTGCCCAACATCTACCCTCACTCGGACCTGGAGGCGGCCCAGTACAGCGTGCCGGACACAGGCCTCTACAACATCTCCGGCGGCAGCCGAGACTACTCTCCCGTGGCGGGCCAGCCTTACCCCCAGCACCACCACCACTACCCGGCCCACCCCGGGCAGCCCATCTACGCTCTGAACGGCAGCGGCGGGTCTGGCGGAGCCAGCAGTGTAGGGAGCGGCATCAGTGGCGGCCCCACGCCCTACTCCACGTCAGAGGCGCAGCAGTACTACCCAAACATGGCAGGTCCCCCGGGACTCCCTCACAGACACTCCGCCAACTCGAACGGGGCCAGCAAGACGGTGCTCGTGGAGCCCACCATCAACCACAACCTCAACTCCGCCATGGAGAAGATGCCCATGAAAGACATCAAGATGGGGCATGCGCAGTGCGAGGGCGCGGCTCGTCCCATGTCCCAGTGTGACAGCCTCCAGGACAGTCGCCAGTCTGTGATCTCTGTCCAGCTGCCGGGCAATGTGGACACAGAGGCGGTCACCTGGAGTACGTTCAACCACATGGGCGGTCGACTGGTCCTTCCGGAGTCCGGTAGGTCAACTGTACCAGAGTGAAATAAAAATACGCCTTAAGTTGTAGATGCGGGCTCGAAAAGCAATCTATAACCAATATGAACTCCGAATGGAAAGTAAAGAAAGATTAGAAAGTAATAATAGTAATAATAGTAATAATAATAATAATAATAATAATAATAATAATAATAATAATAATAATAATAATAATAATAATAATAATAATAACAATGATAATAATAATAACCACAGTAATAGTAGTAGTAGTAGTAGTAGTAGTAGTAGTAGTAGTAGTAGTAGTAGTAGTAGTAGTAGTAGTAGTAGTAGTAGTAGTAGTAGTAGTAGTAGTAGTAGTAGTAGTAGTAGTAGTAGTAGTAGTAGTAGTGGTAGTGGTAGTTGTAACTATAAAAAAGAAGAAGAAGAAGAAGAAGAAGAAGAAGAAGAAGAAGAATTTCTAGCAAGAGGATTTGCGCGGGGGGGGCGGCCCGCCCCCCCCCCCCCCAAAAAAAAAAAAAAAAAAAAAAATAAAACAAAACAAAACAAAACAAAACAAAACAAACAAAAAAAACAAAACAAAAAAACAAAAAAATTACAAAAAAAACAACAAACAAACAAAACAAAGCAAAACAAAAAAACAAACAAACAAACAAACAAAAAAACGAGAAAACGAAATAACTTGTGAAAAAGGTTTTATTTAAAAAATTTTTTTTTCATCATACAATCATTCCAAGCAGTTTGATTATCTCCCAACATAAGAATGATGAACGAATCTTCTTTGTATGTTAATCTTCTAGTATTAATGTCGTTTTAATTGCCACGCCGTTTGTTCAACTTGGCAGAATTTCTTTCTATAAATATACCATGCTTGGATTATTACTCATTGCTACCAAAAACTTGTGGCAGGAACAATAACACCGAAAGTGCTTTAAGCAAAAATAATTTGAAAAAAATATATTTTACGAATTGGAAAACAAAAATGTTGCAACACTTGGTTTGAAATGATTTTTTGATTTAACCCATTTTCTTTCTTAAAGCGAAAAAAACTATTTTAAAGCAATAACAGTAGTATAAACGATGCTTATCCAAATCTCTTTATATCCATGGCCCGCAGCCAACGAGCCCCATTTAAATGCATTGAATCTACCTGGATTATTTTATTTATGTAAGCCATTTTCTTATCGGTGATCAAAAGCGGAATTATGTCCCCTAACTTCCGCCGTAAACGCAGTTGAATCTCATGAAGGAAATTGAACTCAGCCGTGCATTCTGGGGAAATCCGTCAGATGACGTCATTATCTCGTTAAATCTCGCTTTTAAAGGATGGAATCGTCTTCCCTCTCTCTCTCTTTTTTTTTCTTTAAATCTTTAAAACGGATCTAAAAATGGTTTTGGCATCAACGCTCGAACCGTTCGGTTGAAAATTTTTGTGCTTATTTGAAAAATCTATATGAGGCAGCGCTGGATTTCGGTTTTGTTTTTGTTTTGTTTGGTTTTTTTCCTTAGATTCATTTGAGTGATTTGAGCTTTTGATATCATTAATGTCCATGTCTAAGATCTCTTTTATGAATTTAAATTAAAGATCTTTTTAAATATCTACTGGTTGGATCTGTTCCCAATAACAATAATAATAAATCTCTTCATGTCTGAAAAGCCTGCATTTCTATGTATCCAATTTTCCCTGTAAGACTTACTAGTAAAATCAAAATATCAGAAACACACGCCCAGGGTAGGGTGGTAGACTTCCATTTGTTTTCAAGTTGATTCAAAGGTGATGTTGCAAGTTTAATGAGAAGCCAGTCTTCCCGTAAAGCTGGAAAAGGTTGCTTCGCCATTTATTTATTCAGACCTACTAATTTAATATCACTTATTTTTATTTATTTTTTTTAATCTGTTATTTTTCAGATGAAAACTGCCCGTCATTATTCGTTCTCTGTATAGCCAAATGAGAAAAGTAACACACGTACATCTTGATAGCCTAACACCTTGCTGCCGTGACAAAGGGTGAAATCCTGTCACACACCAATCCTCTGAAGAACATAATTGTTATACTGCAGCTTTCAGGGACTCCGTTGATGTCGCAGTTAAAGCGTCTGTCCTAATATTAGCTGGCGCCTTCTTCGCGGATTGGGGGCACTACACCGTTATTTACACCCTGCCTGACGGGGGGGGTTAGTTTGATTTACAAAAGTGGTTTAGGATCAACGTTTTGTGGACGAGCTCTACTTAAAACAGAAAAGAGGAGCCTTCAAGATTTCTTTATTTCGTAGCGATGATTGTATCCTCGTAAGTGAGTGTGTGGGGCAGGGAAAGAAATTCAAACATACATAGTATCAAACCACCTTCTCCAACCGGGAGCTCGCTTAAATCTGGCGCGTCATGCGCAACACCTGGTATTTGGCTTGTGGAGGAGACGTCTCCAGAATAGTCTTTGAGGACTTCTTTCTCCCACACCGCAGGCTTTTATGATTGATCAAATTATAGCCTTATCTTATACCTATTGTATAAAACTGTTTTGGTAGATTCTTCAGATTCCAAACTGCTACAAATGTAACACCTGTTATGTCTTCACTAAATGGCAAAAACGATCATAAGTTTCCAAATTCTTCCTCCGTCCCCCTCCTTACCCCCCCCCCCCCCTTTCTCTCTCTCTCTCTCTCTCTCTCTCTCTCTCTCTCTCTCTCTCTCTCTCTCTCTCTCTCTGTATTTCCTTCATGCTCCTGCCCACTGTGATCTGGATTCACAATGGCTAGCCTACTAGCCTATTATGAGCCTAGTGAACAAAAAATGCTCACATAGGGCTAGAGCTCTCTACGCACAATGTTAAACATCTTAAACCCAAACACACACGTTCGCGCGCGGACTCGCTTCAGCATTTGGAACAACCACACACACACACACACACACACACACACACAAATGCAGGAATCTCCCGGCAGAATTAGCCCCCCATACCGCGCCAATCAGTCTGTCATTCCCTCCTCCTAATGTCAAGAGTGCGAACCAAGTGGGAGAAACAGCCTGAGCCTTTGCCTTTGCCTTTTCCTTTTCCTTTTCCTTTTCCTTTTCCTTTTCCTTTTTTCTTTCAAAGGCCTAGAATTGAAGATCTTCTGTGTTTTTAGCCTCCCGCCAGGATTGTCTCATTTGGGCCATCAATATCAATTAAGCTCAATTCTCACATTGTGAGGGGTTAATCGCCAGTTTAAAACCCAGAGAGCTGCAGCTCTAGATGAACAAACCGCCTTGGGGCTGTGGCTGCTGCTGGAAAGGGTGGGGGTGGGAGAGAAATCCGAAGACGTATGAGGGCTGGAGGCATATGTTGCTTGATTCTGATGGAGTTGTGCAGGTACTATGTTTACTCGCTTTTCACAACGCAATATTTTAATTGGTTTTCAGTAAAAGCCCAATTCGTGTCGGTATAATAGATGAAAATCATGAGACACCGATCGTTTTTGTGTGCGTGTGAGTGAGACCGAGAGAGAGAGAGAGAGAGAGAGTGAGAGAGTGTGTGTGTGTGTGTGTGTGTGTAGACATATGGGCCTTAGATGACTTACACGTTGTCTACAATACATGCTCCTCGAATAGATTAAAACGTAGAAAAAAACCCAGAGATATGCCAGCAACAACCATCGTTCTCTTCTCGTCATACAACAGAGCGTCTTTCAGCCATTAAACGTTTGACTGTGTGATGTAAACACCGCAATCTGGAAGATGTCTCTAGAGACAAAGTGTCGGAGGAAATGGCACACAGGTGCCAGGGCTAGATATTACCTGGTACTGGGTAAGGCCCACTATAGCCGATAGTGAGGTGGGGTGAGGAGGGGAGGTTGGGAGGAACAGAAAATTCTGCTGACCAGACGGGCTTATCTGCTTTGATCACCCTGATGGAGCGTGTCATAAATAAGGTTATCGGTCACCCTGATGGAGCGTGTCATAAATAAGGTTATCGGTCTCGCTTGGGAGGAAAACCATGGGAGGGGACTTTTTTTTGTTACTCAAATAGACATACCAACTAATCAGAGAGGAAGAAGAGAAAGAGAGACACAGAGAGACACAGAGAGAGAGAGAGAGAGAGAGAGAGAGAGAGAGAGAGAGAGAGAGAGAGAGAGAGAAGGAGAAGGAAAGAAATTTCAGAGAACTATTTTGATAGAAATTGAGAGCGTGTGTGTCTCACACAGTGTAATTTGTCTGTCATTTCAGAGCAGGCACGAGAAGCACAATCAAAAGATTTTAAAAACACAGAAGGTTAAATTGTAACTTAATTTTTAGGTACACGCAGGTGTGGAAAAGTAGCACCACGAAAACCATGTTACACATAGCGCAACTTTCTTCTCACCATCGAAAATTGTGGGTTTTATCAAATTTATCCTCATTTCTTTCTGTAAACGCGTAATGCTGATGACTCGAAGCATCTATGCTGGACAAACCCAGAGAAAAATTTACAGAACCATCTCTATCTCCGCCACTCCCTTCCAGTCCAAGTAAAATAGTATCCACTGCAGCTGATGTCCAAAGTTAGCCCTCTTTAGATGTGAAAAGCCGTCCATAACTTCTTAGAAACTGCAATCACAGCCCATTTATCACTTATAGACTCTCTCAAAGTTTCCAGAAGGTTCTCCCTCTAACCCTGTACTCATCCTCCCCTTCTATTCCGCGTGTTTCCCCTGACCAGGTGTTTTGCTGACTGTCCCAGAGGGCGCCATCAAGAAAGGCCAGGTGGAGGAGCTGTACATGGCAGTCTGTAGGGACGACAAGGACAGGCCGAGGTTATCAGGTGAGCAGTGAGCAGGCCAGCATCGCGAACGATTCGGTTTACATTAGGGGGAAAAATAATAAAACAACCCGATGCTTTCTGTAATACTATTGCCTTCTTGTCCATTGAAGGTTTTTCTCCACCTTTTTTTAACTCTTACCCTACCCATTACTTATGTCTTTTTCCTTTTGTCTTTCACTGACATTTTTGGACCCGCCACCCACGGCCCTTTTCCCCAGAAAACCAGACGATCCTGAGCCCAGTGATCCTGGTGGGTCCGCCGAGCGTCCAGCTCCTGAAGCCCGTGATCCTGTCGTTCCAGCACTGCGCCAACATGCGCCAGGGGGGCTGGGTGCTCTCCATCTTCAAGAGCGAGTCTCCGATTGACGAGCCGCCATATTGGAGGGTGAGTCATCAACCCACTCTTTCCCTCACCACTCAGACAAATTCAGCCTAATCTCCTTGTCTCTTGCCTTCACCTGGATAATCTGTGATATCAACAAACAGTTGTGCCATGGAGTGGAAGAATCTCACTAGAAGTTTATGGTTAATGTAGAGCCTGTGGTTCTTTTGTTGCCATTAATTCCTTGAATTACACAGGAATTACTGCGTAAAAAATAACACGATAATTATGTACACAGGAAATTAAAATGTGAAACTTCGAAACACCTTTCTTTTCCTAAAGCTTTAATGGCTGACATATGGGAGATGTAGATTTCACAACAGTCAACATCGGAGCTTGACTCTCATTGTCATGACTTCTTAACATTTTATCGTAATATGTCACTGGCAATGCTTGGATCCCTTTACCTATTGAATCAAGGAACGTGAAATGAGAAGAGGTGTTAGCCAAATTTACTTTGATAGAACATTTCAAATTTTGTTTCCTATTTGAGATGTGACAAATCCAAACAATTATTTCAAATCAAGACCCAGGGAATGTTGGTGAAAGTTTACATACTAAAAGTCTATGGACTAATTTAATTTGAAATTAATCTCTATCAGTCGTTCAATGTGCTTATCTCTCTATTTATTAATGTTTCTGTAGCAAATAAATTCTATTTTCGTCTTTACTGGTTTATTAAATCATTGAAATTGCATGGACTTCGGATTTTTACAGCGAGTTGTTGTACTGGGCCACGAGACAATCAACTCCCCAATCTACACCCAGCTTGACCCCAACCAATGTCACGTGATGACCGAGTTTCTCAATCGCTACACGCTTATTGGAGAATCTGTGACAGGTGGGCGTGCCCTCAAGATCTACCGATTGGCTGCCTTCGCGCCGGCCATGCCCCCATCTATGGACTACAGCATCAGGGTGTACGTGGTGGAGGACACAATGGATGCCCTAGACGTGAGTTTATCGGTTACTTTCTCTTCTTTACTAGAGATCAAATCTTGTTTCTTCCTCTCAGATCTTTATGCCTTTTGATGTCTCTAAAGATCGATCACGTGACAAAGGTCAATGTCCCCTTATTTTTTTTCTCTCACCCTTGTCCTCAAGTTCCCTATCTACTACACCCGGCTCTTTTTTACTTTCAATATTTTCTTCACTGCAACTTTGTCATTCAACCATGAAAAATGGACCGTACTGTAAAAGATTGATAAAAGGCGTTAAACAGGCCTCCCATTCTCTCTCTCTCTCTCTCTCTCTCTCTCTCTCTCTCTCTCTCTCTCTCTCTCTCTCTCTCTCTCTCTCTCTCTCTTTCTCTAAATCTCCCCCACCCTGCTCAACTCTTCACTGTATTTCATTTTATTAAATGGAATTTCCCCCCCTTGGAATATAAATAAAAACTTTCGCCTCCACCTTCGTGTCTCAGGGCGTGATTCAGGTGGAGAAGAAATTGGGCGGGCGCCTCCTGGACAAGCCGAAACAGATACCATTCCAGGATGGAGGCAACAACCTGTGTCTGACCATCGAGGAGCTGAGCCAGGGCTGGCGCAGCAAGCTGGCGGCCAACTACCAGGAGATTCCCTTCCGGCACATCTGGAGCGGCAACCAGAACAACCTCCACTGCTCCTTCAGTTTGGAGCTGCTGGACAGGTAGGGAGATACAGTCAAAGGGCAGGGATGATACGCCGTTTGAACTGGTCTACTAGTGATGCAGTTATCTGGCTTTAATCCACGGTGTTATAAGTGTCTGAATGTTTTTTGTTTTTTTTTGTTTTGTTTTATTTTTGTTTTTATTTTGTTTTGTTTTGTTTTGTTTGTTGGTTTGTTTGTTTGTTTGTTTGTTTTTTTGTTTTTTTGTTTTTTTTGGGGGGTGAGGAAATACAGGTGGTAGATGATCAATAGATACGAAAGAAAGGGAGAGAGAGCGAGAGCGAGAGCGAGAGAGAGAGAGAGAGAGAGAGAGAGAGAGAGAGAGAGAGAGAGAGAGAGAGAGAGAGAGAGAGAGAGAGAGAGAGAGAGAGAGAGAGAGAGAAAACGGCCCAAGACCAAAATTTAAAACTTTCAAAGGTCATAGCATGACTGATTTTTCTTCATACTCTAGTACTTTAAATTATTCTTCAAAAGAGATCACTTCTTGTAATTTGCCTCACCCTGTCTTCTGCTGTGTGACCAGGTCGGTGAGCAAGATTGCCTGCAAGATCCAGGTGTACCAGAAAGCCATCCTCAGCAACCGACAGACGCTACTTATCAACTGCAACCTGAAAGATGTACGTTTTCCACTCAAAAACATAAATGCGTTTTTTTTTCCTTTTGTAATGTCAGAGACAAAAATTTTATGAACAAGTTTAAGCTAAGGGACGTAACTGCGTATTCCACCAAAAAATTGCCCTTAACTCCCTTTCAAGTCTTTTTATGTTACTAAAACTTTTAAGCTCCGCAAGGAAGACCTATTTTGTAATTTCGATGTTAACCATTCTTTAACCGTTTACGTATATTTACTACACAAACATCACATCTACCTTATAACCTCCACACATAGCCACATATCCTAAACCCATTCACCTACATTTACCAAGCAAGAGTAAGCCAAGGTAAACCTGACTAGGTTGTATTCCCTTGTATCAGGCTCAATGCCTAGTTTGATGAGGACGAGTAAATTAATGTTATAAAGCCATGAGAAAGATAAATACATGAATAATACTAAGAAAGCATTTCTCATATATCTGTCAGGTCAAGATTCTAGAACGTAAATTAATGTCTGTCTAACTTTTACCTGGTTTTGATCTCTCTCACTTTCAGAACGCACCCAGCAATGCTGTGTCCTCTAACGGAAACAACACACTGGTCAAGCAGAGAGCGTCCACTGTTAACAGTGCAGCCTCGCCCACAAGTTCAGGCTTTCACTCCATGGTGGCCCTTGACCCTTCAGCACAGGTGTTTAGGTAAGTCCTCAGCATTAGTCGTGAGTGGAAATAGCTCAGAGTAACTTACAGATGGACATATAGACATCCTGGCATTTAGGAATGTCAAGCTTATTTTTAGACTCTTCATGAAACTATGTTTACCCTTTTTTTCTTAATTTATATAGTCTGAGGAGAGAGGCAAATAAAGGGTAAATTTTAATAAAATCCACAGGCCTCCATTAGTCATTTTTTTTTTCATGCATTTTTCTCTCTTTTCTGAAATGTCCAAAAGAAGAATAATTTATGAGGTAGGAGGCTTATCTTGAAAAGAGATTATCTTTTTCAGGGAAGAGTTTCTATTTTTCTTTTTTTGTTCCAACCTGATTAGAGCTTTTCAAAGTGCTAAGGTACCAAAAATCTTTTTTTTTTTTTTCTGACAACAAATTTTTATGAATTCAGCTTCGTCTTAAAGAATTTCATGAAGCCATTGCTGCCACAAAGCGTCAGCTGTTATAAATTTACTCACCAATCAAAGGGTGAATAGCAGCTTTTTAATTTGATATGAATTTTGGGATACATATACATAGAGTTCATTTTATCAAGGGCTGGAAACAAATTGAAACTGATTGCATTGCCCGCTAAGGAAGGGGTGGACTGGAAAGAAGACTGTGCCTTTATAGTTAAGAAAATATCCTTTTCTCTTACAGCCAATTGAAGAAGAAAGTCTGTCTCACTGCACTGTTTTTTTTTTGTTTTTTTTTGTGGGGTTTTCTTGACTTTGAGTCTGCCTTGTGTTTTTCAGACTGCCCAGCTATATCAAGGCACAGTTATGTATGCTTCTTGATCCACCCAATGTTAGGGGGAACGACTGGAGAATGCTGGCCCAGGCTCTCACTGTTGACAGGTGAATAGGAGTTATCTGATCTTGGTGGTCTGTTATAAGTATAAGGCATTAGGAAAACATTTAATCCATAAACAAGGTCTAAACCTTAAGTTGGTAATTCAGTGTCACAGAATAGGCAGGTCTTAGCTATTTAAACTTGTCCTAGACTCTCATACAGTCTTACAATGGCAAAAAAAAATTAACCACAACTTGTTTGTATCTTCCCAGTCAATGCTGATTTAAGAAATCACAGACATATTTTTAAATTGCAACTACTGTAATTAGATTTAGAAGAAGTATAATTTTCGGTTTATAACTTTGATCTTTTTTTTAGATCAACATTTCTGTGGAGGCTTTAATCGAAACTAATTTTTGCAGAACTGACAGAAAATAAGAGCACCTTCCGAAATGATAATTCCCACTCACTGAATATATGTTTCAAATGGATGTGGTTGATGATTAAAAAGTGGTTAAAAAAAATCTGACAAGTCTTTTTCTCCAGTGTAGTGTCCCCAACTCAACCTATTACGCGCAAATATGGCTGGGTTTAACCTCTTGTTCAAATACCCAGCTTAAAACCTAGAACCTCATAGCTCAAAATACACTGTATTTTTATTGTATTGACGTTTCGCCAACTGTTAATCCTACTGAAAGTGTTTGTGTAAAGTTGGGAAAGAACTTGAGTACGTTTAGCCCTCATATGTAGAATTGTCTTTGCCTTACCTTAATTTATCACTGGTTGCGCCTCTACTCCACAGATACATCAACTTCTTTGCCACCAAGTCTTCTCCTACAGAGCACATTCTTGACTTGTGGGAGGCTAGGCACCGAGAGGACTCAGCTGTTACAGATCTGATGAACATCCTGCGAGTCATGGGACGCATGGACGCTGCTGCAGTCCTTGAAAAAGACAATGGTAGCTGGTTGTGATGGGATGAAGACTACACTGTGCCATGGACACTTTAAAACTGTTACAACTGTTCCTGCCTGCTTTGTTCCTTGTACCTGTAGAAGGGCAGTCGAGGAGATATGTGGGTTCCTAACATTGTCAGATTTATCATGGTGTTGTACAGATATGTTACCAAACATGATTTGGAAAGGGTTGTTATGGAGGGATGAAATGCAGGAAAGGCCAAGCCAAGCTGTTTCCTGAAGAGACTCTAGTGTCTTTGACAGAGGAATTCTCGAATTCTCCACTTAGCACTTTCGTTCTCTGCAGTTCTTGAAAAACATTTCAATGATCAGGTGGAATTTCTCTGCCAGATTTGGGAATAAGAATCAACAGGGTTCGAGAGGGTACAAAAAAAACGGGCAAAAATCAGTTTCAGACATTGGCTGCCTCAGAAGAAGACTACCCAAATTCTTCTGACAATCAAATGTAAGTGGAAACCTTGCCCAACTGGTTAGCATGGTCACCATATTACCTGTGGAGCATACATCAAACAACGACATCATTTCTTTCTTATGGTTTGTGTACCTGTGTAGAGGAGCAACAAGACATATCAGAGGATGCTTTCAAGGGTTTTTCATGAATCCTGTTTGATGTTTTCCACTTTTTATGGATTGCTTCTTTTTTAAACATTTTTAGCTCGAAATACAATGGTTTGATATCAACTTACAGCAAAACCAGAAAGCAATTTTAAGGAAATTGAAATTGAAAGTTTTCTTCCCTCTAAATCAAAGGCACGAAGGCAAATTTTCGTACCCAATCTTCTCTATCATGCCATACTATGTAGGTGCTGATTGTTTATGCTTTACATGTACATGATACACACTCTGACTTACTTTTACAACAAGAAAGCCTAGGTGTCTACAAGACATTGGCTTATCTCCCCTGCATGCATTCTGTGCCTCCAAAGGATTCATCTCTGATCCCATCCAACAACTTCTCCATTGTGCATCCACTGCCTCGGGCTGTGCAGATTACCTCCAGCTCGTTCACTCTCTGCATTGATGAAGTAAAGAGGAACAGAGTTTTCAGGACTGGACACCTTAATACCCAAATGCTTTCTGTGACTCTCAGTGAGGAATGCTTACAGTAAAGTTTCAGTGTCAATATATTTTTTGTCAGCAAAGAAATGCGTAAATTTTATTCTTCGCTTAGTAGAATAATAGAAATTCCTATTTAAAAATTCTGGAAGTTTCTGTTTTTCTTATGACATCATGGCATAGATAATAATATTTTATCATTGCAAAGACGTCTGACATATTATTCATTCTTCATTTAACTGACATCCAACTGGAGAAACCTTCATGAAAGTTCACCCCACATAATGCATTCACGTCACAGAGATAGGTTGCGACTTTGCCTCGAGAATGAAACGTGCAAACAGAGAAACATGAGCTCCACAACAAAATCTGCTCCTCCTCAAGTCAAAGTCGTGCTGTGATTGGATTGTAATCTAACTCGACATGTGTAACTTTGTTGTGACATGTTTTTGCCATGAACTAATTTGCTTTGACATTGTTTACTAATGTTGACTCGCTAAGAGAATCCTTGATATCTTTATTCCTATTGTGTGCTGTTTTTTGTTTTTTTTTCTCTGCTTCAAACAATTTTATTGACTTTTTTTTTAATTTGACACGCACAAAGCGTGCACCAGTTTAGCCTGAAAAAATAATAAAAAAAGAGTAGTGTAAAAACTTGTCTCCTTTTGTTCAGGTTTATGTATCTATGAACACACAGTGGTTATCTTTTTTTTCTTTTTTTTTTTAACTGGACTAGTACTTCACTTGTAAAGTTTCTTTGTTTTATTCGAAAATCATACCAAAGAGATGTCATATTAACAATGGCGACCTTATTTTTTTTATGAAGATTAGATTTAAAAAGATGTTTCTCAAACAGATTATATTATGAAGCAGTATTGCTTCACATTTTTTAAGGAATGTCATTCACGGGCATCCAACACTTGGTCTCACTATCTTATAACAAATTCTTGATAAAATATTTAGATCTAGCGTCACAGATCTAATTAAGTATCTGCAACGTTTTCCATCAACCTTGATCAGCAAGAAACTCGCCTGTAAGTTTATCATTTATGTACATAAATCATCTCTTTGTTCATATTAAAAAAAGAATGATGTTGTTTTGTTGTGTAAATAGCTTTGCTTTTGATCGGACGTATAAAGCCAGAGACGCATTGTGTGTAAAACTTTGTTCTTTGCATGCATAGAAAATTTTGTATGATGTGAAAGTTTGAGTCAGTATGTGTGGGTGCGTGTGAAACAAAAATCTTATGTCTGTGAATATTTCATCTGGTTAACTCAATGTACACTTGAACTGATCTGATCCTAGTTTCACAAGAACATCCTTGCGATAGAATTCTTGGTGTACTACATCTTGATGAATGTTCTCATAGTTTACAAGAGCTAGACCTATTTTTGTACATGACTATCACAATAGACGTCTATGAGGTAAAAAAAACCAACAACCTGAAAATGGTTTGGTTTTGAGAGGCAATGGACTAAGACTTCATTTCCCATTAAACCTTTGATTAAAAACTTAACTCTTCTCTTAGTGCAAATTTAAAATAAGAGTGTGTTCACAGGATATACTGTCAATGAGGCAGGTAAAATGATTTATAGGGGATAACAATTATTAGATATGAATTCCATATTTTTGTTAGCAATATATATCATATATTGTAAAAATTCCGCAACTGAAGGGTCAACAGCCACAAACCCTTTTATTTTGTGGCATATATTGTTTTTCTGGTCACAACATGCTGAGCTACAGAATAATTGGCTTTGATGCACAGAACTATTCTTCAGATGATTTCAGAAAATTTCGTTCTGCATAAAAGCAAGGATTGAAAATTGGTCCCCATCAGTTCAGAATATTATTAGGCATTATGGCCCAGCCATTGGTGGAGGGATACAGCGGTTTACAAAACTGCTTGCTCTCGCAGAGCTCAGGTAATAGCCTGTGTTTTGGATTAACCTGAAAAAGTGACAGTTCATGTATTTTTGATTTACGCAAAATCTTAGAATAATCCATTTCTTTGGCTTAAAAGAAAGTGAAAAAATGATTTATAGACTTTTTTTATGCTCTCCCACAATACTTCTCTTTCCATTTGACTCGCTAAAAAATTTCCTAAAACCATTCAGATGTTTAAGTGAAATATCCAAGGATTGCTCTTTAATTTCGTATAAGAACTTTTCATTGCTTGTACTGGATCCGTTTCACTTCACTCATGGTTGATGTTCCAAAATGATTGTTTTTGTTTGAATAAGTAGGTCGTGTGTGATTACTGATTTTTTTGTTCTTGGGTCAATGGATGTGTGAGAATGCAAAGAATCTTTCACTGAGAAAGAAGCCTTTAAGTATGCATGTAGCTTTTGTCCTTGAAAAGTTGCAGAACCAGTGAGCTGTCACTAGAATGATCCACAACTTGTTGTTATATCCTTTAGCAGTGAGTGAGTGCAATGAAAGCTGGCCCCAAGAAAAATGCCCTAAAACTGCAGATTTGATTTAAAAAAAAAAAACCCAAAAAAGCGGACTGCTGCTTGGCTGTTGCTAGCTTGCTTGATTATTGAATGTTATTTACTAGCCTCTCATGCCTGGGGCATATTAATATTTATTATGAATGTAAAAAAAGGATATGTAGACTCTAGAGTAGGTGAAATTGAACAGGACTGGCAATGCCAGTTAATGGCACAGCGTGTAAATGCTACCTGTGTTTTTAAGTTTGGAAGAGTCCAAAGTTCAAAACTTTGATATACAGACAGCTTCTCAGTCTAGGCCTCATATTATTTTGTTCTCACCCATGAATCAAAACTCTCTGGCTCTTCAAGAAAAATTTAAGGATGCTTTTTGTTTTTAACAAATGTGAAGTTTATTTTACTGAAACCTACTGTCTCAAAAAGCATGATTGGGCTGGCGTAATTTCTTTTTTTTTTTAAACGTTTTTGGTCTTTTGTACAAAAGACTCAAAGAAAGCGATATACATGTATTGAAAAATTCAAATTATTCCCTGCTTCCTACCATTTTGACATAAAAGAGCAGCTGTGAAGAAATTCAAGCATCCCTTTAAAGTTCTTATTTTATATATATATAAAACCTTGGAAAAATTTTTGAAAATATCACCATTTATTATTTTAAATTCAAAGTTCATAAGGAAAAAAAATTGAAATCTATTCAAAGTTTATCAAGTATTCCTCTTTTGTTCATGCAAGATTTAAATTTGTGCCCACTTGTAATTCTTCTGTAACTTATGTCTCATATTCCCTAGTCAGGGAGACTTATTGAACATGATTGGGGCTAGCCATTGTATTTTTAGATTTTATGATCCAGAATACTAAAAAAATTCATGCTAATCTTTAAAGGTGTGCGAGTCCAATCCAGACGGGCAAACAGTTGGGCAGACTCGCTCACTTCTCCTGAAAACTGAGTCTTTGTGCTGAAGCTTAAGTCATATCGGCATGAAAGTTTTGAATCAACAAAAAAAAAAAATCTAAATGACTCCAATTCTGAAAAAGCTGTTGATTGTCTATTGCTCTCTTTATCTCTCTCTCTTGTGATTGTTCCAATCTCAGCATTGTGACACCTCTATCAAATTTCTCTGCTCGACTCAGTCTGAATGTGAAGACTGACAACTTCTGCCTCCATTTTACAAGTCATAAATGCTGTGCATCAAAGATTTTAACTCTATGATGAATATGTACAGACACTTTACACTATGTACATAAGTACAGCAAGAACAAAATAAAATCAATGTTTGAACCTAATTCAGTTGTATTTTTCACCATTGTTTTTCATTTCTTTGAGCTATTTTAATTAAATAAGTCATTATTTTTTTTAATTATGTGTGTGGGGCTCCTAATCCCAGTCATCCTAAAGTAAACTATCTTTGCAACTAATTAGCATGGAATATGGTGTAAGTATAGCCATATGACCAATCAGAGATATTCAGTTGCAACAGCACTCAAATTCTCTCATGCCATTTCTAAGATTTTTAAAAAAGTAGCCTTCTGTCTTGCAGGGACTTCAGGTAAGTCTTGTGGATAAGGTCTTCCATATTGACCCCTATGAAGGCTACAAAATAGGAAAGTTTTCAACCAAAGTTTAAATCTCTTAGGTGTTGTAACTCGAAGTATCTTGGGATCTGCAAAAATAGTTTGTTTTTTTCTTTTTTTTTTGACTTATTTTTACATAACCTTATCTTGACTGTTAGAAAAAGAGCAAAAACTTCTCTTGCGTAAAAATATAACATTCAAAGTGCCATCAGCTTAGTTCACTGTACTCATAAAATTGGAAGCAGAAAAGCTTCCTTTAAGTCTTTATAACATTAATAATTATGTATTGCACCCAGTCCAATTTAGTTGAATTACAAGAACATTCACTGTGTTGTGTAAACTTGCGACCGTTTTGTCGCCATGGACAGTCCCTACTCTAGCCATAGGGCTGAAACATGTGCTCTGCTTTACGCCAAAGGGCTGCGATGTGTTGTGAAATAAAGCATTTTTCTAAAACTGTGCTGATGCCCCAGATCAGGCCGACTTTCAGCAATTGTTTACATGTAAAATGTTTAGGTATTACAGTTTCCCCCATGTACTGGGTTACTTTCAGCAATTGTTTACATGTAAAATGTTTAGGTATTACAGTTTCCCCCATGTACCGGGTTACTTTCAGCAATTGATTATAATGTGTATGTACTCTCCTCTGCTGAGGTTTACTTTCAGCAATTGCTTAGAATGATTCTGTCTTTTCTGCTGAGGCTGAAAGTGAAGTTGAGAACTTTTTATTTTAAGGAAGCTAGTTTTTAGTAATGTTTCTAAATTTTTGCCTCTATCCACATTCATACCACCTATTGATAGTCCTGAAGAGAATTGACCAATACATGTTATACTTTATACTTTACAAAAAAATAGAAAGGCTGATTCACACAGCACTGAATTCTTTAAATAGTTGTAGTTTAACTGCAATATAAGCTAGATTTACAATATATCCAATTATAAAAAGCAAAGGTTTTTATATCTGGTGAAATTATTTTACACAATTGTTTATGCTTTATTTATACTATGTCCTCTACCTTGGCTGATTTTCAGTAATTGTTTATGGCATGTTGGGTCACCCTTTCTGAGCCAATATTAAGCAATTTTCAACGGTTGGCTTTTAATAATTTTTTTGATACTTTTCTATATTTTTGCCAAGACCTTCCCTGCCCTTTCATATCTTACTATTATCTTCCTTGCCATTCATACCCTCTGAAGATTCATAAGGAATGGAGAGATGATCCACAAAATATATATGAAAATAGTGGAAGAAGAAAAAAAGATTGCTGATTCAGAAGTTTATCATGCAAACTTCTGTCATATACTTGATCACTTGGTGATGGACATCGACTTTTGTTTTTGTATTGCAAATTAGGCCTGATGTAATCTAGATCTATCAAAAGACCATCAACGGTCATTCCTAGCCAATCTTGTTTTGGGGAAACCGTTTTCCTGTTCCTCGAGTTGAATTTATTCAAACTACAATGTGACTGTCATTTTTCCTCTTAACACTTTGTATAAAGAGTAATAAGGAAGAACATTGACAAACAGCAATGAAACCATGAGTCAACACATTGGATTTAAAATGGTTTATTTTAAAGAGAAGGGACACTATATGGAAAGCACTAATAAATGTGTTGGCTTTGGAAATAGCCGCACAAAGGTGAGATAAAATTTAAAAAAAAAAAAAAAAATCAAAAAACGAAAAAACAGAAATTGCTGGAGGCCTTACCTTTAAAAAAAAAAATTTTTAAAAAAAAAAGAAGAGAAGAAAAAATAAAAGCAAAAAATAAACATAGAAAAAAGACAAAAAAGACAAACATAACAAAACAAAAGTAAATTCTAAACTAAAACTTGGGTGTTGGATCATTCTCACAAAACGCAAATCAAATTTACTGTAACAACGCAAGTGAAATAAAATTGATGCAACAAGACATATGATGAGAAGGTTCAAGGTAAAAATTTTGTACTGAAAAAAAAATTGAGAGGGGAAGAGGAGAGAAAGATAGACAGATAAAGAGAAACAAACACACAGAGACTGGAACAGAGAGATTGACTGATTGTTTGGCAAGCAAAGACTGATGGAATCATTCAGCTCAGCAAGTTCACACATGAAGGATGGCAGTACAGGTTGAGTGAGTTCCTTCCACTACACACCACCAAATTTATATATCTTAAATACATTTCTCGGCATTTGAATTTGTGACGGTGAAGCCGTCTTTACAAATAAAATATGATTATAATGTAGAAAATTTTTTACTAACGTTTTACATATTGTTAGTTTTCTTGAAAAGGATCAAGTATACAGGCCCATCCCTGTACGAGAAGGCATTACTGTAACACTTGACAACCAGCTTGAAATCCAAGAAAGTTTAAAAAATGTGGAAGAAACAATTGGACAATTTGAGAGTTTAACATCTTGATAAAAGGAAAATATTGGTCTTGCCTTGTTCTGGTTTGATGCATAACAGGGCTATTCAAGCCCTAAAAATGACATCTCTTTTATCACTATTTGGGTTCTAAATCTTGATTACTGACTCACAACCGAGAGACTTATTTTTAAATTGCAACTCAAAGCAATGACCATGTTATAAGAAGAAAACACCTTCTCATGCTCCTTTGCCAAAACGAAATCTTCTTTGGATTTTTTTTTTTACACAAAAATTTTGTATTTATTGTGCTGCATGCATTAAAGGAGTCAGGAAAGAGAACTCTAACAGGACAAAATCAAGTTCAATGTAACCCGTTCAGCTCATTCAAGCGTCAGTTGAAAAGCAAAGAGCTGATCTCACTTAAAAATCAAAGAAGGCTTTACAAAAAAACAAAAAAAACAATGACATTTGAAAACTTAAAAATCTGATTTTCATCCTCATACTTAAGAAGTTGACGACCCTATGGACACCAAAAAAAAAAAAATCAATGTTAGAAGAAAATCTTTCAGAGATCTATCTAAATTTTTTCCGATAACATCTAACCGATAAATCAAAGAGAAAAAAATAGAAGTAATACTCAGGCATGGAGCAACCATCTTTGGTAACCAAAAATGCACAACATTCATACACAGGCACACAACTCTCACACACAAACAGAATAATTCAAATTCCATCTTTTAGACATAAATCTCACACTCCAAATTGGCAATTACTCTTGCGGAAGGGGTTTTCAAGAATTGAATTGAACATTCTAGTGCATTGATTCCAAGTAAGCTAGATTACAAAATTAAACAAAACAAGTGCTCAAACATATAAAAATTATATTGATCAATAATAGTTTCATTTTGCAACACAATCATGAATTTATATGTATATCACTTTACAGACTATCACATCAAGATGGAGGTCGAGCTGCACAGATAACTTGAGGCATCTCTCAACCAGTCCAAATGAGTCAGGAAATCACATTAAGGGTTTTTGATATAAGTTTAGGATGTTGCAGTTTTGATTCTCAATGTTGAGAGGTATCACTTGTTTTATTGCTAGATTTTCGAAATAACCGACTTCACAACTTAGTTTTCAAAATGTAAATTTTAAAAAGACTCATTTAGGCTGGTTGGGAGACAAATCCAATTGGACTATCCAGATCTGTGCCCTGCCACCAAGTAAAATCTAGTACTACAAAGGAGTAAAATCAAAGTAGAAACAAATTCATAACTCCTGTTTATAAAATTGAAAAGAGGGGAGAAAATGATGTGGAGCCAACTATTTATATATATATTATATAAATATATACACAGCTAGGTGCTTGCAGGTTGCTTCAAACCAGATTTGTCACAAATGTGAAAGTGAATGAAAGAGAAAAAAAAATGTCAAATTGTGATGGAGAACAACTGGTCAATCCACTCTGTTGTTCTTGCTGTAAATAGTTGCACAAATCTTCCATTGATTCGGCCTTGAGTGGATTAAAAAAAGGGGAGGAGAAAAACATACATGACAAAACAGATCTGATCTTGGTTAACACCCACAATAAAAACATAGTTAGAATTTTAAAGTCTACAATAAATAGAGTGCAAAATATATATATATATATTTATTTATATATATAATTTATATTGTAATGTGTTATGTATAATTATATGTGTATAAATAATCCCATCTTCGCATGAAGTTGGATATGGTTTTAATGAGATGAAAAAAAAAACAACTTTAGAATCATGGAATAAAATTTGTAAGCATGTTAACCCACAACGTTAACTTGTCAATCATATAAAAAAGACAAGAGAGAGTCCAAAATGAATATCCCATGAATTATTACATCCTTCCTTTGGACAATGGAGCGCTTTTGTCTGATATGACAGGAAGTGTGAGGAATAGGAGACTGGTAGACTGTGTTCTTGATGATAGGGGCTACAAGTTTCTTATGCCCACATAAACACATCCAAGTACTCATCTGGTTACAGTGATCAGACAAGAATTGCACAGAAAAAAAAATGCCATACAAATCAAGATTAATGGGAACAAAAGGAGAGAATAATCCACAAAATCCAACATAGAGAGAGAGGGAGGGATAAAGGAGAGAGAGAGAGAGAGAGAGAGAGAGAGAGAGAGAGAGAGAGAGAGAGAGAGAGAGAGAGAGAGAGAGAGATCAAAACTATACCTCTTTGAATTGGTAGAGATATGAAGCAGTTAAGTTTACAATTGATTTTTAATCAAATCTATCATTTTTGATTGAATGTTATAGCTTAAGACCAAGCCTCTTTTGAAAAATCTGTTTCTTGGACAACCTGCCATAAAAATTGAAACATAGAGCAGCATTCTCAGCTCAGGATTATACAAAATGTGTCTCCCCAATATTAAAGAACCCATGTTCCCTTAAGGCTAAAAGAAAAACCAAAAGAAGATATTACTGCCTCAGAAACAAATATATTGTTGGGACAGAGATGCAGGACTTCATATGTATTGAATTGCTGGTCAAAGAAAGTTTTCTCTGGAAAATAATGTTTAAGATGTTTCATGTGAATCTATAAAAGCTTTTATAGAGAGATAGCAAGTTACATAATCTAACAGATGGCACAGTTTGTTGTAGCGTGCTTGAAAACTCAAAGCTTGAACATGTGAGGACCGAGGTCTGAGTCAGACAAAAGTTGTCCTAGTGAAAGCTTGAACCTTAGGCAAACAAACACACTCTTTCCTCTTATGGCAGCAAAATTTTCACTCAAACATTTTTCTTATGGAAAAAAAAAAACAACAAACAACTGTGTAAAAAGAGGCTAGAAAAGCAGAAAATGAAGAAAGTAAAAAAAAAAAAAAAACAGATGTGGATTATCTCGAAAACACTGCAAAAATTTCATAAAACAGTGAATGGAACATTGGAAAATATACAGGGGAAAAAATGGTGGATAATGAATTCGCACAAAAAAAAAAACAAAAAAAACCCCACAGCAATAATACTAACTTGCAAATAAAATATGATATCATAAAGTTAAATCGTTGTGTCTAGCTTCAGCTTTTCAAACTATACTATTTAAATGCATAAAGTTAATATTGAGCCAAGAGAGTTTTCAACAGCGGATTCATTCTTTGCGTATAGGCATTATGCATAACTTGCAAATAGGAAGAAACATTTTCTTCTTGTTTTAAGACCTCTATATCAAAGATACCAGTAGTTATAAAAAAAAAAAAACAATAATGAAATAAAATGGATTTATTAATTGTCTAGGTTACTCATGTGTATTAAGCTATGCATAAAAAAAGAAAGAAAAAAAAACAGACTTTTAAAAAAAATCAAATTAAAAAAAAAACGAACTTGAAATATGTCCTTGGTGATGGTAGAGTCATTACCATGATTGATAGAGATTAACTTTTCATATTTCGGCTAGGAAGATTCAAACAAAATTCACTGCAAGGAGAAATTTCTTGAGCAACTCCTGCGAACTCTAACAGCTCAACAGCTTCACTTCAGCAAGAAGGAAAATTACTGTTTGATGAATACGAATTCCGTAAATAATATACTTGTATTATATTCTTCCCTAAAAGCTGCATACAAGGGACGGGAGGTAAATAGTTATTTCTTCCAGAAAAAATTTATACTGAATATTTATCATGTCAGTTGGCAGGTGTAGAGAGAAATTGTTCCAATTCTCATAGAGGGAAACACTGATTAGTACTATATAGGAATTGATGAGAAGGCATACGAGAGAACAAATCAGGAGAGAAAATTGAAAAGAAAATTGATACACATAACACATGCCAACAGCATGATGCACACAAAAAATAAAAAATTTTCTACTTAGTGAGTTCTGAAAAAACATTGTAAACTTGTAATATATATATATGTACTTCAAAAAGGATCAGATGAAAAAAAAGCATAACTATGTACAAAAATATTTGTATTGCATCGACAAGAAAACCAATAAGCAGTGAAAATTTGTCTATGCTCACGGAACTATTAACAAACCACACTACACATCTGATCACAAAAAGAGCTAGTGACTCATGTCTTCCAGAATCATACTTCGTCTTCTCCTAGAAAACTGAGAAATATGTAAGTGACCAGTGCTTACTACCACAGAGGTCAATTGCTCATTTAAAAAAAAAATAAAATTGTAATTCAACAAAATGTGCAAGAAAAAAATTAAAAAAAAAACAAAAACAAAAAATAGAAAAGAAACGGCTCCCTAGAGTAGAACTATTTCACCATTGAAGAAGCAGCTCTACACATCAGGACAACAGAAAATTGATCTTAAGCTGATGTATTCACAGCCGGCTGCATTGGAAAATGAAAGAGAAAGCTAAGATGGTAAAGTTAATGGAGGTGTATGCTAGTACTTGTTAACATTAAAAAATCTTATACCAAATACTCAAGATCATTTCAAAATATTTTGCAGCAATCAAGTTGACCATTCATGAGATCGAAGAAAGCTATCATGTCTTTGATTGTTTCAAACAGATATGCCTGTGGCTGAGAACCATGTTCTCTTACCCTGAAACTACCAAATCAATATCTTTAATAATTTAGTTGTGTTAATTGTCCAATCTTTTATCACCTCTTTAAAACCATCAGAAAAGCTGCACTTCAATATATATTCTACCTGAACTAGGAAGAGTTTAACAGATTAGTCATGGGTATAATTAGCACAGTTTTATTATTGTATATGTTGAAAGGATTCAATATATTAAAACAAACAGAATCTAGAACGAAGGCAAGAGTCACTCAAAATCAAGTAAACAAAAAAATTAATAAAAAATATATGAGCAGCATTCATATAACATGTATCTCTTTTCTTTCACTGCCTTCAGATGCTCAGAGTCAAAATGAGCCACACTTTACACTACAACACCTGCACCTCATATCTCTGTGTATTGTGTAAAAATTATACGCATAAACATTAAAATCAGACAACAGCTCAGGCTAATAAAAGGTTCAGCAAGAACATGATCACTAATTATGAATCAAATTCAGCATAAAACAGAGATCTATTCAGTGACAATTGTGATGGAAAGTAAAATCTTGTATAACTGCAACAGCTTACCCAAATCTGCCACTCCGCACAAAAAAATAAAAAAATAAAAATAAAAATAAAACAAACAAAACAACAAAATCAACGCCAGCTGTTGCTAACAAATGTGAGCCATTCTAGGCTGTGAGCATAATGGGTAATGATATCATTCATTATTGAATATTGAAGGGAAGGGAGGAAAAAGATTAATTAATGATTAAATGAAGATATGACCATTTGTTTAGAAGATAAGATCGTGCGTGCGTCTCTAGAGCCCTTTACATAAGTGTATGATACATAATTAAATGTTCTGGAACCGACTATTTCGCCTGTTCTCCTGAGGGAGACCCAGATCTGTGGAAGTGAACATTCTGCCACTTGCTGTCCTTGCGCTGCCAGATCCTCGTCTCTTCAGCGTGGTACGTCACTGGGAGACCATTTCTGGGGGAAGAAACACACAAATATTCAGGATCACATGTTTTTCCTTTATACCCTCTCAACATTTCTATCCTTCTGCAATTTCATGTTTCTCCCGCCTGTTCTTTTTCATTCCCTTTATCATTAATCTTGCTTTAATTGTTACTATCATTTTTTAAAAACGTTTTCCGATTTCTGAGTTGGACCATGAGACTATGAAAGAAAAGGACAGGTAACGTTGCCCCGACTAACATGGACTGCTCTGAAGAGTGATTTACTTTTGATATTTATTTTCTGAAGAGTGATTTACTTTTGATATTTATTTTCTGAAGAGTGATTTACTTTTGATATTTATTTTCTACTGTTTTATATTTTCGAGACAAAATTATCTTCACAGGATATTTTATATTCTTCGGACAAAATTCTCTGTCCTTATGTAACAGTGTTATAGTAAAGGTAATACCTGATTTCTAAAAAAAATTGTTTTGAAAAAAAATGACCAATAACTTTAAACATTTAAGATATGCCCTATCAATCTGATGCAATCTAATGTCTGTTTTATAAATCCACAATCAGAAATCAAAGGCCGACAATAAATCGCTTTTCGGGGCAGTCTGGGGCACAAAAGTGATCTGACCCTAAGGAAACATAAATTGTGTACCATACAGCTTAGGTTTACAAAAAAGGCCATGCAATTTTTTTTCCTTTTTACCATTCTACTTTTTATTTTTTTTACTTCTATTCGATACAGTGACCAAGTTGATCACATGTTGCCGTATTAAATGAAAAAAAGTGTTAAAACAGGTATTAAGAAAAATGCATTTTTCAAAGCCTCCCACCAGTGGAAACTGCTTTAAATATCAATGATGTCATGTAACTCGTAAAACTCAATTGGCTGCTGAATTAAAGTTTTATGAGGAGCTCTAGGGGCCAGTAATATTGATTGGCTTTATAATAATCTTGCCAAACTAAATATCAAAAGTAACCCTTTTTTTTTTTTAAATAGAGGAAGAATTTTGATAACGTTCACATCTAGTAAAACTCAAAGTAATGTACATCTTGTGATGTAAGTTGTGAAAAAGAGCCATTTTGCTGTAAGCAGCATTCCTTGTTTCTTTACTTTTTAGTTTCCCGATAAGATGAATATAAAAGTGTCTTTCATAATTAATTTCCATCCCATTTCAATGAAATTTAGACAGTATATAGCCGAGATACACTGAACTGTAACTGTTCATTTTGAATTTTTTAAGCCATGCGGTTAAAAAAAATTGTTACATTTTTTGGTTACAAAAACTATTTTTATCCTTTTCTCACCAATAATTTTCTCTTCACTTTCATTTTGCTCAGAAAATTTTTGCATTTTCTTGAAACTCATTCTCAGCCTTTAATTTGAAATGAAATTTGTCAAAGTCTTTTACAATTTCTAATCCCAGCCTGAGGATATTGAGAAGCTGTACAAAAATTTTTGGGCAAAGTTTAATTCCACGAAACATTTTCCAAAAGTATGTATTTTAAGAGTTACAATATAAAATTCTATTTCCAATTTTCTTTATTCTTCTTCCCCATATTTTGAGTTTTTGACATCTTCCTCATAAGGTCTGGTTTTGAGACATTTCATTTAATCATTACTTGCAGCAAAAGAAGTAACTTTGCCAAGCCATTTCCCTGAGTCGTCCGATTCCTTATAAAGAAAACCTAATTATCAGCATAATTCTTAGTTCAGTATTACAATGGATTCTTAAATATTTTATTTGTTTCCTAGCTAATGACTCTCTAAATGACATTTCCAAACAAAGAAACAAATTAGCGAATTAAACAAAAAAAATTAAGAAGCATTATCTTACAAGCATTAAGTGGATTTGACTAACAGTATTTCACCCAAACGACAATTTTCATGCTATCCTCCTCCTCATTCCCTCTGGTCCAAACCACACTTTTACCACAACCTCCCTGTGTGTATCACCCCTCACTCTTTTATTTCACTTGACATTCCTACCAACTTCTTCTACAACTCCCTGAACCTGTCACACCACTACCCCTCCCTGTGTATCACCCCTCACTCTTTTATTTCACTTGACATTCCTACCAACTTCTTCTACAACTCCCTGAACCTGTCACACCACTACCCCTCCCTGTGTATCACCCCTCACTCTTTTATTTCACTTGACATTCCTACCAACTTCTTCTACAACTCCCTGAACCTGTCACACCACTACCCCTCCCTGTGTATCACCCCTCACTCTTTTATTTCACTTGACATTCCTACCAACTTCTTCTACAACTCCCTGAACCTGCCACACCACTACCCCTCCCTGTGTATCACCCCTCACTCTTTTATTTCACTTGACATTCCTACCAACTTCTTCTACAACTCCCTGAACCTGTCACACCACTACCCCTCCCTGTGTGTATCACCCCTCACTCTTTTATTTCACTTGACATTCCTACCAACTTCTTCTACAACTCCCTGAACCTGTCACACCACTACCCCTCCCTCTTAATCCAGCTTGTATTTCAGCCCCCCCTTTTTCCTCCCACCTGTCAATGAGCTGTGTGAGTCTGACGTAGGCGATGCAGGCAGCGTCCTCCCCCAGCAGGTGGACGTGAGGGTTGAGTATACTCGTGTTCACTGGCTTGTTGTTCTTGGACAGTACTGCATGGCAAACACACAGACAGTCAAACATGGGCTAACTGCAGCCTTCTGAGTACCTCAAACATGGGCTAACTACAGCCTTCCGAGTTCATCAAACATGGGCTAACTGCAGCCTTTTGAGTACATCAAACATTGCTATATTTCACCTGACAGTAAGCAGTGTGTACTGCTGATGTAATGAATACATGCCACGAATAAGTTGAGCCTATTCGATTTAACCACGGCCTTTATCAAAAATTTTGTGGTGTATTTGCTTGCTTTTCTCCTCACAATGAATACTAAATGTAATATTAATATTATTCATGTTTCTCCATCAAAGATATTGAATAAGCATACTTTCGCAGGCAATGAGGGTCGTCATATTAACAGGTACAATTTTTCTTCACCTCGAAGCTATAATTCTACATAGGTTGAATCATTAAGTTATAGTTAAGCAAGAAAAATAAGGGTTTGAAAAAGCTGCATTCCACATATGTACCCAGGTAATTAGGTTATAAAAACATTTTAATTCGCCTTGTCATCATATTGTCCTAGTTTTCAAGGTCTCAGTACTAGATGTGACCTACCATGATCGAAGTAAAACTTATGGAAGTCCAGACCGACGATTAGATTCCCCAAGGCTTCAGGTTCAAATGACGTTAAATGTGGATCAACCAGTTTTCTGCCAAACCAAAAAAAAAAAAAAAAAAAAAAGATAAATAAATAAATAAAATAAGAGAGAGTTATTTCCCAGTTTTCAAAATTTCAATGGATGAAACTGGTTATCATTTGCACTTAAGAAAACATGTTCTATGTTTAATGTCTTATGTCAATGCCTCTAGAGCTGAAACTGTTTTAAATTATTTTTTTTTAACCTTTAAACATCGATAAATGCTTATCTGAAAGTAATAAAAGTAATATGAAACGTTAAAAAGATAAATGAAAAGAAATGATAAGTATAAATAGAGAAATAAAGAGGGGTACTCAGTAGAAACGCAGAAAAAGAAATAGAGACACATAAAGAGTATAAGAGTAGTGCTGGCTAGAGAGACGTGGATGGAGAGTGAGGAACAAAGATAGAGAGAGCAGAGACAGAGATAGAGAGAGAGAGAGTGTGTGTGTGTGAGAGAGAGAGAGAGAGAGAGAGACGGGCCGACAGACAGATTGAGAGAGAGAGAGAGAGAGAGAGAGAGAGAGAGAGAGAGAGAGAGAGAGAGAGAGAGAGAGAGAGAGAGAGAGAGAGAGAGAGAGAGAGAGGGAGAGAGAGAGAGAGAGAGATAAAGAGAGAGAGAGAGAGAGAGAGAGAGAGAGAGAGAGAGAGAGAGAGAGAGAGAGAGAGAGAGAGAGAGAGAGAGAGAGAGAGAGAGAGAGAGAGAGAGAGAGAGAGAGAAAGAGAGAGAGAAAGAGAGAGAGAGAGAGAGAGAGAGAGAGAGAGAGAGAGAGAGAGAGAGAGAGAGACGGGCCGACAGACAGATTGAAAGTGAGAGAGAGAGAGAGAGAGAGAGAGAGAGAGAGAGAGAGAGAGAGAGAGAGAGAGAGAGAGAGAGAGAGAGAGACACACACACACACACACAGATATATCATACTCACGTGTATTCCCCGTAGTCTCCACTTGTTATCGCCTGCAACAGCTGCTCTGTGAGCTTGATGATCTCCTGTTTGCTGCCTGGACAGGTGAAATAAAACACAGACACACAGTTACATTCTTATAAGTCCATAGTAAAAAATACTGGGTTTTTTTTTTTTAATCACATACTTGCGTAAAGAGCTAAGAATTTAACTTTCAAATCTCAATCTCTCTCTCTCTCTCTCTCTCTCTCTCTCTCTCTCTCTCTCTCTCTCTCTCTCTCTCTTCCTCTTTCTCTCTCTGACTTCATAGCTGTCCTTAGATGGGCCTGGTTGGAATGAGAGGAACTTTTAAAATGGCAAAGATTTGGGAAGGGAACAGTATCAGCATTTTCAAAAGCTTCACCACGTTATTTTCATTTATTGCTGGTTACTGCACAAGTAATTACACTTATTTGTAGACGCATCGCAAGTAATGGTTGCTTTTTTTCGTGTCATAATTTAAACAAATTAAGAAAAGAAGAAGAAGAGGGATGGATCCTCACATATGTAAGACCTTAGTTATGAACTAGAATTATCACCAACCCATTAGGGTTGAGAAAATTGCCGAACTTGCTCAATCTTTTCTTTAATTATACAAAAATATAAGTCGGATTTTGTCTCGCACAAACTTCAGTCTTCTAGTTGCAGAAATCAGAAAATGCGCAACTCCCATCACTTTAATAAACTTCATTTTGGTTAGCTTTTTCTTCAGATTTTTTGTTGTCTAAATTACGAAAATAAAAAACAATAAAGTGGAAACATGAAGTATACCGGTACCCACAAGTTTCCATACGCAGAGTTTGCAGAAAACATTTTGCTTTAATTTTAAATTTTTTCCCCCAGAATCAGAAATCCGTATACGACTGTAAAATATTTTCTACCAAGACGCCAGCGTTAAGTAATAATAAGAGACTATTCCAGGTACATCAAGGGTGCGCCGGTTATTGTCAAATTTCAACCTTCATCATTATTTTATGTATCATCAAAACATAATTATCAAAATGTGAATTTACCGTATTGCACTGTATAGTAACCACTTCCAAATCAAGGCATGCAAATTAAAGTAGGTTATACACACATAAAAAAATTGTGTTGGCTTTTAGTGATACTACGGGGAACAAACTCTATTTGGATTTCTGTGAAAAACAGAATGTCAAAAACAAAGAAAAAATTGTTTTTCAAAAGCAGGATTAGTGGGTCTCAATAACAGCTAAAAGAAAAAAAAATCATTGAATTCGTCGATTTAAAAAAAAAAAAAAAAAACCTATGGAAAAAAATTATCCTCGGTAATGTTTAAATAAAAGGGTAGATTAAAGAATAAACAATTGACTGAACTCAATCCGTTTCGTTGACAGCTGGACACGCAGACTCAGACAGTCACACATACAAACAAACTAACAGGCCAACCAGCACAGAATCCTGATCTACTAACAAAACTGCGACAACACACACACCAGTTACAACACATCCAGAGAAGAAGCACACGCCACTCAAGTCAAAATCCGTAAGCTGAGAGCAATAAGGTTCTGCCTGCGTCTCCGTCCCAAAATGGCTGCACATGGAACCTTTTTACTGGCACAGCACGGCGGCATTGCTAGCTAGACGCATGCGCCCAACAACTAAAGTGAGTCATGAATCAAAATGCAAGAAGTAGACTTCGGCAATATTCTTTAGCTGGCTTCTGATTTCAAACTTACAATAAATAAATAAATAAATAATAAATAAATGATAAATAAATAAATAAATAAAAATGGAATGAAGCGGGCGAAGTAATCAACTACCGTAGCGCAAATCGAAATGTCACACAACGCATGCGCAGTATTTGAAAGAAAAATGGACCACACACAACCCTTGATTCCATGAAGACATTTTTGGTGTGTGTGTGTGTGGGGGGGGGGAGAGAGAAGAGGGGTGAAGAAAAAAAAAGGGGGGGGGGGGGGGGGAGAGAGGTGGGAGGAAGTCTTTAGCTTTAGTTTCTCTTAGAAAAATCTGGGGTCCAAATCGGAAATAAAAGTTGTGAGAGAAAATTCGTTGTCTGACGATGTCTCAAGCTTAAAAAAAATAATAATTAAAAAAAAGATGCAGCAGAATCATGCTAGCACACGCACACAAGACGAAACAGAAGAGAAAGAAAAAGAAAACTTCATATCATAGGCATTTTTTTTTTTTAGGGGGAGGGGGGATGTCCAGGTTTTAAGGATGTCTTTTCAAAGATGAACTTATACCTCTCAGTTGTATTATTTCAAAATTCAGCAAGTAAAAATAGTCATTTGGGGTGAAACACAATCACACATAAACATGAACATACAGCTTAAATTTAAACAAAAAACCATAAAGCAAATTTTAAAAAAATAGCTTCAAGAAGATAGGATAGAGATAAGACAGAAGAAAAAAAATTTCCCCAGCTTCTGTTCAAACCTACAACCCCATCCCTCCCCTAGAATTACACCGAGAAAGCGCAACACCCAACATGTAAGCCTCTCCAATTGAACACCACAGAAAAAAAGTAGAAGGAAGAAAAAGAATGAACAAAGGAGCGAGTTCTAGGCTGGAGAAAAGAAGGCAACACCATACAAAATGCCCTCTACGTACACATAGACGTCTCACCCTCCGCTGGAGAAAGGTATCAAACAGTGGCCAATTAGTGCAGTGGTCATCCCAACAGATATATAACACCTGATTTAGTTAACTTAACAAGGACTACAAATCTCAACTTAGACCAATCATAATGTCTATTAAAGTCTCAGTTTGATAGAAAAGGTGAAAGGTGATAGAAGGACAAAAGGATGCGCTGTCTCTTATACCAGAGTTGAGATTATCTGTAAGAAGCAATCAGAATGTTCAATATGGAAAAAGAGTACAATTAGAGAGCTTCTGTCCCTGCGGTTACTTGTTAGACACTTAAAACGCTGGGTTCAAAGCAATAGGCACTAATCCTCCTTTACATCTAGAGCTATGGTGATATCCCTTATTTCTTCTAGAGCTATGATGATAATACTTCCTAGAGCAAAGGTGATAAAACTTCTTACATCTAGAGCAATGGTGGTATCCCTTATTTCTTCTAGAGCTATGATGACAATACTTCCTAGAACAAAGGTGATGGAACTTCTTACATCTGGAGCTATGGTGATAACACTTCTTACATCTAGAGCTATTGTGGTACCCTTATTTCTTCTAGAGTTATGATGATAATACTTCCTTGAACAAAGGTGATAAAACTTCTTACATCTAGAGCTTTGGTGATATCACTTATTTCTTCTAGACCTATGATGACAATACACTCTAGTGCAAAGGTGATAAAACCTCTTACATCTTGAGCTATGGTGATAACGCTTCTTACATCTAGAGCTATGGTGATATCTATTGTTACATCTGGAGCTGTGATGATAACACTTCTTACATCTAGAGATATGGTGGTAACTCTTCTTGTATCTATAGCAATGGTAATAGCCCTCTTTACATCTAGCGCTATAGTGATAACACTTCTTACATCTAGTGCTATGGTGATAACACTTCTTACATCTAGAGCTTTGGTGATATTCCTATTATATCTGGAGCTATGGTAGCATGGTAACATCACTCTTTTTTAATCTAGAGCTTTGGTGATGGTCTTTCTTGAGTCTATACCCATGATGATAACCCCTCTTGTATATAACCTTTCTAGAGCTATGGTGATAACCCTTCTTATATCTAGAGCTATGGTGATAACCCTTGTTACATCTAGAGCTTTGATGTTGACCCATCTTACATCTAGAGCTATGGTGTTAACCCGCTACACACCTAGAGCTATGGTGATAACCCTTTGTACTTTTACTTAGGTAACCATGTCGAAAACTTTAAAGAAATGGTATGAATAAGCTAGATCGCGGTATAAAGCTAAAAAAACTATGGCAAATACTTTACCCCAAGAAAATCATATTTTTGTCATGGCAAACACATGTCGTTTATTTCAAATCATGTTACATATGTGGTGAAATCTAGGAAATTAATTAAAAAAAAAAAAAAAGAAACATAGCAGAAAAAAGGGGAGCGGGTATGGATATAAAAGCATAAAAAAGTAAAAGGGCAATCATGAAAACATGTACAAACCAACACAAACTGGAGGCGACTAGCCTTAGCAACCCACGCTTAAATAAATCGTCACCTTAAAGAACTTCATTGTTCCATCTCCTTTCTCCTAGTCAGTTAGGTTTTTGTGAGATAGAACAATGCAATTCCGAGACAACGACACATACAACCAACATGGCGTATACTTACTCTCTACGTCACATTTCACCGACACAACTAGAACATTGGGCCGGGGAAAAAAATATGGGGTGGAGATTACTTTTAATTGAATAGCTTAATAGTGCTGCAGGGAATGGCGTAAATTAATATAATATACTAAAAATAATTGGCTAATTACGTAAAATCCAAACCTATTTATAGATCTTTTCTATCATATAGGTTTAAATTAATGCGCAGCTATGAATTCCGAAAGGCAGTGCACCATTATACACTTTTGGCGCGCGTGGCAAGTCTTCTTACATGCGTTTTAAAAGATCTTAAAATAGATTTGGAAAATACAGAACAAGTCGATTTCCCCTATAGTATAAATGGATCTTTAGAATAATAATAATAATAATAATAATAATAATAATAATAATAATAATAATAATAATAATAATAATAATAATGATGACGGATAGGTCGAGAAGATGATAGAGTTCCTCCATATTTAGTATTTGATATCAAGTTTTATAAAACACGCCCCCGTCAGGCTACACAGTTGTGATAGAAAAGAGGCTCATGACATATCCATGGGTGGAGTGGGTCGAATCCATGTTGCACAAAGGCAGCAGTCCTCTAGCAAGCCTAATTAATAAACTTCGAAACTCATAAGATGGCAAAGGAGGTAGCGTCAACAATAACGATCAAAGTTGCAGCTGTCTGAAAATTTCACAATAAAGAAAAACTGATCTTGTCCCCCATCCCTAATCCCCAACTAGGAAAAAAGGGGAAAAATAAATATAAAAAAGATTAAAAATTATAATGATTCCGACATGTTGAAATTATACGATAAAGTCAGCTAAAAGTTAAGCTTTACGTTTTATACCTCCTTTTAGGCTTTGAAATAAATTGGCATATTAGCTCTACAAATGTCTATATGTTTTTTAAGAAATATTGAAATTTTATTATCAAGTAAACTAAAAAAAATAATTAATTTCTACATTTTACATCTACTCTCAAACTTTTGAATACATTGCGAATTAGCGCCACACAAGTATTGCGTGTAATTTAACACTAGAAGTTAATCAGGGAGGCTGCAGGCTGTGGGAGAGTCTGTAAAGTCAGCAATACTGGTCATCCTCTCCCCAACACGAGCTGATCGATGGCCGAAATCGGACAGTTTAACACTTCAGATGTGAAATCTAAGTCTGCTTCTAGCGAATACAGACGTCGCTATGGTAACGGCGCTCTTTAATCGCATGCTTCTAATGAATTTGCCAGGCAGCACGCTGTTTGGGCTAATCAAAGTATCGCCTTAACAAGACCAGTTTACGACACAGTCATGTGCTTAAGAGTGTGGATTGGTGATGTTGACCTGCTGTTGCTAAGAGTATGGGGGCGATTGAAAAAAAAAAATAACGGTGTGTTGTGAGTATATATTACAACCTTGGCATGTTATAAGTATTGTTACATGAGTGTGCTATGAGATGAGTATTGTGCGATGCGCGTGTTTTGTGAGATGAGTTTTGATACACGAGTGTGTTATGAGATGAGTACTGCTACGTAAGTATGTTATGAGATGAGTATTGCTACATGAGTGTGTTATGAGATGAGTATTGCTCCCTAAGTGTGTTATAAGATGAGTACTGCTAAGTGAGTGTGTTATGAGATGAGTACTGCTACGTAAGTATGTTATGAGATGAGTATTGCTACATGAGTGTGTTATGAGATGAGTATTGCTCCCTAAGTGTGTTATAAGATGAGTACTGCTAAGTGAGTGTGTTATGAGATGAGTATTGCTACATGAGTGTGTTATGAGAAGAGTATTGCTACGTGTGTTGTGAGATGAGTACTGCTACATAAGTATGTTATGAAATGGGTAATGCTACATGAGTGTGCTATGAGATGAGTATTGCGCGATGCGACGTGTTTTGTGAGATGAGTTTTGATACACGAGTGTGTTATGAGATGAGTACTGGTACGTGAGTGTGTTATGAGATGAGTACTGCTACGTGAGTGTGTTATGAGATGAGTATTGCCAAATCGGTGTGTTATGAGATGAGTATTGCCACATGAGTGTGTTATGAGATGAGTATTGCTACGTGTGTTATGAGATGAGTACTGCTACATAAGTATGTTATGAGATGGGTATTGTTACATGGGTGTGTTATGAGATGAGTATTGCGACATGTGTTATGAGATGAGTATTGCGACGTGTGCTATGAGATAAGTATTGAGACCTGTGTTATGAGATGGGTATTGCTACATGGGTGTGTTATAAGATGAGTATTGCGACGTGTGTTATGAGATGAGTACTGCTACGTAAGTGTGTTATGAGATGAGTACTGCTACATAAGTGTGTTATGAGATGAGTATTGCTACATGAGTGTGTTATGAGATGAGTATTGCTCCCTAAGTGTGTTATAAGATGAGTACTGCTAAGTGAGTGTGTTATGAGATGAGTTTTGATACACGAGTGTGTTATGAGATGAGTATTGCTCCCTAAGTGTGTTATAAGATGAGTACTGCTAAGTGAGTGTGTTATGAGATGAGTATTGCTACATGAGTGTGTTATGAGATGAGTATTGCTCCCTAAGTGTGTTATAAGATGAGTACTGCTAAGTGAGTGTGTTATGAGATGAGTATTGCTACATGAGTGTGTTATGAGATGAGTATTGCTCCCTAAGTGTGTTATAAGATGAGTACTGCTAAGTGAGTGTGTTATGAGATGAGTATTGCTACATGAGTGTGTTATGAGATGAGTATTGCTCCCTAAGTGTGTTATAAGATGAGTACTGCTAAGTGAGTGTGTTATGAGATGAGTATTGCTACATGAGTGTGTTATGAGATGAGTACTGCTCCCTAAGTGTGTTATGAGATGAGTACTGCTAAGTGAGTGTGTTATGAGATGAGTATTGCTACCTGTGATATGAGATGAGTATTGCTACGTGAGTGTGTATCTCCTGAGCGTGTAAAGGGATGAGTATTGCTATGTGAGTGTGTTATGAAATGTGTATCGTTGCGTGAGTGTTTTATAAGATGTGTGTCATTACGTGAGTGTGTTATGGGATGTGTATCACTTTGTGAGTGTGTTATGAAATGTTTATCGCTGCGGCTGCGTGAGTGTGTTATAACTGCGTGCGTTAGGTGTATACCACGTGTTATGCAGTATGAATGTGTTAATAATGTGTGTGAGGTTGTTTAAGAACATTTATGGTCCTCATGTAAAAATTACACATGTGGGGCAGCGGCATGTGGCATGTGGCACCAGTGTGTCGTAATGTGTGTGTTTTTTGAAGCTTGACAGTGTAGACTAGACTAAATCTATAGCGAATTAATGATACCTCTGAGGCTTAGTTTCTGAAAATCTCAAAACTAAATCGAGACTCCACATGTGAGATTTTCTTTTGTTCTAACACGTTTTAGTAGAACACTGATAATTCGAATTGCAGTGGCGTTCCTTGCAGATTCGACTTGCTGGGATTATCAGTTCCACTAGCTTTATTTGACTATGGCAAATTATCGAAGTTATGAAAATTTAAAAGAATTAAAATGAAAGAAAAATACAGGCACCATGCCAGTTAGA
The DNA here is from genome assembly GCA_033675545.1 of Elysia crispata. Taxonomy (NCBI): domain Eukaryota; kingdom Metazoa; phylum Mollusca; class Gastropoda; family Plakobranchidae; genus Elysia; species Elysia crispata. The sequence continues at coordinate 363,484 of JAWDGP010002758.1, read as the reverse complement.
GAAAAAAGAGGGTACATTTACGAAAGAAGAAAAAAAAAGGAAAGGCTTGTCCTTAAAGAATAACGTATTGAAAAATCATAAAAACCTCGCATATAAAGATTGCATCAACGTAAAAACATTCAGTATAGCCGAATGACATTAAATGTTTTATCAATTATTCCACATTATCTACAAGGCAAGGCCTATTCCGTCTCTGACAAGCTCTGGCGCTTAATATTGAATCCAGGGTGGGGAGAGTTGCTTTGGGTTTGTTATCTAAAACCCGTGCATTCCCTCGACGAATGCAGCTTGCCTCATATCATAATGTGTTAAGGTATAAAGACATGTTTTGGTACAGTTTTCAAGTCAGTATCACCTATCCATACTATGGGTTTTATAGTCCATACTCTTCAGCACTGTTTACAAACCACCCGAAATAGATAATTTACTTTTAACAATCCGTTCTTTGACACTTGAAGCCATGTTCGGTGTCAGCTGGAAACAAGCTTGGAGTGAAACACAGTTTAACATGAATCCTATATTGATGAACACTGTGCGAGAACAAAGTAATCTAAGGCATAACTACATACAAACATTGTCCAGTCACTGCAGCATGACAAGACAGAAGTCAACCTAACACCGAGCATTAGAGTAACACGCGTGATCGTAGGCACGATGCGCTGCTATTTGACGGGAGAGGAGAGGGGGGAGGGAGAGAGAGATAGAGAGAGAGAGAGAGAGAGAGAGAGAGAGAGAGAGAGAGAGAGAGACAAAGAAAAATAAGTGATAAGAGAGAGAGATGGAGAGAGAGAGAGAGAGAGAGAGAGAAGAGACGGATTGACAGTAAAAGAAATAGTAAGATGAAGAGAGGGAGAGAGAGAGAGATGGAGAGACAGACAGAGAAAGAAATGGTGATAGAGAGAGAGAGAGGGGGAGAGACAGACAGAGAAAGAAATGTGATAGAAAAGAGAGAGAGAGAGAGAGAGAGAGAGAGAGAGAGAGAGAGAGAGAGAGAGACAGAGAGACAGAGAGAGAGACGAATTGACAGTAAAAGAAATAGTAAGATGAAAAGAGAGAAAGAAATTGTGATAGAGAGAGAGGGGGGGACAGACAGAGAAAGAAAATGTGATATATATATATATATATATATATATATAAAGAGAGAGAGAGGGGGGGGGGGGGGACAGACAGAAAGAAATTTTGATAGAGAGAGAGAGGGGGGGGGAGAGAAAGAGAAAAAAATTGTGATAGAAAGAGAGGGGGGGGGGGGGGTAGACAGAGAAAGAAATTGTGATAGAGAGAGGGGGGGACAGACAGAGAAAGAAAATGTGATAGAGAGAGAGGCGGGGGGGACAGACAGAGAAAGAAATTGTGATAGAGAGAGAGAGGGACAGACAGAGAAAGAAAATGTGATAGAGATAGAGGGGGAGACAGACAAAGAAAGAAAATGTGATAGGGAGAGAGAGAGGGGGGGGGGACAGACAAAGAAATTGTGATAGAGAGAGAGGGGGGGGGGACAGACAGAGAAAGAAATTGTGATAGAGAGAGGGGGGGGGGAGACAGAAAGAGAAAGAAATTGTGATAGAGAGAGAGAGAGGCGGGGGGGACAGACAGAGAAAGACATTGTGATAGAGAGAGAGGGGGGGAGGGGAGACAGACAAAGAAATTGTTAGAGAGAGAGAGAGAGAGAGAGAGAGAGAGAGAGAGAGAGAGAGAGAGAGAGAGAGAGGGGGGGGGGGGACAGGCAGAAAAAGAAATGGTGATAGGTGAGACAAATGGAGAGAGAGAGAGAGAGAGAGAGAGAGAGAGAGAGAGAGAGAGAGAGAGAGAGAGAGGGAGAGCGAGACATGGAGAGAGAGGGAGAGGGAGAAAGATGGAAAGAGATGGCGAGAGAGAGAGAGAGAAGGAGAAAGAGAGACAGACGGAGAAAGAAAGGAACGATGATAGAAATATTCCCACTCTTGCTGTGACAAGCAAAAGCTGGACTCGAGCTCACCTTTAGAATCTTCGTCTTCCAGTGTGTTGCTCTCTGTGGACTCCTTGATGGCATCGTTCTTCTTCACGTTCAGACTGCGACCTGGAGAGGGTCAGCCAGACGGGAGGAGGGAGAAGGAAGGGGGAGGGGGAGGGTCCACGGTTAGTCACAAATCCAGCACACTCCCCGCCTTCTTTGCTTTTCTTCTAAGGTAAAAATAACGAAGCTAATAGAAACATTGTTTTCTGAGCCCCAAACGAAATCCGTTGAAGATCAATCAAATCTCTTCCTACCGTTAAAAGGCGGAGATAAAACATTTGAACAAGTACACTGGGAGTAAAATGGTTTACTTTATAAGGGAAGTGTTGAAAAATTTTTTTTATTTTTTTTTTTTTTTTTTTTTTAAGGAGTTGTACATTTTCTTACTTTTTACTTTATGATAATTTCTTGAGATATATATATATATATAAACGTACACCTTTAGCGATGGAAAAGTTATATGAAAAATAGAGATTTCGTAATTTGTTTTCATGATTAGGTAGTTTTTATTTATATTTATTTTAAACATACAGTTTGAGTCAGAAAACGTGAGAAAGGGCGATAGGAAAGGACAAATGGAAAAGCATACATAATTATATTTATATACTTCATGATACACTTATGCAAACCAAAATGAAGTTTAAAAAAAATTGCATGAAACTTCCAATTCATCTTACAATAGGAATATCATTACTTGTTTCTTTTTGCTTCTTGTTCTTTCTTTCCTCTTTTTTTTAATCATTATTATTATTATTTCCATCAACGCGTAAATTATTATATGCGAATTTGAAATCACGTTGCGAAACAAAAAAAATCTCACATTAATGTAAGCCCTGCAGCGTGTGTGTGTGTGTGTGTCTCTCTCTCTCTCTCTCTCTCTCTCTCTCTCTCTCTCTCTCTCTCTCTCTCTCTCTCTCTCTCTCTCTCTCTCTCTCTCTCTTTCTCTCTCATTCTCACTTTGATCCATTGATTCTCTTACAAACGCTATATACGTTCTGCGAATTGTTTTACTTTTTTCTTTAACCTTCCCCATGCTATTTGTTGTCTACTGGGCTTTCCCCCTAACACCCAACAGAATCCCTGAGTTGGTGTTATAAATCACCATCTCTCAACCAACGTTTACTAAAGCACTAACATGAATAGTGGAGCACCTCCAAAATCGATGAGCTTTATAAAATAGAAATATTAAAACAAGCGGATCGCCTCGTTATAATCTGGGTTGGCTGAAGAAAAAAAAAAGGGGGGGTGGGGGGTTGCTAAGGCTATAGGTTCATTTGGAATAGAGAGAGGGATCAGTTCATTTCCATAAAAATCACAACCAACCACTTGGGTGTCTGTAAAGGTGTAACATGAAGGAATGCAATGGACCTCGTCTATGATGGGGAAAGGGAGTGTTGGTGGTTGGTTTCTAGTTTCCTCTCCAAGGTAACTGGCACTCAAAACAAACAGGGTTGGATTCAAAATGTGACAACCATTTCTACCGAAAAGATTACACAGCTGCCCTTTTCAAACTCTCTCCATCCTCTGCATTTATATAATACCGTGCATGTGGTTCAAATGTTTGCTGATAGCAGAATTTAGTGAGGGTTTGATTGCCGTTAAAGGACGAAATTATTGGGTTAGCAATTAACACACTGTTAACTTCAGGTGTTACACTTAGAATTTTCTTTTAAGTTACACACTTTATTAAAGAATGACCTCTTGAAACTGATAAATGATCATTCATAATTATAACTTGTCTATTTTTTTTTTTTAATAAAGGAGGGGGGAAGAGAGAGAGAGAGAGAGAGAGAGAGAGAGAGAGAGAGAGAGAGAGAGAGAGAGAGAGAGAGAGAGAGAGAGAGAGAGAGAGAAAGAGCATTTACAATTAAATCATAACTGGTCCTGCTAAGGAAAATTCTCCCGACTTTACTGTGAAATTAATTTTCGCATTATAAACCAGCCTCTATTGTAGCCCTGATTTCTCAGCCATGTTCTTGTCCCGCTCACTGAGAGATAAAAGAACAACAAAAAAATCTCCTCTATCGACCCAGACAGAAAATAGCCCATGACTGTTCAAGAAGTCAAACATGTTGGATCACCGAAACGTGTCGGACCTGCGTGCCATACTGCCGGACATCAACGTGAACCGTGGCCAAACCTGACGCACGCGAAAAAAAAAAAAAAAAAGAAAGAAAGAAAAAGACAAGACAAGAAATAAAAAAAAAAAAAAAAACCAAAATCGATTTTAAGTGGTCCAGTTTAGATATGTCTGAATAGATTTAATATCAAAGATTATGTCAAAGTCGCACCCATATCTGCCGTTAGTTCTGTGTTTCGGTGAAAGCAAGGCAGAAACTGAGGAGACGTGACTGAGGAGAAGCCGCTCAGTTGCTGATGAAGTGTGAGAGAGATACGGCGGTTGGTGATCTTGAACGAGAAGGTGAGAAGGTCAGAACGAGCCGAAATGGCCGAGTCGACGGGTATAAAGACTAAGGGTCGACCAGGCGCCGGGATAGTCCACTGCTGTGGTTTGTGGGCGCCAAGCAACCGCTGAGAGCGTCCTTAGTGACCAGACGTTCACCGGCTATGTTACAAGGTAAAGGACTGTTTAGTGACACATCTATATTTTTTTTTGTAAATATTTGGCTGTATTTCCCTCTCTTTTTATACAAAAAATTACTTGTTTAAGAGGCGATGAATATCGAGAGGAAAATTACAAGAATTCGGAATTGAGTATTTTGTTGTTGTTTTTTTTATTTTGCGAGGGAAGAGAGGGTGGGGGGAAGAGGGGAGGGGGGGGGGGGGAGAGAGAGAGAGAGAGAGAGAGAGAGAGAGAGAGAGAGAGAGAGAGAGAGAGAGAGAGAGAGAGAGAGAGAGAGAGAGAGAGAGAGAGAGAGAACAAAAATTTGCCATAAAAGACAAGAAGGCAAGGTAAGAAGGTTCGGGAAAATATTGGTGGGCAGACAATGATGATGATGATGATGATCATAACCATCATCATCATCATCACCATCACCACCACCACCACCACCACCACCATCATCATCATCATTATCATTATCATTATTATTATTATTATTATTATTATTATTATTATTATTATTATTATTATTATTATTATTATTATTATTATTATTATTATTATTATTATCAATCATCATCATCATCATCATCATCATCATTATTATTATTATTATTATTATTATTATTATTATTATTATTATTATTATTATTATTAAAAACATAATATTAATAGGCTTACTTAAGTATTCAAAAGAGAGACAGACAGAAAACTGACCACACCTTGTACAGAGGAAGCTTTGTGGAAGAGATGTTTAAAGCCGGGGTTGGCATGCCTAAGCATACCAGGCCTCATAGACATAACTGCTTTCATCCACCTCTTCTCCCCCTCCTCTTTCTCCTCAGGTCTTCAGCAACTTAAATCTTCCTATTTACTACAGGCTGGGTTCAGAACCTCCCATTGCTTTCCACAGAATCGGGATCAGTCTTTCAATGAAACGTTCAGTTTTTAAAACTCGGATTAAACTTACACACAGTCACAAACCCGTGGGCATCTGTTGGGTCCACATCATTGTTGAGATGAAATATATATTCCTCTCCGAAACGCGATCTTAAGGGAAGAGAACTCTAGAGCTTCTTCCGGTAATTTTTCTCCGGGCAGATAAGCTACACACCGGAAGTGGCCCGCAGCATTTGACGTAACAGCACAGAAATCGCCTCCACAAATCCACAAAACACGAATGTTTCGTTTTTTTCACACGTGGGAGATCCCTGCACGAAATGTATTTCTTTAAACTAAAGAAAATAATAAAATGCAGCCGAGGAGATACGAATAGCATTGAATATTCACGAAACTTGATCCGGCGCCAGAAATCGAAGAAAAGACGCATATAGCAAATCACTTTGTTGCGTCGGATTTATTTACTTCGCTTCGAGGATTGGATTGAAAACATGCCAAATTTTCGATAGTTCAATGGGTGCGCCGACTTGGCACAGTGCTTTGGCGATGAAAGAGGTCAATGTCAAAAGATAGCCGACAAGTTCATCTTCGTGTCACAGGTACATCAATACGTGACGCTTCCTTTTTGTTTTGCATCAAGTATTCGTCCTGAACAGCTAAAAATCAAAATGAAAATTTTCAGATCAATCTAATCTTAAAAACCTCTATAATCACACGTGGAATTTCGCAAGCCATGGGGCATAACTTTACGCTGGTTTGAGGGGGGGGAGAGAGAGAGAGAGAGAGAGAGAGAGAGAGAGAGAGAGAGAGAGAGAGAGAGAGAGAAACGGAGATAATTTTTATAAGCAAATTTTCAGCGGTTTGAGCTCAATGGATCTTCCTATCCCCCGTCGATCCTAAACGTTTTCACCACAGCTAAACCAGCATCATCGTCCAGGACCAAACTATATGTACAGTATAATCTTTGGTGGACATTCCTATCCAGGACTAGGAAAATAATGATAGGAGTTTATTGACTACAGAACCAGGCAGAAATATAGATCAACTGCTTAATGGACAGAAAGACAGGCCCATCGTTGTCCAAACCATCGCCAAGAAAGATTTTAATAACACGAGAATTATACATTGCATTTGATACACACTAATCTTCACTGTTCTCACGATTCCTTACACAAAGCACGGACTATATGAGCACCAATCAGCGGCCCTCCTTCCCCCAGGCGTGAAAATGGCCATCGTAATCGGACTCAGCTCTGTTACATCGAAGAGTGTGTGGATTCAATCACACAAAGCTGGGAGGAAAGGGAGGAAATCTTGTGTGAGTTCTTCATCATCAGACTAGACATCTGTGTCCGTCTTGTGTAAGTTCTTCATCATCAGACTAGACACCTGTGTCCGTCTTGTGTAAGTTCTTCATCATCAGACAAGACACCTGTGTCCGTCTTGTGTAAGTTCTTCATCATCAGACTAGACATCTGTGTCCATCCTGTGTGAGTTCTTCATCATCAGACTAGACACCTGTGTCCGTCTTGTGTAAGTTCTTCATCATCAGACAAGACATCTGTGTCCATCTTGTGTGAGTTCTTCATCATCAGACTAGACATCTGTGTCCATCCTGTGTAAGTTCTTCATCATCAGACTAGACACCTGTGTCCGTCCTGTGTGAGTTCTTCATCATCAGACTAGACACCTGTGTCCGTCTTGTGTAAGTTCTTCATCATCAGACAAGACACCTGTGTCCGTCTTGTGTGAGTTCTTCATCATCAGACTAGATATCTGTGTCCGTCTTGTGTGAGTTCTTCATCATCAGACTAGACATCTGTGTCCGTCTTGTGTGAGTTCTTCATCATCAGACTAGACATCTGTGTCCGTCTTGTGTGAGTTCTTCATCATCAGACTAGACATCTGTGTCCGTCTTGTGTGAGTTCTTCATCATCAGACTAGACACCTGTGTCCGTCTTGTGTGAGTTCTTCATCATCAGACTAGACATCTGTGTCCATCCTGTGTGAGTTCTTCATCATCAGACTAGACATCTGTGTCCGTCTTGTGTAAGTTCTTCATCATCAGACTAGACACCTGTGTCCGTCTTGTGTAAGTTCTTCATCATCAGACTAGACATCTGTGTCCGTCCTGTGTAAGTTCTTCATCATCAGACTAGACATCTGTGTCCATCCTGTGTGAGTTCTTCATCATCAGACTAGACATCTGTGTCCGTCTTGTGTGAGTTCTTCATCATCAGACTAGACATCTGTGTCCGTCTTGTGTGAGTTCTTCATCATCAGACTAGATATCTGTGTCCGTCTTGTGTGAGTTCTTCATCATCAGACTAGACATCTGTGTCCGTCTTGTGTGAGTTCTTCATCATCAGACTAGACATCTGTGTCCGTCTTGTGTGAGTTCTTCATCATCAGACTAGATATCTGTGTCCGTCTTGTGTGAGTTCTTCATCATCAGACTAGACATCTGTGTCCGTCTTGTGTGAGTTCTTCATCATCAGACTAGACATCTGTGTCCGTCTTGTGTGAGTTCTTCATCATCAGACTAGACATCTGTGTCCGTCTTGTGTGAGTTCTTCATCATCAGACTAGACATCTGTGTCCGTCTTGTGTGAGTTCTTCATCATCAGACTAGACATCTGTGTCCGTCTTGTGTGAGTTCTTCATCATCAGACTAGACATCTGTGTCCGTCTTGTGTGAGTTCTTCATCATCAGACTAGATATCTGTGTCCGTCTTGTGTGAGTTCTTCATCATCAGACTAGACATCTGTGTCCGTCTTGTGTGAGTTCTTCATCATCAGACTAGATATCTGTGTCCGTCTTGTGTGAGTTCTTCATCATCAGACTAGACATCTGTGTCCGTCTTGTGTGAGTTCTTCATCATCAGACTAGACATCTGTGTCCGTCTTGTGTAAGTTCTTCATCATCAGACTAGACATCTGTGTCCGTATTGTGTAAGTTCTTCATCATCAGACAAGACATCTGTGTCCGTCTTGTGTAAGTTCTTCATCATCAGACAAGACATCTGTGTCCGCATTGTGTAAGTTCTTCATCATCAGACAAGACATCTGTGTCCGTATTGTGTAAGTTCTTCATCATCAGACAAGACATCTGTGTCCGTATTGTGTAAGTTCTTCATCATCAGACAAGACATCTGTGTCCGTCTTGTGTAAGTTCTTCATCATCAGACAAGACATCTGTGTCCGTATTGTGTAAGTTCTTCATCATCAGACAAGACATCTGTGTCCGTATTGTGTAAGTTCTTCATCATCAGACTAGACATCTGTGTCCGTCTTGTGTAAGTTCTTCATCATCAGACTAGACATCTGTGTCCGTCCTGTGTGAGTTCTTCATCATCAGACTAGATATCTGTGTCCGTCCTGTGTGAGTTCTTCATCATCAGACTAGATATCTGTGTCCGTCTAGTGTAAGTTCTTCATCATCAGACTAGATATCTGTGTCCGTCTAGTGTAAGTTCTTCATCATCAGACTAGATATCTGTGTCCGTCTAGTGTAAGTTCTTCATCATCAGACTAGACATCTGTGTCCGTCTTGTGTAAGTTCTTCATCATCAGACACACACACAAAGTCTCCGCCAGAGGCTCAAGACTTGGTCATGTGACTGGACGGACAACTGGACACTAATAGGCAGTCCGGACACGGACAAGGACCCTAGGAGGCGGTTACTTCCCCTCAGGGATCTTATGACTTGTGCTATGGGCATGTCTTGCTGTATAGATCTGTTATGGGCGTAAATCGATGTGATTCGGGACGGAGGGAAGAGATATGGTCCCAGCCTAAGCACCAAGAAACAACAAAAAAGCCTACGTCAACGGATTGACCTGCTTTGTTGTACGGCACACCGGAAGGCTTGTACGGCACACTGTAAGGTCGAGAGAGTAGTGCAAACACTTGCTGTTACAGTTTTTCCATAAACATCCCCAAGGCGAATTACTGTTTTTTTTTCAAACAGCATGAGAAAACTTTGCTATCAAACTCAATAATATTAGGATTGTGATAATCTGTATGTTACATAAGTGATATATATGTAGTTAAACTCAAGTCGCAGCAGTGACCAAACATTGATGACTCAACAGTAACATTTACTAACAAATGTCAGTGACAAATCCGTAACGTGCTGAAAATGACAAAAAGCTAGTATTTTCCCACTCTCTAGCCTCTAAGTTCTCTACGATATCTTTTTTGCACATATCCTGATGTAAAGAATAAACTAGGCATAACGAAAATGTCAATCTTGAGAGTAAATCTTGGAACCTCAGTGAGCGTAAAGAAACCTAAAGAAACAGTCTTGTGTGAAGCTCACGCAAAAAGAACACTCTGTCGAAAAATTCCAAAACGTGAAGAACTTTTTCACAGCGAGGTGAAGAGAAATAAAATTGGAGAGATGGACGGTACATGCAACAAAGAAGACAAGAAAAGATGATAGATGGATTGACAAAGTTGAGACATAATCTTCATACAGAGAGAGCGAGACAATCGAAAGCAAAGAGGTATCCAGAAGATGAGTGTGGAAAGAAATCTATAAAACAAGAACATTATTGTCAGCTACATAGTCTGATCTTCATCAAGCCTATGGTTGGCTTTGCGGTCGGTTTATTCTTACTGAGCTGAATGAGCAAATAAAGTAAATAATGTTTAAAGTTACAGTTGTGTTAAAAACACCATTTTCCTGATTCTAATCTATCGCTCGAGAAGAGAGAGAGAGAGAGAGAGAGAGAGAGAGAGAGAGAGAGAGAGAGAGAGAGAGAGAGAGAGAGAGAGAGAGAGAGAGAGATTGCAAATCGTCCATCGATGACCGTCCAAGAAACATTTTGTCTCAAACGTTTCTGAACTGTGCAAAAACTCGGATCACATTTTGATAGAGACTAGACTCTATAATACAAGCTAACTTTCTAATACATCCGCAACCTTCACTACTGATACCGCAATTCTAGTCTCACCTTACAAGCCCTGCTCTGTCTGACGCGGTTGATGCACTAAGATTATCGTGACTTCAAGCTATATGTCAATGAAGTCGAACGAAACCCCAATTGGAATAAGACACTAGGCGTTTTGATTCTCTTCACATTTCAAGACCCTGTCTAGCACAGCTAACACTCGAACACAATCCTCTTGGAACGAAGGCACGCACTCTGATAACTAAGGTGAATGGGATGCCAAGCTTCTCCGCTCAGATAAAACTCAAGGTATACCCAAAAGAAAAATCCAACATGGTAACATAAGGGCATATACTTTCCTTCAATCTAATCATAAATGTTTTTTTGAACGGCACGGCAGACGAATATAATCAACAGTAACCGATAAACTGATACGCTTAGCTTAAATGGTAATTCCTGTTAAAACGCAGGTGTCGACATTTTGTTTTAGTTCGCATGCGTTACCATGGAAACAGAAGATTGACACGGTCTTAATTAAACCGAGAAGTCTTGAACTGTGGCAAAGATGTCAGCTACACTGCTGGCGTTTGGAACGGCTACAAAAACTTGTTAATGAGGATTACGATACCGGTACACATGGCAGGTGAGATAGTCAGAGAGAGAGAGAGAGACACAGAGAGAGAGAGAGAGAGAGAGAGAGAGAGAGAGAGAGAGAGAGAGAGAGAGAGAGACAGACAGACAGACAGACAGAGAAAAAGACAGAAACACAGAGAAAGAGAGCAGAGAGAGAGAGAGAGAGAGAGAGAGAGAGAGAGAGAGAGAGAGAGAGAGAGAGAGAGAGAGAGAGAGAGAGAGAGAGAGAGAGAGAGAGAGAGAGAGAGAGAGAGAGAGAGAGAGAGAGAGAGAGGGACAGTATGGAGGGAGATGAGAAAGAAAAATCTGATAGTATACGATTTATCTCTGCATAATTAAGCAAAGCAAAAAGAGTCGTAAGTTTTCTTTATGTAAAATCGATCCTGAAGCGGTAAACTGTCGATCAAATAACACACCATCGGTCTGGTTGTGTTCTGACCACGTCAAGCAGTCGGGACAAACGAGGGAGCTGGAGACATCGGTTGGTTTATATGTAGAGATGGACAGAGAGAAGGAGGTCACTGAAACACGGTGGAGACCGGAGATTATAGACAAAAGAAGCGCAGGAAAGCAGACAAAGAAAGAAAAGTTTACAAATAGTGTGAAGTCACATCTAATGAATGTAATTATATCTCGGCAGATTTGTAATATTACTTACATGGGCTTTACAACAACCACTCCTCAACCAAAAGATACTTCGTATTTATGAAACATTTCCTTTTTAGTTTTAACTTTTAGTTATGTGCTATAACCATTATCTACTCGTCTTTCTCCTTCTTTACTTCCTCTTGGCGCCCCCCCCCCCCCCCTTTCAACTCCTCCGTTTCGCCAGATTTTCAGCTAATAATTACAGTTTTGGCTGTGAAATTTCACATCGATCATGTAGACAGCGCCCAAGCGTCATAAACCACAACAATTGATGACGAGCCAAATTGTATGTCACAACAGTAGCATCATCTTTTACCAGATATATTATCTCCTTTCATCCTTTACCGCAGATGAAATCGAAGGAAAACTGAACAGCTGTTCATCTTGGACCTTTAGATGAGGAGGGAGTATGTCTCCCTTTCTCTCACCCGCTAACTTTCCATCTCTCTCTCCCTCTCTGCTCTCTTTCTCTTTCCACTGAGAGGGACTTCGCAATTCGATATACCAAGCAAGAGAGAGTGAGAGAGAGAGAGAGAGAGAGATAGACAGACAGACAGAGAGAGAGAGACAGAGAGTGAGACAGAGACAGAGAGTGAGCGAGAGAGAGAGAGGGGGGGGAAGGAGAGTGCAAGAGAGAGAGAAAGAGTCAGAGAGAGGAGAAGAAGAGAGAGACAGTGATAGAGAGAGGGAGAGACAGAGACAGAGAGCGAGAGAGAGAGAGAGAGTCAGAGAGAGAGGAGAGAAAGACAGTGAGAGAGAGAGAGAGAGTCAGAGAGAGAGGAGAGAAAGACAGTGAGAGAGAGAGAGAAAGAGTCAGAGAGAGAGAGAGAGAGAAAGAGTCAGAGAGAGGAGAAGAAGAGAAAGACAGTGAGAGAGAGAAAGAGAGAAAGAGTTAGAGAGAGAGAGAGAGAGAAAGAATCAGAGAGAGGAGAAGAAGAGAAAGACAGTGAGAGAGAGAGAGAGAGAGTCAGAGAGAGAGAGAGAGAGAAAGAGTCAGAGAGAGAGAAGGAGAGAAAGACAGTGAGAGAGAGAAAGAGTCAGAGAGAGAGAAAGAGTCAGAGAGAGAGAGAGAGAGAGAGAGAGAGAGAGAGAGAGAGAGAGAGAGAGAGAGAGAGAGAGAGAGGGAGAAAGAGAGGCATTAAACAAAGCTTACGAGTATAAACAGAGGTCGAGGCCGTATCGATACTACCAAGGCATTTTACAGCTAGGGACGGACTAAAAATATCCTCGAAGCCAAAGCTCAACTTCCTCCGATTGCAAAGCCCGATATAAGATCAATACCATTACTGGACATTTGTAAAAAAAAAAAAAAAAAAGTGAACTTCTTCAAATTTGCTCAGAGACTGCGCATCACGGTCCTTGATTCCGAGATAAAAGATCAGTTTCAAAACAAAAACAAAAAAATAAATCAACCAATATGTTAAAAAAAAAAAAAAGTAAGATACCTCTTCCAATAATACAAGGTGATCTCTGTCTGGCTCTTATTGTGATCACTCCATCTTACGCCAGTTTGTCTCAATCTCGCATTGTGAGCGAAGCAGCAACGGTGGTGGGTGTGTGTAGCGCTTATTTTAATAAGCTGAAGAGGCTTGTCTGATATGTCGGCATCGTCGGTATGGATACAGGCAAGATGGGACAGTATAAAGATTCATCACAGACCCGCATTGTGGGAGGGAGTGGAAGAAGAAAAGATTATTCGACAGAAGGGACAAAGATTGGAAGAAGACAAAAAAGATTAATACAAAAGTGAAAGATAGGCAGGCGGGAGAAAAAGATAGATAGATAGATAGATAGATAGATAGATAGAGAGAGAGAGAGAGAGAGAGAGAGAGAGAGAGAGAGAGAGAGAGAGAGAGAGAGAGAGAGAGAGAGAGAGAGAGAGAGAGACTTGGAAGAAAATTTTGTAATAGAAAGTCTTGACGAACAAGTCCCGCTCGATTTGGAAGGGGAGAAGTCTGTCTTCAAAGGTCATCAGGAGATAATTATACACCATCTCCACTGGGGAGTCCAGGCTTTTCCTCTTCTGGCCCTCTGCCTGTCTGTGTATGTCTCTCATTCCTACAGATTATGCGTCCCGTCCCTCTTCTCTCTATTCTGGCTTGAGCAGCCCTATTTCTTTGTCTCTTTTTTCAACGTGCCTGTCTTTCTGTCTCTTTCTTCCTGTGCCTGTATGTGTCTCTCATTCCTATAAATACATACGGGTCCCTCCTCCCTCTAATCTATCCTGAGCACCCCAATATCATTGATTCATAGCGTGCCGTCCCCCCCCCCTCCTCTCTCTCTCTCTCTCTCTCTCTCTCTCTCTCTCTCTCTCTCTCTCTCTCTCTCTCTCTCTCTCTCTCTCTCTCTCTCTCTCTCTTTGTGTCTCCCACCCTTTCTCCCTCTCTCACTTCCATCCCGACTCTCATCCATCCTACAAAGATCCAAAATCTCAGAACAAAGAAATCGATGGTGTCATGGTCTGCTCATTTTTATCGGACAGGTTTATGGGGAAAAAAAGAGAGAGAGACATAACTGTCTTAGAAAGACAACAGACTTTACAAAGGCAATCAAAAAAAAAAAAAGAACAGAAAAGAATTTTAAAGAAACTACTCCCGGTTCCTGTACCTCGGAATCGATTTTAAGCCACAAGGGACCCGGGAAGCCAACCCGATTCTGTTACGCGAGATAAGGAGCAAGACGTAATAATCGTCGGTCAAATTCCTCGTCAAAGCAGCTCTGGTTATCGGCCTGATGCCTCAGAAACTTTGAATTCTTCTCACCCACATCTCTTTCTTAAGGTGCTACGACCACTTTGTACGAGCAGTAACACAATCAAACGTGGCTTCTACACTGAAGAGCTTTGTTGTGGAACTTACGGATTTAGTGGAGATACGTTAGTGGATGTAACGCACAAGATAATTATTGTTGAAACAATGTTTGAAAGATATTCACAGCAGCTTCACAAGGTTGTGATTCAGCTGATTGTGTTAATATTACTAAGATAATCTTGTCAGATTGTTGTCCTACGTGTTTTGGCGCGGCGAATGTTTATATAACTACATAGGAGAATAATAAATTCACATTTCAATATCAGCTGGGCATTCGCGATTTATGCAATGAGGAAGGGAGGCGGAAATAAAGGGAGGGACATAGATAGATATAAACAAGGGAGGGATTGGGGGAGGCAGAGCGAGAGAGAGAGAGAGAGAGAGAGAGAGAGAGAGAGAGAGAGAGAGAGAGAGAGAGAGAGAGGGGGGGGGGGGGGGGGTGCAAATCGCTCTCGATAGAAAAAAAAAAAAAAGACAAGGAAAAAAGTCTAATGAATTCCGTGTTTAGTGACGCAAATGTAAACCACATTAAGCCGGTTGTGTTTTGCTGTTTCTATCTAACGATATAGAGAAAAGAATCTGAACAGCTCAGAGAATGGACCCTCTGCGAGAACTAAAGAAACAGAATGGACTGGACAGTATAGCTTCCACAAATGACGCTGTTTTTTTTTTTCACGATTACGTGATAAATAAGTTAATAATTTAGCTAAAGACCGACGTTGACATCATTCGTTCGATCGTTTAGTTGCTCAATTCTTATCGCTATCACCACCATCGACATTATCGTCGCCGACATTGCTGTTTCGCTTAGGAGAGATCTGTTGAGCAACGATCATCGATGTGTCTTGCTCAAGAGCTATGAAGCAAACACGCAAGGCAGTGATTTTGTAACATGTCATCTTCGTAGTTGTGGATGCTTACTTAAAGGGCAGCTTCACATATTCAGATTGCCATGAATCGTCGAGCGCTGCTTACATCTTGCTACATGTCACGTTACATGTGTTTCGGTTACTTAGATTCACTGACGGTCGATATCTCGCGTCATGCCATATGTCGCGTACATGTGTTTCAGTTACCCAAATACACTGACTGCACGATTGCTTGCTTCATGCTACATGTCACGTACTTGTGTTTCGGTTACCTAAATGCACGGATGGCCGATAGCTTGTGTCATGCTACATGTCACGTACATGTGTTTCGGTTACCTAAATGCACGGACGGCAGATAGCTTGCGTCATGCTACATGTCACGACACATGTGTTTCGGTTACCTAAACACACTGATGGCCAAAAGCTTGCATCTTGCCACATGTCACATTACATGTGTTTCAGTCACCTAGATGCCCTGACTGCCGAAAGCTTACGTCATGGCGGTCATGCTACATGTCACGTTACATGTGTTTCGATAACCAAAAATACACTGACTGCCAATAACTTGTGTCATTCTGTATGTCACGTTACGTGTGTTTCGGTTACCTAGATACGCTGACGGTTGCTAGCTTGAACCTTGCTGAACGTCACGTTACAGGTGTTTCGGTTAACTAGATTCACTGAGGTAAATGGCTTGCGTCTTGCTTTATGTCACGTTACATGTGTTCCCTTATCTTCGCACTGACGGTTGCTGGCTTGGGTCTTAGATGTCATGACACATGTGTTTCGGTTACCTCCATGAATAAGAGGCGATACCGGTAGCTTAAGCTTGTCGTGCTAATGTGTCTGGGTTAACCTAAGGTGTATTGGCAATCGCCAGGTCTACCCTCAATGTCGTTACATTAAACCTTTTTTCTGAGAAAGCAGTTTTGGATAAAATACTGCACGGTAATTAAACCACAGTTCTCCAACAGAGAACAAACCAATCTTCTGCTCGGCGTTTGATAGAGATTAATCTAGTTAGTTTTGGTTGTTATTTTTTTCTTCTGCCTCTTTTAATGGCCGATACGAGTTTTGCTACGTCCCAAGGCTGTCCAGTATCTATTTGATAGACCTCACATCCCCACGGCTAGAACATGATCTGGTCATTGCGTGATCCCTCTAATAAACCAAATTTTCTTTGGGTTAGGGGGACGGGGGAAGGGTAATGTCTGGTCTGGTACAGACAGAGTATACTTTGTTGGTTCTGAACGACTAGTGCTCCACAGAGGAACTCTTGTAAATCAGAACAAGTCGCGAGATAAACTGAAGGGGTGGTTCATAGTACAGTCCTATGTCTAGCCTAGAGTCTGGTCAGTTTCTGGTTTCTTTCTTTCATTTTTCTCTTATTCTTTTGTTTTGCTTTCATACATATTTAACTGTGACATAATTTTGGCACTAAATTTGAGTCCTTTGTACTACATGTTCCCCAACTTTCCTCTACACTAGTCTTTGCGCATCTAAATGAAAAATGGGGGGGGGGGGTGTTAAGGAGAGAGAGAGAGAGAGAGAGAGAGAGAGAGAGAGAGAGAGAGAGAGACAGAGAGAGACAGAGAGAGAGAGAGTCAGTCGCAAAGGGAAGATGTAGAAACCCAGAGAGAGGGGGGGGGGGGGGAGGGAGTGAGAGAGAGACAGACAGACAGACAAACAGACAGACAGAGGCAGGCTGGCCAGGAAAGAATGTTAAGCCTACTGACGCCAGCTCACAGAGCCTTCTTCTACTTCTTGCCCTAGGTCACTGTCACAGATAGCGGCTGAGCTCTGACATTTGGACACACAGAACAACGCGAGAAGAATGGAATAGTTTGAGCATGAACACCTCGTGACTCTCCAACGAACAGAGTTGGGAGTGCTAAACTCTAGATCTTGAGACTAGACCAACGATAACCTTGCTTCTGAGGAAACGCAATAATTTCATTGAATTTTGTTTTCCTCTTTCTAAGAAAGCGCAAGCGATAATACTAATGGTAGATGGCTGCTTGATAGGTTTTCACATAACCAAAAGTCTGTATCTGTATCATCGTCCTTACAACTCATTCGTAGAAGTTCGATCACTGATACAACGAATTGCGAGAAACCCACGAAAGGAGCACTTTAGATCTTGTCACACACAAAATAGCAAAAATGAATTTAGAAAGTAAAAGTACCTTTGGCGCTTCGTCCTTACTTAAATAGGTATATAATCACACGGAAAATAAACCTGACTCATAGACCAAATCACAACGCATCCATGGAAAATCTCCAGTGGAACCTTGCTGCCTCCGTCACAAAGATTGGTTTAACAAAGTGCCAATTATTTCTCACGATCATAGATTGAAAACGAGGAAACTTCCTGACCGCCACTGGAGTGAGTGGAGGAGGAGGAGGAGGAATGCACAAGGACTACGAGGGAGGGAGAGGGAGAGGTGATTGGAGTCTGGACTGGACTGAATCGCAACCAACGTGCGCTGAAAGGCCGCTACTCGACGGAGGGGCTCGGAAATGATTCCTGTTTCGTTCCGACGTCTGCTCGCTCCTCAAAATATGACAGACGGCAGGATAAAGTCAGCAGACGAGAGAGAATCGTCCCGTGGCATCGGTCTCCACACTTGTCAAAGGGTATGCACAGACTGACTTAGGCGATACAATAGATATATACGACAAACTTGGTCGAAACGCTGGGCAAACAGGGAAGCAAAAAAAAAAAAAAAGCCGTAACCTATATGCAGCTTACGAGACTTTAAAACAGAAGAGCTTCCAAGCTGTATTTGTGCAATGTTCTATGCTTAGGCGACAAAAAGGAATCGAGAGACGGTCGAGCGCCTGTAGATTCCTGACTCGGCTACAGTAATCTTAATCTATCACTGATGTCATCTTGTTCTGACCAGACTGACAAATCGATCGGTTTTCATGTCAGCACGCGCTAGAGACTTCTCCTGATGCTTCAGCCCACCCATCGACTGTATTCCGTGTCTCCGAGAGGTCTTGGGGGGAAGGGGAAGAGGCTTCAACGGCTTATGACTGAGATAATGGCAGGGCAGCATGGGGGGGCCTACACGACAATTATTGGGTATGATCGATCTCGTTTCGTCACAATGTAGCGGTGAAATAATGGAAGCTTAAAGAGTCGATTGACTGATTGGTAGATAGATAGATAGCTAGCTAGATAGTTAGATAGATAGATGGACAGATGGACGGACAGATGGATAAGTTGTGAGAGAGACGTAATCGAGAGAGAAAATAAAGAAGAGGAGGAAGAAAGAGAGATTATCAGGGAAATATGGAGAGAGAGGGGAAGGGAGGGGGGAAGAGAGCGAGAGAGAGAGAGAGAGAGAGAGAGAGAGAGAGAGAGAGAGAGAGAGAGAGAGAGAGAGAGAGAGAGAGAGAGAGACGCAGACTTAAACAAATAAAGTGGAAAAGAGAGACATATGATTATGATAGAGTTAAAGACGTTCGGACAAACAGACAGGAACAGACAAAGATAAGGTGATACTCGGTCATAGACTGCGAGGCAGACAAATGGAGAAGAAAGAGAGACGAGGAGCCACTGAAAAGGAAATAAAACACCAGATAGGCAGACAAGTAGCAGTGACCGTACGATTGGTATGTAAGCGCGTATAGTTCACGGGAACCGACGAAAACATGATGGAGGCATGAGATAAGATAGGAAAACTGAGCCATTGAAACTATAAAATAACCGAATTGAATAACAACAACAACATCAACAACAACAACAACAACAACAACAACAACAACAACAACAACAACAACAACAACAACAACAACAACAACAACA
The DNA here is from genome assembly GCA_033675545.1 of Elysia crispata. Taxonomy (NCBI): domain Eukaryota; kingdom Metazoa; phylum Mollusca; class Gastropoda; family Plakobranchidae; genus Elysia; species Elysia crispata. The sequence continues at coordinate 344,358 of JAWDGP010002758.1, read as the reverse complement.
ACAACAACGACAAAAGTAATAATAATAATAAAAATAATAATAATAATAATAATAATAATAATAATAATAATAATAATAATAATAATAATAATAATAATAATAATAATAATAATAATTAAAAAAAACATTTTCTTGCCTGGAAAAAAAAATGAGTCTACAGTAGCAGAGAAGAATATCCATAGGGCAACAGACAACTCCGTGTATATTTTTTTTTTTTTACTTAAAGGGTGTACGATTATGTTAAGAAAGTTTTAAAATGTATGTGCTTCTTGCGGAACATTCGTCCATTTTTGTACCCTGGTCTCCGAAATAATGGCTGATATTGTTTACATTAGGGTAGGGCCTAATTATGTAATTTTATAGCCTGTTTAGGCAAAGTTTCAAGACCTGCTAAATGATTACAGTATTTCTAAGTAGTGACAAAATTTTACTCTTTCTCTATCTCAGAATGCAAGAGAAATCAATAAAAATTAGAATGTTATCTTAAGTTTTCTCATAAAACATATTTTATATTACTTTTTTCCAAACCGCTATCTATAGTCTTGTGTTGTGTAGGAAAGAATAATGAAGGCAAACAAAAAATTCATAGACTAAAAGAAATATTACCACCAAAAATGTTAAAATAAGGATGAATTTAAAGAAGAAGATAAGGGTAAACCATAGATCATCCAGTCTAAACGAAAAATCTCGATAGATTTACTCAGAAAGAGAGAATAATAATATGAAAATTTAAGCGGTTCAAGTTAAGGGGGAAAAGTTGGAAACAAGTTTATCGACTTTATTCTTTCTTTCTTTCTTTTTCTTTTTTTTTTTTTTTTTTGGATTGGGTTCGTTTGGGATGGGAGTACAAACAAAAAGGAAGAGGGAAAGCACTAACACCATTTTATCATAAAAAAAAAAAAAAATCGAGTCCAGAAAAACAAAGCAAAGGGGAGGCACACGCGGGTAGCATCTTGAGGTAGGCTAAAACCACTAGAGTAATCTCCCCTACCACCATAGCACCAGCAGAAGCGCGGGCCGGCTAGAGAGAGGACGTACCTGCGATGCTGGGAGCGAGGAGAGGCCCGTTACCGGCCGGAGAACTCGCAGGGTTACCTAGACAACAGATGCGGCAGGAAGGAAGAACGATTACTCAGCGACTTAGGTGAGGTACACTTGACATGTGACTTGTCTGCCCTTAGGAGCTGACAACCATACCACGGTCAAACATAATCAATCTCTTCACACTAGAGTTTTAACAGTTATGCATCTAATACATAACTACGTAAAGATATAAGGCTTGAACTACACACATTTAGGATGAAATTCACATTTCTTTTAAAGGGTTATCAATTCTACCTAAGCAGATTTTTTTTCCAAAACATTTTCGCAACATTTAAAAGTAGACACACGGCACGCCAGTACATCAAGACACATCTAGTGGCATATAAATATCTAGGTACACTAGCGTATATTTCCCACACGAAATGCAAACCACACTGAAGAGTAACATATAGACACACACACAAACACATTTAGAGTGATCCAGTTGCCCAGGACTCATCGGTTGGACGTTTAAAGTTGGTAACCTTGACCTTGGTGCGACATCATACAGGCTGGCTTTGTAGCTTAAGTTTTACTCATTGATTTCAAAGACCCAGGAGGGAAGGGTAAGAAAAGCGCAACAAGAAATTTTAACAATTCCCTTTCGTTTCAATACACTTATCTACATATAATGGTAAAAGTTTAAGACTAAAAATCCTCTCAGGGCTATCAGAGACTTCTAACACCTTATGATGAAAACGGCAGAGTGGCTTGTCAACCCGTTATTTCATTTAAAGACTTAGGGATTGATTAATTGATTCATCGGTATTTTGACAAGACCAGCCCGACATGTAAAGCAACCGACATATAGAACGCAAAGGGGAAGCTTTATATAAATAGATGCGGGGATGGAGAATGTTGAACAGCATCTCGGCGAGCTCTGAGCAACGGACATCCGCACAGGAGGAGTTCAGTTGTGAGTGGAGCACAACACCGTGTGAGACAAGCAGTGATGCTCACAGAGCACAGAGAACAGAGCAAACAAGGACGGTGCGGGTGCGGGTGTGGTGGGAGGCCAGTCCCAGACCAGGCGCTAGGATGGACTCCGGTGGAGAAATCATCAACCTAGAATCAGAGAGGATAGACCTACGTTTCTATAGGAGGCGAATAATCTATGAACCTTTTCGCGTATGTTACTATTGAACTGTTCATTCAAATAACAAACCCTCCAGAGATCCCTCTGGAAAGGCTTTCGGAGAGGCCTCCAGAGAGCCATCTAGAGAGCCTTCAAGGGATCTCTCCAGAAAACCTTCAAGAGCGCCATCTTTAGAGCCATCCAGAGAATCTTCCAAAGAGGCTTCCAGAGAGCCATCCGGAGAGATCTCAAGAGAGGCCTCCAGAGAGCCATCTAGAGAGCCTTCAAGGGATCTCTCCACAAAACCTTCCAGAGCGCGCTCTTTAAAGCCATCCAGAGAATCTTCCAAAGAGGCTTCCAAAGGGCCATCTAGAGAGACCTCAAGAGAGGCCTCCAGAGAGCCATCTAGAGAGCCTTCAAGGGATCTCTCCAGAAAACCTTCCAGAGCGCCATCTTTAGAGCCATCAAGAGAATATTCCAAAGAGCCATCCGGAGAGACCTCAAGAGAGGCCTCCAGAGAGCCATCTAGAGAGCCTTCAAGGGATCTCTCCAGAAAACCTTCCAGAGCGCCATCCAGAGAATCTTCCAAAGAGCCATCTAGAGAGACCTCAAGAGAGGCCTCCAGAGAGCCATCCGGAGAGACCTCAAGAGAGGCCTCCAGAGAGCCATCTAGAGAGACCTCAAGAGAGGCTTCCAAAGGGCCATCTAGAGAGACCTCAAGAGAGGCCTCCAGAGAGCCATCTAGAGAGCCTACAAGGGATCTCTCCAGAAAACCTTCCAGAGCGCTATCTTTAGAGCCATCCAGAGAATCTTCCAAAGAGCCACCCAGAGAGCCATCCGGAGAGACCTCATGAGAGGCCTCCAGAGAGCAATCCAGGGAGGCTTCAAGAGAAATGTGAAAAGCCTTCCAGAGAGGCGTAGTAAGCGTGCTGATAGGACGCTTCAAATCGTGACATCACCATCCGTACACCTCATCCATATCGCCTAGGACTGGACGCCCAAGTACACACAGGTCTTGGCAATGTGGTCAGGACAGGCCGGAGAGAAGCAATGGTCAGTTGAGGACACTAGCAGCAGGACGCACACACACACACACACAACACTCAGGACATTTTGGACACTAATGCGATGGAGGCAATCACTCAAGATACAGCTGACAAAGTCCAAAGAGGAGTAGAGACGTTTTGTAGGACTTCATGCTGCTATTTTCTTTGTTCAATGAGTTTTATCTCTTTCAAAGGAAAGTTATTGGATATGGTTCTAAATTCTAAACTGTTTAAAGAATTTTTGTCTCCACAGCTGCACATCAAGTCTAATACAAGGAAAAATTCATTGGATGTGACATAAAATATTTAACCCACATTTAGATCTCTTAGGGACTGAAGAGAGCAAAATTCAATGCAGGAACAAGACCCAGATAGAATTATTACAAAAGGAAATTCGAGGAGATAGGAAACACCAAGGTCCTACAGAGAACGAAATAGTGGCGATAGTTCAAAGAGCCGCACTAATCAATGACAGAAGAAATAAGGCGAACACACAAGGAACTGGAAAATGTTCAAGGATTAGGAAGTCACGTGAATTATGGGAAATTGCAAGCCTAATCAAAATTAAAATTTTGTTATCCCGTCATACGTTTCTTCTCCGGCTTTGACATTATATAGTCGTCATCCTCTGGAATTGCTTAATTTTCAAAACCACAATGAATAACAATTCTCAGTACTTCATCTTTCAAGAAAGCAAAATGCTATAAAGAAAAGAGATTTTCAATGCTCGAGGTCTTACGACTTACCATTGCATTGAACTCGCACCACCATCATCCTCACCTTCACTATATTATTATTATTATTATTATTATTATTATTATTATTATTATTATTATTATTATTATTATTATTATCATCATCATCATCATCATCACCATTATCATCATCATTATAATTAATTAAAAGAATGAAATGTTCTAAAATTAAGTTATGGAGCAACGTAAAATATCACCCCGGTATAAATATCTCTAAGCCTTAATTTAAATAACATGCACTTCAATGTTTGAGTACCGGTACCATGTCTTGATAAAGGCAGACATCGCAAAGTTTAGAGCGAAGAGGCAGCATTGAAGGGAAAAAAACGACTTCAGTGGAACCAGTAATTAAACCGTAAATTGCAGGGAAAAGAGGTTACATAAGAGGGTTTGGTAGGAAGTGGAGTTCTTTATTGAGGGGTTATTCAATAACAGATACTCTCACATTGCAGGTGGGAAAAAAAGTCTAAAACTTACCAAAGTTCACAAAATTGTACAGCCTTGCTACATGTTTGATGTCCACTAAATCAGCCTTCCTATAAATCCTTTCAACAACTTACACATAAGACTGAAACTGCCTACAAAAAAGACATCAACGAATTCCCCTTCAGTTTGCTTAGTAGGCCTACATAAAAGAATTGTTATATCATCAAAAAAGAAACAAAAGAGGCTGTGAGTCCAAGTGCTAGTGGCATAGAACCAGGGATTAATATTCACAACTTCCGCCCATTTCTTGGAAAATGTTGCACGAATATCATCCATACATGCAGCAACCTCTGTTGTCGCCTACCAACAGTGTCCAGTGAAGGGTTGTATCATTTCAATGAAGCTATCATAATTTTGTTCCACAGATATCGTTCCTTCACCAAGCCGTACCAGTTAATGACTCGATATAGTCCATCAGGTCCCTTTCTAGGAGAGTCCAGACTAGATCTACAACCAGACCAGTACATTAGTAGCTGAGGAATACTGTGGGAGAGCCTCCAGTAGTTCAGATCTACAGACTGGCTTAAACCACAAATAAGAAGTTACCATGCACTTAGTACTGTACTTTTGGAAGATTAGCTGACATTTTTTTCAAACATTTAGCAAGTCACCAGACAATTTTTTAGAGAGGTTATGTTATGGCAGAACCTCATAACTTCAATCCTATGACAAATTCACACCCGCAATGCCCCAAATTATATATGCTATGTTTTAAGAAGTGTTTAGCTGCGCTTGGGTGTCCCCATACGGATATGGGTATTAACGCTTCTTATGAAAAAAAAAAAAAAAAAAGAAAAAAAAAAAAAGAACTTAACAGCGCATAGATCTAAGCTGTTTGTTGTTTTTGCATAATTTTCAGTGTTTAAGGGGTTAGGGCTTGGTCCCATGTACTAATTTACAAGCAACGTGACGTTGCTTAGAAACGATTTGTGAAGTTTTTTCCTAGATTCCCCATAAAGTGATATTAGCTCAACTTGATTATTTGATATTAGATAACAGGTTACGATATTAATTTTATATTGTCCATGTAAAAATCGTGCTGTTTCAACTTTCCCAGATCACAAGGTACCGAGAGAGAAAGAGAGAGAGAGGGTGAGAGGGAGAGAGAGAGAGAAAGAGAGAGAGAGAGAGAGAGAGAGAGAGAGAGAGAGAGAGAGAGAGAGAGAGAGAGAGAGAGAAGAGAGGGTGAGAACGGCAGATAGATATTTTATCTAGAGTATTTCAATGCTACTCAAAAAAAAACAAAAAAACAAGAACACCTAGATAGAAATGTGCTATAATGACCTAAGCATATTCCAGCTGACTTTTGTTTTGGTTCAAACACTACAGAACGATTACCATAAACTTCAGATAGGATGTAGACACATTTGGTAAGTAAAAACAAAGGTGGAAATTAGTTTTAGACCAAACCCTAGTTTGATAAACAGTGGTGAAAAAAAGGAAACAGTAAAATTAAAAATTATCTCACTGTCGTTAGTGCCTGAAAAGAAAAAAAATATAAAAAAAAAAATTCCAAAATTTTAAAAAACGTGGAACCAAATTGTAAAAAGAAGCTATAGAACTAAACTATAAGAAGAGAAAACATAAAAGAACAAAATCCATTTCATCAATTTTGCTGGTAATCTGGTCTATTTACCAAGAACTCCAGAGATAAAGCTAATATTATTATATTTTGGCGCCAACTCAACCGCTAGACTAAAATCTACAACTTGAAATCTATCGGTTTAAGGCAGAAACAGGAGGGTTTTTTTTTTTTACTTTTTTCCCCACAAAAAAACAGAGATCAATCCTTAATAAATTGTAAACTCATAATGATCATTTCATAAAATTTGCAGATTATTGTATATATAAAAAAAATCAGTAAATAAAAAATGTAAATGAAGCTTACATCGATCTTAGTCAAAAAGAATACATCAATTCAAGAATTGTTTCAGTATGACCCTAGAGGTTTTGAAGCTATTGGTTGAAAATTTTATATCTGTATACACAAATATTCTTAAATTGTCGATGGTACATCGGTGAGTAAAAAAGTTTGTTTTTTTCTTCTAATTTTGTTTACTTTATTCTACTAATTTATACTCAATTTTTACATTTTATCTTATAATATACGTAGACAAATTTTTCTATCTAACACTGTGTCAAATTCAACACAAGAGGTGACAGAAGCTGTATCAGTACTGCTTGCTTAAGGTATGGTAAATGTATACAATCACTAACTAGCTAGGCGTTTGAGCAATTGATAAACCACATGGATAAACATCAAAGATTCTGATAACTGAGGGAAAAGGGTGAAAACTAAAATTGTAAAACATTTTGATGCAAAGTTTTTAAGGACAAAACAGAGTATTGAGGTACATAATATCTGTTATAATTAGAGAAGAAAAACTAATTTGGTAGGTGAAGTATATCACAGTTGCATATTTAGAAGGTCGTGCAAAAAAATAAAAACACACAATTTATAGCAATAGCATCCATATAGCTCTAGAGAGAACTAGCACACAGTTAGAGAAAACATGAATTTACATAATTCTTGATTTTCTTTTCTTTTGATTTTTTTTTTATTTAACTTTTCTTATTTAGAATTCAGACTGTTTTGTGTGACACATAACCACGTGTCATTAAGAAACACGGGAATAATAACATTCTCAAAAATTGCATGAGAATTTTTCAAATAAGTATCATCCCAATGAAATTCTTGAAGGTTTAGAGGCAGTGTAAACGGGCATTGGGGCTTTAAAAAGTTGGAGGCACTGTCAATACTTTTCTGGATCTGATGCTAAAATAGTAGAAAGTCACCACCATGGGAAATTTTTAACCAAAGAGGAAAGTAAGTTGATATTTATTAATGTTGCTGTGGTGGTGATATTATAAAAAAAAAACCCAACTATTTCTTAAGAATGACTTCTCAAGATTCATTTCAAAGTTTGAAAACTTTCTACTTTAAGGAAACAGTATGAAAATGAAACGAAGTACAAACATCTGTGCAAAAATAGCACTGCATAAATGAAAAGGATTAGAAAAAAAAAAGAGAGACAGAGAGAGAAATGATTTAAATAATGAACAGGCAAGCTTTGCTTCAGCGTTCCAGGTCCTTGAATCACATGATGAGGCCAGGTTAAAGCAGCTGTCCTACATACTTGGACTGACTGTATGGGTGGGAGGTACATACTTAATAAGGGGTGGGAGAGGGATTCTGCCTATATCTTTTTAAAAGAAAACAGGATGGAAAGGGAATTTCTAAGATTTGAGACATTTAAAAAAATATGGGCTACATTGGAATGGTCTATCTTTTGACAGTTGTAGAGGTAAATAAAATTGTGTTTTTGATCTTTTGATTCTTTTGATCTAAAAATAAATTGGTATTTTAGGATAATGAATTATAAAAACGAAAACGACAGAGACTGATAGTAAATAATTTTTTTTTTTAATATGTCATCTCCGTTCTGCACCAACACGAAACGAAAATTAGAGTTCACCCTTGAAAAAAAAAATTGTATACATATAAACAAATAAAAGAGACAAAAAAATTCCAAAAAATCTAACAGTAAAATATCAAGATATCCAGTGCGACAAAATCAAAAGGTGATGATTAAGCATGCTTAGGTGTTCAAAGGAGTTTCCACAAAAACTTACCATTAAACCTTATCTTAACAACATGTTGTGTAAACATAACGAAAAAAAAGAAAACAAAAACACGAGATAGGTAGATGTGCACCATGATGCAGAGGTTATGGACACATTTCAAGTTTCACATGGACAAGGGACACAACTTGCAGCACATCTGAGGAAATCCTAAGCTTCCTGAGCACTCTCTACCCTCCAAACAAAAGTAAAATAAAAAAAAATCACTGGACAGTGAATTTGTGATTATCTGACCAGAAAAGCTGTTAAAAGTGGTTTTGCTAATGGCTTGAAATTTTTAATAAAAAAAAACTAAACGCTTTCTGCACATTACATTTTCTTGTTTTTTACTTTTAAATAAGAAGTTCTTTATGTTGTTGTTTATTTTTTTTTGTGAAAGAGAAAGCTGAAAAGGGTGAGGAGAAATTTGGCACTACCACACAGCAGGTAATCTATACAAATGCATATATTACAAGCTTACAAGTTTATGATTGAAAAAAAAAAACAAAAAAAAAAACCAACAATGTAGCTTAAAAGTTACACATACTGAAGCAATTGATAATGGGGAAAAAAATTATGGACAGCAACGTGTGTTGCATTGCCCTTGGTTTGAATCACCGAAACTAAAGGGGGAAGGGGTATCTCCCTCTGTGCTACAACTTACCCTTGTTGACTGTGGTTTAAAACAGTCAAGGGAGGAAAGATGCGTTTGCCATGGGAGGGAGAGAAAGAGAGAGAGACAGTAGATCACAATATTGTTAGCCATTTAAACAATACATAAACATGAAGCAAATGTATATTAACATGAGGCAGGGAGCCCAACGCTTCATATATAATGAACACTGCATGATAGACAAGATGAAGAGAGGCTTATGAGTTCTCCATAACACAAACATCAGGTGACCACATAGTGCAGCACAGCGGACTCAGTGGAAGACCATTACACCTTCTTTCCAGAGTGGAGACGTTGAGGAGGGTTAGGGTTAAAGAAATTTGAAAGGGGGGAAAAAATGTGGAGAAGGGAATGGAGGTGGTGGTTGTGGTACTTTTGAGATAAATATACTCTGAGGCTTCCAGAATCTTTTTAATTTTTTTCACAAGGCGGTATCGAAATTGAAGATGTGTATTTGTTGGTTGTATATTACCTGTTCTGATTTTTTTAAGTGACTTTGGGTCGCTGCATGAATGATAAATTTGGCACATTTGTTTGATACAGTATTTGAAGGGAAATTTGATCTCAGGCCTTGCGAGAGAGTATATCAGCCCCAAGCTCATCTATCAGCACTGACAGGGCTTAAACCAGTCTCCAGCCCCTCCAGATATCTATCCAACCTTTTATTACTCAGCCAATCACAGGCTGATCAGAACAGGTGGACTTAGTTAACATTTAGTTTTCCTAAAAGAACAAATTTTGAAACAATGAGTATTGATGGACCAGATTGGTAATAATTTGAGCAGGCCAGGAGAGTAAAGGTATTTGTAGATGGTCTACTCAAGAGCTGTGATGAAAACCATAAAGGAGATCAGTGCAGCAGTAAGCCATCTGTGACTGCTGTTACTGAGGTCTATAGAATTGTGACTAATGTTCATCTGTTGGGTGTGAGGTAAAAGATGTGATGGAATGGTAGAAATCATCCAAAACAGTGTAGGAATAGTTCAAAGGCAAAAAGTGGGGAGAGAAAGGGCAGACGGTTTGACAATGGCTATTCTTATGTAAGCTTGACACCTGCGTGCGTGCAACAGGCAGTTAGAGTGCTCTCTGCGTGTATTTGTATGTGTATGTGTGAGTGGAGCAATGGAGGCAGCAATGAAATGATCACATGGAGAAATATATGACAGCTGGAAAACATAAAAAAAAATGTCAGCAAGCAATACATAAAGGAAGACAGAGGACAGGTTGAGAGATAGGAGGCGAGGTGGGGCATAGGAGGCGCAATAACAGGATGAGTTCTACAATGACCATAAAGTGTACACTAGAGGACAGTAAGCACATGTGGGCAATTGAGGGCTTGTCAATACAGACTAGCATGGTTTTGTAATTTTTTTCTCTGTGTGGTCTTTTCTTCCTATGTGGTTAAACACTATCTTCCTGTTTCAAATCAAGTCTTCCAACATAGTTATGAGATGTGGAGCTACATAGCCATGAGACATGTTTGGGTGCTTAACTGCAAGATTGTGTTAAACTGAAGGTGTAAAATTAATGTTCACCATGCCCTAGGTGTCTCTATCCTTCTTATATCAGGTATAGCTCATGTAACCTACTTGTCTGAAACAAAACAAACCCTTACAGGTTAAGATAGAGGCTCTTACAATGAGATTGACATCCATTAATTTGTAGAGAAATGAAAACGTTTTTAAAAGGAAGGCTTACTGAAGTGATCTACTGCCATTAAACAACCAAAAATCCCATCAGAGTTACTTCGAGGCTTGTTAGTGAAACTGGTAATGTTAATCATATTTGTTGTTGATCTAATGGTCAAATTAATTGCCAGCTCTAAAGCTATAAAGGTCAAGAAATCTACTGTCAGAAACATGGAAACATTGATCTAGCTATGACAACAATATGATGTCTTGCTGTTGCAGGGATGATGTGTGACACATGCCCTTGCTACACACTTACTCACACTGCCTTAAGGTCAAGCTTTCCTTTCTTTAATACATAGGTTTTACACATTGGCAGCTACACACACAATGTCACAGACATACATATGTGCTGATTTATAAATGGGAGAGGCTACAAATCAAAATTCGTAAAACAATTCGTTTTAAATTATGAAAAAACAATGAAAACAAAAGAAATGTTAAAAAAAAAAAAACAACTATTCTATTAATTTACATGAAAACACTAGTTTTACTGGCAATTTTTTTTCCATATTAAAGAATAACTATAGCAATACCCTAATCTTTTAGATGAATCATACATTATCTTTTGTTTTAAATCTGTGGCATCTTTATCAACACAAACTCTTTAAGAAATTGTTTTCAATTGAAGGCCTATGGCGGTAAACACCCCTGTGCTATTGTCACTTTCTGCTGGAGGTTCAAGAATGACGGAAACACCTCGCATATTTTTATATTGAATTGATTATTTGTGAGTCTCTTGTTTGCTGGAGTATAAAAGCTTTACGTCTTCCCCAAACATCTTAAACATAGCAATAGGGAAAAAATGTGCTGTAAACACTTCCTAGACATGTAAAGGCATGATTCCCCCCAACTGAAGTAAATATATGTGTATTTTGAAATGCACAGCATTGTTTTTCACTATTGCCATCAAATGCATCCGTTTCATTGCCACAGATATTTGTGTTCTGACTATTAGAAGTCCCTGAATGATAAACTTGTCAGAACAGAGTCTTACGCTAGTCCTATCATAACTCTTTCATCTCATCCTTATCTTCCTACCAATTCCTCCTAGCTTTCTACAACATTATATATTCTGGTTCCACACTAAATTGTACCATTTGGATATAACTGTTATGAAAAAAAATTGCTACAGAGCTGTCGGAAGAAAATTGAAAGAGCATAACCGATCATTGGTTGGAATAATTTACTTTTAGCCTAAGTAGCATCTTTTTTCCACTAGTGAAAAATTGTTGAACAATTGGAGGTGTTAGGTCAAGATGGTCTAGAAAATTATGTTTGCAGTGAGAATCAATACAGGTATGTGTGTGTGTCTGTGTCTGTGTGCATATTAGATGCTAAACCATGGTCTGTATTCTGCACACAGCTATGCGTGGACACACACTGGACGTCTGGCACACTCAGCACAAACTTACCAAAGCCTCTTATAGCTGAGAGCGGAACGAGGCAGTTTAGGAATATTGTAAGGATAAAAAAATAGTGAACAAACTTGCAGACTGACGCCCATTTTGTTGGAGACTAGTAAAGAGTTGATACTCAATTTTCGAAAAACAAAATGGATCTCCTGACTTGAAATCTTTAATCTTCAAATCCATTTTTAGAATTTTTCTTCCCATTCGCTTTTTAAAATTTTGGACTATGTCTACACTTTGAAAAGAAAAAAATGAACAAAATGAAAAATGATGGATAAAATAAAAGCACATTAGTGCATACTCTCTGCTAATATAGAGCATTTTCAGCTTGAGGTGTACATGGAGATGAATTCTACTTCTACCTTTTCTACCATCAAAACAAAGTGTGCTTTTTCACCAACAGCGAAAGAGCAAATGAAAATGAAATGAATTGAAAATAAGATAAACATTCAAATAGGGTTTTACTTGAACTCCTGTTATAAAACTAAACTGTTCATCTGCTGTGTGCCGCTTTTATCAAACTGTTGTTTAAAATACACTTTGGAGCTTTTGGAGCATGTTGTCATTAAAGTAAAACACAGAAATAGCTTTATAGGTTACCTTCTCTTAAAGGATCTGTTAGCTTCTAAATCATAGCAAAATAATATGAATATTTACCTTAAACCAAAACCAAACTACCATCTATAAAAAAAAACAACCCATGACAATGAAATAAAATGAATACTAAAACTTCTATAAAGAAAAAAAATGAAAAAAAAGGAATAAAACAATACAAAGCAACTCAAATTGGGGATTGAAAAAAATATCAAAACAGAAGATTTTCTTTTATAAGTTCAGAACAAAATGATATAGGCATGGGACTGAATGTTGATTGTGTCTGTATTGGCTGGACGATGCACGCAGGTGAGCGAGAATGAGACATGTTGCAAATTATTACACAATCAAGGTGACATGTACTCACTAGAAAAGTTTCGTGTAGCAAGCATTGTTGTCAAAATGGCACCCTGAAACATGGATTGTTGCACAAAACATGAGATGATTTTGGAAAAGTAATGTGGGCATTGTCCATCAAAGATAAAAAAAATAGATGATATTATAAGTGCAGTCCAAACATTTTCACTATATTTTTTAAAAATTATATATATATAAAAATTTTTTCTCATAGCAAGCTTGAGTTTGACCCTATATAAATTAAACAGGAAATTTCTAAAACAGATTTAACAATCAAAAACAAGTTTTGAGATACCTGTATGATAAAAAGCTAGAATTGACACCATAATGAAGCTGCTGCTTGATTCTATTGCAGAGTTAAACTTGGACAATTTTATAAAATCCAAAACTTCATATCAGGGTATATTATAGATAAAGAGTATCTTCAAGGCTTCGAAACACCTTAATAAGGGGAGACAAAAACATGAAAAAACCTTGAGTTTTCTCCTTGCGTTGAACTTCTTCAAGCAGTCGACCGTCTCCTGGCGGTGTACGACAGAAGCCACACGCTCCCTTTGCTAGAAGGAAAAAAAAATAGCAAAATGGTTATAATTACAAAAAGCTTAATGAAGCGCATGTGTCTTATTTGAGAACATGTTAATAGGGTCAAAGGAGAGAAAAAAGCTAAACCGATCAGCAAGGTATATGCATGGTAAAAACGCTGCGATATGTTTGTGCGTTAATAAAAACTACATTGTGAGAAAAAGTATATATGTCTGATATGATTTTCTTCATAGTGACTGTTTATCATTTAAACCTGAGTGACTAAGATATGTATAACTTTTTGATGGTTATCAGGAAGACTGAGAATATCATAAATCAAGGGCCATGACAAGTTATTATTATTAGTAGTAGTAGTAGTAGTAGTAGTAGTAGTAGTAGTAGTAGTAGTAGTAGTAGTAGTAGTAGTAGTAGTAGTAGTAGTAGTAGTAGTAGCAGTAGCAGTAGTAGTAGTAGTAGTAGTAGTAGTAGTAGTAGTAGTAGTAGTAGTAGTAGTAGTAGTAGCAGTAGTAGTAGCAGCAGCAGCAGCAGCAGCAGCAGTAGTAGTAGTAATAATAATAATAATAATATTGATGATGATGATGATGATGATGATGATGATAATGATGATGAAAATGATGTAGGTCTCTCAAACAGAATTATCACCAAGCAAGCTAAATCCTTGAATCAGATAAAAAGGGTTCTAATTCAATTGCAACGGAAATGGCTCTTAGGTCCTTTCAATAACATAAGGCACTTCAATCAAATAAGGCATAAAGTCAAAGTGCTTACGCATATCCACGGGTGTTTAAGGGCCTCTGCTGCGTTGATCCTCTTGTTGGGGTTCACATTGAGCATACTGTTGATGAGGTTCTTCGCTTCTGGAGTCACTGTGTCCCACTCAGGTGATGGGTACTGATTACAGAATATGAACAAATAGGTTACAAAATCCGAGCATTTCAAAGAAGGACTTTCACAAACTTAAAAAATACTAGTAAATGTAATAGACATCTATATGCCAGACAAACTCATAATGAAAGTTTGTCACTAAATGGCTGAGTTTTTACAAATTTGATGATATGAGCAAAACAAAACCAATAGGTCATTCTTTCATTTATCCCAACCTGAACCACCCAAAAAAGGGAGTAAAAAGGAAAATTGACGCCAGTTTTTCTTATAGACATTAGCGCCCAGAGAATAATGGCCATTGAAATTGAGCATTTTTAAGAGTCAGGGCGTAATGTATGTCTCAGGGGCAAAAAACAGGGTTGCCGGCAGGCTCTGGCAAAAACATCAGAAAATTTTTTCAGGATAAAGTTCTTAGCGCAGTGTTTCATATTCACATGAAAAAGATAAGATATTAATATAAAAATACTTAATACATATTAAAAGCCAGATTTCTGGCTTTAGCTGGAAAACTGGCAACCCTGATAAAATGCTTTGTGATCACAGCATCTAATTCTCTCTTTTTATTCAATTTTCAATTTATTATACTCTTTTCTAAATATCAATAGTATTCATTTCATTCATAGAAACTGACTGGCCAATACAAATGCAATTTTTACAGTAACACTTTTAAAATCAAAACCTCAACTCATTCTTAATTTCTACAAGCAATATGGCCCTAAAACTGTTGGATTTTTATTTCGTTGTTGCTGTTTTTTTTTTTTTTTTTTGGGGGGGGGGGGGGGGGGGGGGGGGGGTTGTGGGTTTTTTGTTTGCTTTTTGTTTTTGGTTTTTGTTTTTTTTTTCAGCTTTTATTTATTTTATTTAATTTCTTTTTTTTTTTTTTTTTTCAAATAGAACCTGGAATCTATAGAGCTAAAACATTTTGGATGATGGTGCATTTACTTTGCACCCAAGTTTAATGGGTTACTTTTTGCTCAGGTCAAATGGTTTGACATTAATTACAACCCATTTTTCTGGGCAACATAAGATTAAAAATTGCATGAAATCATATACAAATTTCCAAAAGACATAAAATATTTAGCACAATTTATAAAATTTACAGCAAGTAAGAAAAAGAGAAAATATAATTTAAGTGGCTTTCCCCCTGCCAGATCTCAGCATTCCCAATTTCAGCTCTTATAAACTGCTTGTGAAGTATTATTCTTAACTGCGATATCTCATCTCCAAAATGAATAACTTTAGGGAGGCAACATATCTATTTCGCCCATTTCAAGTAAATATTTTTGTTTTACTTATAACACTTACATCATAGGCTCCAGCCCTGATTTGGGCGTACAACCTGTGTTGATCCTCATCCCAGAAAGGGGGGTAACCCACCAGCAGGATGTACAGCACAACACCTGGGAAACAAACGCAAGAGGTTAACTCAATCACAGTTGCTGGCAGAAAAAAGCATAAGGTAAATGACTTAGAACTTTTATAAATTTGAATGACCTTATTTGACGCTTTAAAGGGTCGTGTCAAAGGGCCGTCCTGTTGAAAGTTAATTTGATCACTCTGTCTCAGCAATTTGAGTGAGACTCAATATTTATCCTGTGAGTCGATCGCACTAAGCTTGTTATTCTCTAAAGATTTAACACATTTTGTTACTTTTACCCCATGTGCAGGAAAGCTATCCTAACTTTCAGAAATCTAGAAAATGAAATTATTTTAAGTTCATCAAAATGCTGCCTCATTTTACCAAAAAAACAAAAACAACAACAACAAAAAATAATAATATATATTTCTCTGATTACTGGTAACAACAGGTTAGCTCAAGAATCAGCTTCAGCTAATCTAATTGTCTTCAGAAGTACAAATTTTAATGCGATGTTATGGCAAGATAGACACATGGTCATGTAAGAACCAGGAGAAAGAAATCAAGACAAACCACAGGCCCAGATGTCCACTGGTTTGCCATATGGATCTTTTCTGAGCACCTCTGGAGACAGATAGCCTGGGGTTCCAGCAAATCCTGGGGGATGAAAACGTAAAGTTTGAAACAAGAGCCAATTATATCTTAGGATTTTTTCTTTGGATTAAAATATGCTCAACTTACATTATTTGCTATGTTTATTTGTTATGTCTGCGAACTGAATCACAAGCTTGTATATTGAGTAGATTAGTGGAATATCCTAGCAAAATGAATAGCCACAAAAACTACCAAGCCACTTCATGTCAAGGCTAGATGATTTAATAGGATCTGATCTCATTGTCTGAAATCCAGAGCCAGAATTTAACAACTCTAACTCTATATTGTTTGCTGAGCTATATAGAATCCTAGATGTAGTTATGTAATATCAATACTAGATGTGTAAAGTTTACTCATAAGTTGACCTGTGCATCAACTTCTTCTAGATCATTTCTAAAAATTCTGCATTGTCTTTCCAGAGCAAAAATGAAATATCATAGTTTAACCATCCGGAATTATGCCCTTTTATAACATCTTTAGTCCTGAAAATTGTTTTAACTCTCTAGAGATTTATAAGATTTCTTTTCCTTTCTTTTTTTTTTTTTTAATTGAGAAAGATGAGACATCTGAATTTTTTTTTAACTCTACAAATACAAATACCCAACATGGGTAAAGCCTTGGTTAAGAATATGTCGTAATTATTCTGGTTACTAATTTTTAAAAAATGTAAATAGAATGCTAACCCTGTTAAAATTAGGTTTATAAAATTGCGATGGGAGGTGAAAAAAGGAATGAAGAGTTAAAAAAAATTTTTTTCGGTAAGTTCCCTTTGTTATATTTTTCTTCGGAGAATTCACGCAGTCGTGACAGCAGGTTGTGGAGTTCAGCAAGTGAAAAGTCAGGACACAACACACACACACACACACAGAGAGAGAGAGAGAGAGAGAGAGAGAGAGAGAGAGAGAGAGAGAGAGAGAGAGAGAGAGAGAGAGAGAGAGAGAGAGAGAGAGAGAGAGAGAGAGAGAGAGAGAGAGAGAGAGAGAGAGAGAGAGAGAGAGACAGACAGACAGACAGACAGAGACAGACAGACAGACAGACAGAGACAGACAGACATAGTCCAAGACAGTGAAAGAGGAAGAAAGACAGGGATAGAGCGACAAATATGTAGACATACAAACGGTTGTGTCAGACAACTAGACAGATGACGTCAGTGATTAATTGTTAAGATTCTCCTACCAAACCAGGCATTCTGTTCTCCCTGGACCTCTATGGCGAGGCCGAAGTCTGCAAGCTTCACAGCTGCTCCCTTCGCTTTACTGGCCAGCAGGAGATTCTCGGGCTGGGACACACACACACACACACAGGAACACACAAAAGTTATTAAATTAAGTTCAAGAAATATACAGCAATAAATAAATTTAAGGGTAACTTTTTTCTGTCTATGATACTCTACGAAGGATGGGGAAATTCGAGGATTATAAATGTCATAGCAAATATTCTTTGAGGGATGAAGCTTGTTCTGTATTATATAAAATAATGTTTGTTGGTTAGTTATATGAAGCTTTGAACCTCCTTTGAAAAAATATTTAAAAAAAAATACTTTAAAAAATTAGATTAACGAGACAAATTATTTTATAGCGATTTTTAGTTCCTCGTTTTTATCATGAAATAGATAACTAAGAAACATTTCACAATATATTTCTTCTCATTCAAGTCAAAACAACCTGAAGTGAAATCAGTCAATTCCAGAAAGTATCGATACATAAATTATTTTCAATGAAGAGTTGAAAAAAAAACCCACAAACGTTAAAAAAATGTAAAGACTATTTTAGGATAGATCATATTGAGCGGTCACACATACAAACGAGAGAGAGAGAGAGAGAGAGAGAGAGAGAGAGAGAGAGAGAGAGAGAGAGAGAGAGAAGATGGAAAGAATGAAAGATAGTAGAGAAAACAAGATGAGAGGCAGAGGCGAAGTAGATAACGGCAAGATCAACTTTTTAGAGACAAACCAAAAAAGTTGACTGATCTTACAGTTGAGAAGAGATGGTCGACCAAAGTAAACGTAACGAGGAAATAATAATAAAAAAGGCAAGTAGGCCATGGGCACATCAAAGACAATAATCGCACACACACACAGAGAGAGAGAGAGAGAGAGAGAGAGAGAGAGAGAGAGAGAGAGAGAGAGAGAGAGAGAGAGAGAGAGAGAGAGAGAGAGAGAGAGAGAGAGAGAGAGAGAGAGAGAGAGAGAGAGAGAGAGAGAGAGAGAGAATGCTCCTCTATGTGCACTAGCGTCCTACGGGCAAATCAGACGGCCAGAAAGGTATCATTCCAGACCGACTTAAAGAGATAAACACGAGGTGCCAAACAGTAACACCACAATCCCTGCGACTCGTCACTCCCTATCCCCGGCCTGAGCTAGAGCGTCATCACGTCATCAACAGCCCAGCTCGTTCACACAGAGCCTGGCTGGAGTACTCAACCTTACAATCAACAGAGAGATGTGTTTTGGACTACTAGATCTAGCTGGATGAGAGCGACTTGCTGAAACACAATCAGCTGCTGCTGCTGTTACTACTTCTGGGACTTAGTTCTCAATGACTGGAACCAAAAAGAAGAGAATTTATGAGTTTAGAGTGTGTTGGGATGGAGGGAGAGAAAGAGAAACGGGGAGAGATGGAGAGATACAGAGGGAGAGGGAGAGAGAGAGAGAGAGAGAGAGAGAGAGAGAGAGAGAGAGAAGGAAATGGGCTCGCTTGTTTCTTTGAACTTCAGAGGACATCTCTGTGAAACAAAGCAGGGAATTGAGCATTGTAAGAGGATCTGAATTGACCACCGTCAACAGCGTGAGGCTGTAACCGACATCCTTCTTGGAAGATAGAGGAAGAAAGGCGATGGCAGGGCAAGAAATAAAGAAAGCCTACTGGGAGAAAGAGGGAAGGATTAAAATGATGACTAAGAAAAAGTTTGAAGATAATTTTGCATCAAGAGAGGTTGCGTTTCCCCAAGGATCAAGACTCTATGAGGACACGAATGTGAGGAAATCTAGTCCTGTATTAATTTTTGTTTGAAGAATCACAAAAGGAACTATTCATTACAGATAAGGGTGATTTAAAAACGAAGTGCTCACTCTCAAAACTTGACGGTACAGCTAACCATCGTTATCAATGGCGAAACAGAAGATGAACGTTAAGGGACCATTACTCATAGGACAGACAACTGCACAGGATTGGTCGTCGATACCCCCATTGTTGTGGAAAGCTAGAAATCTTCTGTAAATGGCATTCCCCAGATCTGATGAATAATGCATGAAGTGCTCTCAACAAACTGGGTCAACAGGATTGCGCCCAAGACCGCAGTTCCAGAGGGGGAAAACTGGGCTCGGATATATCCAGATCTAGGGCAGCCAGTGAGCGGTGTTCCAGAGTCTTCACGGAATGACCTAGAGGCCCAGAAAGTTCGAGCAAAGAAAACAGGATGCTGGAGGAAGGGAGAGAGAGAGAGAGAGGGGGGGGGGGGAAGGGAAGAGGGAGAAAGAGAGAAAAAAAAGAGAAAGTGAGAGAGAGAGAGTAAAAGAGAGAGAAATAGAGGGACGGACGGACAGGCAGACAAACAGGCAGGCAGACAGACAGAGACAAAGACTAGCAGCAGCCCAACAGTACAAAGATCGAACTGAGAAGACCACAAAGAAGCGTAGTTAATCCAAAGCAAACACAATGACCGATGCACTCAGTACAGGACAAACAAACAAATTAAAAACATAACGTCTAATCAAACAAAGAAAAGTATAAATAATCAACTGTACCCAGATACAGCATACAAGATAAGTACAATCCTAAGTTGGCTCACTATTATGAAGATTACGAAGAATAAAATGAAAAAAAAATTCATCATTATTATTTATCTTAAGTTTCTCTGATAAAGAATATTAAGTAATTTTCTGTTAAAAAAGTTCGATATATCAAGATTATTTCGAATTAAACTTTCTGGTGATTTACAGATGAAACTTTTACAAAAAAATATGAGAATAGAAATGTTAAAAACATTACAACAAATTTAAGAGTAGTGAAAACGAAAATAATAATAATAATAATAATAATAATAATAATAATAATAATAATAATAATAATAATAATAATAATAATAATAATAATAATAATAATGATAATAATAATAAGTAAAAATATAATCTTTTTAAAAAAGTGAATACCAAATTTATATTAAAAAGAAGTTCAAATGTTTTCTATATAAACCTGATGTCTTAACACATCAACCATCACAGTAGAAAATCAATGCATAATATTATAACTGAATACAACTGAGCATCTCAATGCATAGAATTTATTCAGATTATAGTTTAAAAAAAAAACAAAAACAACCCTGTCGAGCTATCTACGTACTGACACACCTAGCTACATCGGAAAACACCAAGATACAGCACACATACATACATACATACATACATACATACATACATACATACATACATACATACATACATACATACATACACAACATACATCAAAGACCACACAAGTGTGTACGAACTGAAAACACCAAAAGTACACCCTGGACTTGAAGGCACTATAGTAAACACAATAGGGGAAGTAACCGATACGAGACCACAGATTCGACACAGAACAGAAAGCTTGGCCGAAACTGAATTGTAGGGAGAAATGCAGGGAGCTTTTGGAGAGAGGACGAACAAGCACAGAGAGAGGGAAATGGAAGAATAGCTAGGTAAACAGGAGATACACGGTTCTGTTGAAGCGGAACAGAAGATAGAAGCAGCCCCAGCATTGTTTATAATTAGAGGCGAACTGAGCAGGGTTGGGTTCATCGAATTCAGATGATTTGATTCAGAAACAAGGAATGCTAACACGTTTGAGTTCTCTCTCTTTTGCTATTTCTCGCTTAATCCTTTGCTAAAGCGCGAATCATCTTTGGAGTTGTGTCTTTCAGTCAGAATACATTCCTTTGTCTTAAACACTATTTACTTAGTCTGTTTTGGACTCTATTGTATCAACCAATCCCTGGATTGGTCCACTCTATCTGGCTCTACCAGTTTAAATTCTCTACTTTCCGATCTATTCAATAACTTATACTTCTATTTTATAACCAACCCTATTATCTATTTATCATCCTCTCTAGATACATATGATGTCACCGTATGTTCACTTGCCTATTAACTTCACTGCAGATATGAATCCATACTTTCACCTACACACCACCCAAACAACCAGTCCATCGATCCATCTGGCCATCTATATCTCTGTCTATTTATTTCTATACAAAACTAACCAGTTCTTATCCGCTAATATAACCACCACGGGTATTTGAGTAAAAGGGTGGTTCAGAAACCATTTCGTCCATCTCTACCACAATTTTTATCCTTTCCCCTGGCAAATTTTGGACGACAACGTGTCTTTAGATTGGAATCATATGAATTTTTAATGGTGGTCGATACTCTGGATAAACCAGATACATACCGAATTCACAATCAACAAGCCAGAAATGTTTACGGGTAATTACTTAGGAGAGCCTGCCCCCCCGCCTCTCTCTCTCTCTCTCTCTCTCTCTCTCTCTCTCTCTCTCTCTCTCTCTCTCTCTCTCTCTCTCTCTCTCTCTCTCTCTCTCTCTCTCTCTCTAAATAGAAATCATAAACACCACACTTGGAGGATAACTTGGTAATTATAAAGGATCCAAAGGGCGCATGTGTGTCTTTAAATAGTAAAATACAAGGTCTAAAAGGAAATAGGCACCCAACTTTATAATTACGGGACACAAAAGATGTAACAAAACTATTATCAATTCAACATTTAAACGTTTCACTTTGTACGCTTCGTCATTATTATTACAAAATCCAGAAAAATTAAACATTAAACCACCATTAAACATTCATGGATTCCAATCTAAAGACACGTTGTCGTCCAAAATTTGCCAGGGGAAAGGAGAAAAGTGGGGGTAGAGATGGACGAAATGGTTTCTGTAAAGTTGTGTGCCTATTTCCTTTTAGAACTTCTCTCTTTCTCTTTCTCTCTCTCTCTCTCTCTCTCTCTCTCTCTCTCTCTCTCTCTCTCTCTCTCTCTCTCTCTCTTTCTCTCTCTCTTTCCCTCCCTCCCTCCCTCCACCCCTCTCTCCCTCTCTTACCTTATCTCTCTATCTATCTCCCCCCCTCTCTCTCTATATATATATATCTCTCTCTAGCCGTGTCCATCTCTGTATCTAAATATCTATCTAGCTTTCTCTCTATTCTCCCTCTCTCCCTCTTTCCTTTTTTGTCTCTCTACCTCTGTTTTCTCCCCTTCCTTTCCATCTCTCTCTGCCTTTGTTTCTGCCTCAAAGTACACCCATTTCTATTAAACGACACATAATCTATCTATCTATCTGCTGTCTTTCTGTCTATCTATCTGTTTATCAATCTCTTTATGTATTTATTTGGGTACCTTGCATCTATCTACATATCTATAGCATCTCGCATTCAACCTCTCAACCGACTTACCTATTCAATCCATTTAAATAAATAAATCTATTGATTTAACTATATGTTTACTTTTTTTTCAATCTGTTTTCCTAATTTCATAAATAATATATCTATCTACCTATCTACTATTTAAATTATTGCTATTCCCCACACCCTCCCCCTTTCTACTCCCCTTATTAACCTTTTTAGACTCCCCTCAGAGCCTCGGTTCCTCCCAGAAATTTACTACCAGCATCTACTGAAGAGGCCTAGATCTACAAAGGAAAACCTCTCTGTACTTTTCCCCTTCTCAAATTTCGCTATCTCTCCTAGATCAATTTCCAATCAAAGAAGGATTTCAGGAAAATTGCTCTTGCTCTTCACATTTGCGGAGGGATCGCACATATTATAATGTTTTGAACAAAAAGAGAGGAGGAGAGAGAGAAAAAAAAAAGGAAAAAAGCAACAACATGAAAGCTATCTTCGCTATCTCAACACTGCAGCCGCCCTATGCTCAGTCCGTCTAATAAAACAATACAAAGAAAATAATTTGAAAAGGAAAAAAAAAGTAAAACATGGGAATAGGTTCGTGGCCAGGTAGAAGCAAGGGAGACAATCACCCAACATGAGCAGGGAAGGAAAGATCCAGTGCCACTAATCTAATAGATGGAGATAGGTCCCTGGAAAAAAAAACAACAAAAAAACAAAACGCGGTACATAGAAACGTTCTAAATGTGTTCTTCAAAAGTGGGAATTTAAATAAAAGCCAAAGAAGAAAAAAGAAAAAAAGGCTATCATCTCCGCTTAAAAAAAAAAAAAAAAAAAGATTTCGTACACATTTAACATTACAAAAAAAAATTATATATTTTGAAATTTAAAGTTTAAGCTCCATGCATGTTGTAAAGTAGCGAAGACAGGAAAAAGGCAATAAAAGAAATAAAAAAAAAATAAATAAAAAATAAAAAAAGGGGTGGGGGGGGGGGGGAGAGAAGGAGGCGAGGGAGGGATTTTACATTTCCTATAATTACTGCGAGATAAAGGCGGGGTGTGTGAGTGTGTGTGAGTGTTAGTCTAGCTTCTAATATCTCCCCTTGTGTACGGGTGAGTACCACTGCACAATGCACCATATTTTTTCTCCCACTCACCTTGAGGTCCCGGTGTACTATGCTTTGCTGGTGACAATAGCTTACACTCTCTAATATCTGCTGCATGCAGTGACTGAAAAATACCCAGACAGTGGAGCATTTGAGCAAAGCGACTAGGCAACAGTCAACACGCGCAAGGGGGGGCGGGGAGGGGGGCGGGGGGCGAGCCGCATCAGTGGAGGTCAGAGGGGGGGAAATCACCGCACGGGGATGATGAGCAACGAAACGACGGTTGTTATTATTATTATTATTATCATCATCATCATCATCATTATTATTATTATTATTATTATTATTATTATTATTATTATTATTATTATTATTATTATTATCATCATCATCATCATCATCATCATTATTATTATTATTATTATTATTATTATTATTATCATCATCATCATCATCATCATTATTATTATTATTATTATTATTATTATTATTATTATTATTATTATTTTTATTATTATTATTATGATCAGGGAAGTTGCGTGCGATATGAGCAAATACAGGAAAACTCTTCAATTTAAAAATTACAAAAGGGAAGTAAAAAACCCGAAAACAAAATTAACTTATTGTCATCATGTAGCCGATGTGACGTGACTTTATTGAGGTCTTTAACTTTACAAGATTTCACTTCAGTCATGTGCCACAGTTATTACGGTGTAACTAGTCATGGCGGACAGTCGCATGGAGAATTACCAGACATACAAAATTGATTTTTGCCTCTCGACTTAATCATGAGCCATGAATTTTGTTGCAAAGATTGTCTGCCAAATCAATAGGCACAGAATTGACGCCTTAGGCACATTTCTTTCCTCCCCTCTTCCCACCTCTCTTTCTTTCTTTCTGTTTTTTTTTTTTTTTTTTTTTTTTTTTTTCATTCGACAAATCACAAAGGGAGATAAATTTACCCCACCATTACGCTTTGGTTAACCCTAAGTGAAAAAATCACATCAATAAAAGTTCGGAATTGATCTATTTCACTTTGACCATGACTTGAGCGGTACTGGAGTTAGAACGCACGCTTTGTTTTCGCAGTCCACTGATGGAAGGTTCGCACCCCGCTAGGAGAGAGATAGCAGGGCTAGTTAAACGCTGGGTAACAATTAGACAAATTACAGTACAGTCTGTCTTTGCTAGATCGACCTGGTTTTTATCAGCTAGTGTTAACAGCTATCACTTCCGTCTATTGTTAAAATTCAAAACCGTGTTAAGATTTATTTTCACATGTTGACCAAAATTATTGTCTTATGCTAGTAATTAAATACTCAAAAAGCTGGCACATCAAAATTAGTATTGTTTCTTCCATCTGGATAAAACTCTTCGACTGCACTTGTTCGCTTCAGTGGTCTTAAATTAATGAAACTTCTGTACCTCTTCGATCTTTATCGAACGAGAGATATGTAGGTAGAGAGATATGTGGATGTAAAAAGACGTGTGCTAAGATTGTCACAGAATCGATTAGTTTTTTACACAGCTCATTATTACGAACAAAAACATGGGAGTTGATAAGCTCTGTGCCTCAGTTCACTGTCTAGGGTGGACTGGGATTTGAAGGAGGGAGGGGGGAATAGAGAGAGAGACAGGGGGTGGGGGGGGGTGTTCTTATCAAATCTGTGATACTGTGAGCCAGTATACCAGCAATGTGAGTGATAGAATATAAAGCTACCAATAATATTGCTAGTCATGGCTTGCAGTCTGCTGCGCTAGCCTATATTCGATAATGATTCCCAGAGAAACAGAGCATGTGTCGGCATATAATCAAAGAATCATCATGCAGGCGTGAGGGCGATATTATAGTGTGACTTATCATAAGGTGTTGCGTCCATGCTGGCTGAAAGATTTCTACAAAATAATCATATAATGATTACATGCTGCAGTCATTGCGCTGGCTTTGCATTCCCAGAATAAAATGAGTCAAAGGGCTAGTTTAGCTCCAGGTCGCTGTTTTGCGACAAACATTTCATTATCCTTTCGAGCTTTTAACACTCGCTTCATGTGTCCATGCTGAGAGTGCTGTTGTGTGGAAAGTCGCAAAGCTTCCGCGCAAGGCGTGTGGTCCCATGGCGAACAGCGATCTAAAGTCTACCAATCTCGCGGTGAATCGATACATCCGTGCTGCGGTAACCGATGGAAAGTTTTGCTCTATTAATTCTTATCACTCTCAATTACCCAAGAGAACTGGTTGTGCGCGAAGCTTAATGGAGCAGCTTTTATTGTCATCACGGATAATGGTTTTTTTTTTTTTTTCCCCCTGATCCCACTGGGACTTTCATTCCCTGTAATGGCGCTTGAGTTTTTGCCTCGATAAGTATACTCCACCTTCGCAGAGCTGACGTAGTTGATCATATATTAAGCTACACTGCAAAACAATATGGTTATGCGAGGATGTTTTGTGTAAGGCAGCAAGACGGCCTGGCAGGCCTCAAGGGTCGGTGGACAGCGGCTAAGACAGATTGGTCTCACTTGTAATTATTTTGTGCAGAGGTCGTGGGAACAGTACTGGCAGTTCGCCAGTTAGTAACAGTAGACGTCCAAGGATAAAATTCGCGCGACTATTTCTTGGGCTGAAAACATAATTATTATAATACTCGGGAAATCGCTCAAGTATAATCTTGTTAATATAATCACCATATCTAAAGGGATTTCATGTTGATTGACGCCTATCGCTTAATTTTTTTTTTCGCCCTATGCCCTACCTAATCCTGGATCTGCATCATCTTTTCTTACTTACTTCCCCCTTTTAGATCTTCCTCACTATCTCATTCCTTGTGTTTCCAGTTTAAGCCAGAATCGGTCAAGCTGCAAGGTCCTTTCCTCTGCAAGTCTCTTCTCCTGCCACTTCTTTCTACTCAATTCCGTTTGTTGGAAATTTTGAGGGTCTTTTCATGCGGTTCTTAGTATGGCCATTCACCAGTCCGCCATGCCATTTTGGTTTCCAGAGACTTCTAGCAATGTTTCTGGTTCCCACTCTAGTTGACAGCGGCAAATCAAGGGAACCCAGAACGTGTAGAAATACAAGAGTCCAAGAAGATTCTTCGTTGTTCAGTTTAACTTGGAGAAATCCGAAACGCAAAGTGAAAAGCTTTCTCGGGCTTTAAAAATTTCAGTTCCAAAAGGTGACAAGGAGGTAGCTGAATCGTTAGTCCTAGGGCAAGCAAAATATGAAAATATCGAGAAAGACCAGGCCACCATGTCTCAACGTGGGCCACGTGCAGCGCAGGAGAGATAGTGGATCGCCGATTAATTCTGAGTGCTCTGTCTATTAAACCCGACACAATCAGACAATCGTTCTTTTATCACGTGATACAGGCTTCGTTTCGATTTGGATCACAGTGGCTGCCGAGCAGACGATATAATTATACCATAGAAATCTAATTAAAAGCATCCAACGTAGATCTAGTCTTCTGGCTACAGGTAAATTAATGTTTGGCGAATGTGAAGAAGCAGATTTCCTCTTGGTGTGTGGTTCCGTCTTCATCGGTAATAGGCGCTGATGGCGCTCCAGGGTGTTTCGATAAAACTGTCTGATGAAATCAGGACTGAACCGCTCGCACATGTTGAGAGGTATAAACAGGGCGTCCAAATGGGAAGTTGTCGCGGCGTAAGTTTGATGATTGAGTAAGAATGGAGAAAATTGAGATTCCTATCAGGGGAAATAATCCCATGGTTGCTTCCCTTCTCGGATCTAGTTACCGAGACAATGCAGAGAGAGAACAGGAGATGGAGGAGGTGAGACTTGCCAAAGCTCTCCGAAATAATTATGCTCTCCTAGGATTTATCAATACAACCGTTTTCTGTTTTCCCAACGTATTTGGCAACGGCTGGGCGAAGGCAACTTACAAATTAATGATTTCTTGTTTGTGCTTTGATTACAAAGAATGGCAAAATATTTTTTTTTTAAATGAGTCACTTATTTTGGCTCCAAAGTTTAGGATATCTACTTTTCATTGTTTAACTCAACAATTGTGTGAGATGTCACGGCAGTTGTAGTAAATAGAACTTTTGGAAATAAAGATATTCTCATCTTACGTATCCGTGCCACAATGTTACAACACTAGCGCGCTCCTCACAATAGATCTAGGAAAATCTTCCCAGGTGGCCCTCTCTCCAGGCTTATCATCTGAGCAAATGGCTGCATATAAAATAGCATTATATGCTGAGCGCGTTTGAATTTCCGGACTACTTACTAAGGCCTGTCATCATAAAATGTTGGATGCATTAATGGATTTCATTACACTGGAGTTAATGAGAGAGAGAGAGAGTGATAGACAGACAGACAGACAGACAGATGGACAGAAAATGGCATCTCGTTAATGTCTTTCATAAGAAAAAGTTAAATGTGTAACAAAATAGTATGCCTCTACACATCTGAGCTTTTCCCATGTACATGCTCCACAGATCATAGAGAGCTCTCAGTATTAAAACTGTTAGTTAACCACTGTTGACGTGACCTTCCTGTTTCATAGCTTGAGCTCTGACTGTAAACCACATTATGAATAGAGCTGCTGGAGAGGAAGTCTCAATCTTTCGTATGTTATAGCATGTGTTTATGATTTAGTGGCATGCTTTAAGCAATGTACGATTTAGTCCTGTTATCAAGTTATTTACTGGATGGAAGTTCAATAGCGCAACAATGCGTTTTGCTTACAACTACCATTATTATCAAAGATCTAACATTCCACAATTGAAATAAAATCATATTTGTAACTTAAAACTTGACACATCATAAAGGCGACTTTAAAGTTAATCCTTCCTCTTGACTGTATCTTGTCTTTTGACTGTAATCTATTCACGCTTAACAACATACGTAAAACTAACTTATTTAAGAAGCACTAATTTTGCAAAGGTGAAAATATCCAGATTAGAACAACCTAATCAAAAGGCATTAATTTGGCATATCTATATTTCATTAAGACAGCAGGACTTTTCATCGCTAACTAGCGCCTTTATGATGCAACAAAAATAAAAAAAAAAAAGTAAACAATTGAAGGATTATAAATTAGTAAAATGCACTTCTAGAGAGACCAGTTGCCAAGGAATTGCAACAAAAAGTCAACAAATTACAACAGACTAATCATCGATACAATGAACACGCAACACGAACTTCAGATTAACAGACACACTTACATCCTCACAAATACTAAACCATATTCAACCAAACAGAAAGTGGGCACAGAGGCTAGAGTTAACTCAAACAAGCACACCTCTGGAACAACGGTTACATAGACCAGTTATATTATAATATTGATTGGTTACTTTCCCCTACTTAGATCGTGCCATCTGTAAAAATACCTCTAGTAACTAACCAAGCTGAGGCATTGGGAAGCGTTTGGGAATCAACAAGCTTTGGCAATGCTGCATTAAGGTCAGAATGCAAAAAAGGGGCGAAGTTGTTTTGCTTGTAGGAGAAATTCTGGGATTTGCGGTAATTCACTTCAACCTAAATTTCATTGTTTGAGTTTGCTTAAAACGTAGCATTATAGTTACGTTACAATTTCAAACTAATATGATTACTTTTTTTTTTAATGGAAACTAGGAATTTCTAGTTTAGTTGATCGCTTATAAAAAGAAAATCTAGAACCACATGTGAAAATGTGAAAGTCATAGCAGCACGACGAGTAACATGAGTAATAGCCAGCCATATTCATCATTCTACAGGCGGGAGGCAAGACGTACGACCAATCACGGTGTGCTAGTATATAGGTTATAAATAGGTCAGAAGGTCAAAGCGGGGTCAAGTGGACGTGATGTGACCTTTGAACCCCAAAGACTGGCAGCGTGACACACCTTCATGTCCCTGTGGATGATGCTGTGTTGGTGGCAGCTGTTGATGCCCTCGAGCACCTGTTGAATACAACGGCTGACAGGAGCCGGCGGGCAGAACAGTCTGGCATTAGCTGGGCATGGTGAACGGCTACAGCAGTTATACAGTGAATCTCATTTAATGTTGATCAATGTATCGAGACTGCACTTCTTGTAATATCGGTCAGTGTCAGTGTATTAGGGTATCAGAGACTGCACTTCTTGTAATATCGGTCAGTGTCAGTGTATTGGGGTATCAGAGACTGCACTTCTTGTAATATCGGTCAGTGTCAGTGTATTGGGGTATCAGAGACTGCACTTCTTGTAATATTGGTCAGTGTCAGTGTATTGGGGTATCAGAGACTGCACTTCTTGAAATATCGGTCAGTGTCAGTGTATTGGGGTATCAGAGACTGCACTTCTTGAAATATCGGTCAGTGCAGTGTATTGGGGTATCAGAGACTGCACTTCTTGAAATATCGGTCAGTGTCAGTGTATTGGGGTATCAGAGACTGCACTTCTTGTACTATTGGTCAGTGTCAGTGTATTGGGGTATCAGAGACTGCAGTTCTTGAAATATGGGTCAGTGTCAGTGTATTGGGGTATCAGAGACTGCACTTCTTGTACTATTGGTCAGTGTCCGTGTATTGGGGTATCAGAGACTGCAGTTCTTGTAATATCGGTCAGCGTCAGTGTATTGGGATATCAGAGGCTGCACTTCTTATACTATTGGTCAGTGTCAGTGTATTGGGATATCAGAGACTGCACTTCTTGATATACTGGTCAGTGTCAGTGTATTGGGATATCAGAGACTGCACTTCTTGTACTATTGGTCAGTGTCAGTGTATTGGGATATCAGAGACTGCACTTCTTGTACTATTGGTCAGTGTCAGTGTATTGGGATATCAGAGACTGCACTTCTTGTACTATTGGTCAGTGTCAGTGTATTGGGATATCAGAGACTGCACTTCTTGTACTAATGGTCAGTGTATTGGGATATCAGAGACTAGATCTTTTGTGCTGTTGGTCCCTGTATTAAGGTACGAGAAACTGCACCTAATGGTTAATGTATTGGGGTATTAGAGTCTGTACTTCTTGTTATGGTCAATGCACTGAGGTATCAGAGACTACTTTTTGCAATATTGCTTAATGTATTGGGATATCAGTGAGTGGACCTCTTGAAATGGTAAATGTATTAGGGTATCAGAGTCTGCACTACTTAAAATGATCAACGTATTTGGGTATCAGAAACTACTTTCTTGTAATGTTGGTCAATATATTGAGGTATCTCTATCGAGGTATCAGAGTCTGTAGTTCTTAAAATGATCAACGTATTTGGGTATCAGAAACTACTTTCTCGTAATGTTGGTCAATATATTGAGGTATCTTGAGTCTACT
The DNA here is from genome assembly GCA_033675545.1 of Elysia crispata. Taxonomy (NCBI): domain Eukaryota; kingdom Metazoa; phylum Mollusca; class Gastropoda; family Plakobranchidae; genus Elysia; species Elysia crispata. Next base: position 313,378 of record JAWDGP010002758.1, on the reverse strand, counting down.
CACGTGTCACTGAAATTATGATGCTCTGGGTTTTTTCGAAAGGATTAAACTCAATGCACAGAAATGAGAGATTCATTGTATTTTTAGTGGTTTTTTTCTGTTTTAATGACTTGACCGCTACACGAAAACTAACCGATCCGCTCTTTGCATGTCAATGCTACTTTGACTAGCGAGCCCGTCTATCAATCTTAACAAGTGAAAGTTGAGTCCATCCTCCTTCTCTACCTAAAACCCTGTGTACAATGCGCTACTGATACAAGAGAACAAATTATTTACAATAAATATCAAGTCCCTGTAATTTCAAAGTGTAAAATAAAATCCATTTCAATTAACACATTAATTTTTCATATTTGCGAAAGACTTTCTTTCCTTCTCTCTGTTTTCGTTTTCAGTCAATTTTATGGCATTTATTAAAGCGATCTTTATTAGAGACGTAATATATACAGTTCAAAGTTATAAAATCAACAGCATGCCTTCCCACGAATATTTTAATAATTGACATCTTTCATATCATTTTCAGAGTTGTATAATTACCTGACACGTTATACGGCGGAGAAAGTATTTCCATCTCGTCACGTGCGATCTCCTTACTCACCCCGCAATATGTTTCGCTCAGATTGTTCTCATACTACTCATTTATTGTTGAGTATATTGTTCCATAACGTTCCTTGTTCTCCACCTCTAATAAGTCAAATATTGTAATAGTTCAATTTATTACAGCCTGATTATTCAGTTTGGTAAAATGACCAGAGTTTTCTTTACCAGATCGTGCAACCAGCAAGATATACCTTGTCATACTAGAGATTTTTTTTTCCAATGCTAGAAATGGTTTCATGCCACTTTGTAATGGACACACATATTGAATAATCGATGTTCACGACATATCAAACTCTCATCCCCTGAAACGGATCTTTAAGTTAGGTCTTTTCAAGATCCATTACACAAGTTTTGATAAGAGCTCTCTCGTCTTTGAATCATGTTACATTCCTTGCCTATGATGATGATGATGATGATGATGATGATGATGATGATGATGATGATGATCAAGAAGAGGATGAGAAAAATCAGAAAAAGAAGATGAATGAGAATAAAGATAGTGCAGATTGGGTTTACAGTGGTAATGATAATGATAATGATAATGATGATGATGATGATGATGATGATGATGATGATGATGATGATGATGATGACGATAATGAAGATTTGATAATATGAGGGTGCTGGTGAGGATAGTAATTTTGGGGGGAAAAAATTAATTGCAACGAATTTTCATTCGTGTGTGTCTGTGTGTGTGTCATCGAGCACATTTTTCTCAAGAATTAAACCCCAACTCCACATCCCCCACCCATGCCTCTTTTTCCCTTCTTCCATGGCCTCTAAGCCTTCCTCGGGAACAAACTAAAAAAAAGTATGATGAGATCTAAGTCATCTCAAAAATCTCCTACCTTTGCGATAAAGTGTGCGCTATTTTCAAAGTCTGCGATATAGTCTACTCTTTCGGCAAAGTCTGTTAAATACTCTAGACTTTCTTCAGAGTCTGTGATACACTCTGCGCTTGTTTCTAAGTCTGCGACAGAAAATACGCTTTCTCCACAGTCTACGATTCTTTTAGGAATGAGAAGTAAGGCATCCTGGGAGATCAAGCGAGAGATATCAGCTCCAGGCAGATGCTGTTAGCCCAGCTGCGTGCGTCCGTTTCACTAAAAATACTTTTAATCACTTGGTCTTTTTTTTAGAGCTGCGTACCTTCAGATCAACCGCTAGCTCTTGTTTTTGTCTGATACCATATCTGTTGTACTGTTTGAACTCGTGAGGATCGGGCACGAGGCATGGGGCTTGCCACCAGGTTTCATTCCAACCTTAGATCATGTGGCAGAAAATTTCGCAATTTGACACCTGTTCCCAGAGTCCAGTGCACTGGCAAGGTTCGGGCAGGTGACAGGAGCCATGCCAACACGTTCGGTTCCAACCTGAGATTACGAAGTGAGAATTTTAACTCTTGTTTCTCCAGGCTCCACTGATCTGTACGACTAGCGACGCAGCTTAATATGTCAACTCCACAACTTCAAGCAATTCTGAGAATAACCCGCTCTGATCAACCCAGAAGCACCATTGGAAACTTTCCCAGCTTCGAATTATATCCGGGTCCTTGAATTTATCAACAGCAATGTCTGGCATTGTAAGAGTGAAATGGCTTTCGACTTTGGCCAACAAAAACACTACTCGCCATCAACTATTGGAGGAATGTCTTTTAATCACAAACGTCCAGAGTAAACGAACAGAAGTTAGCTCTTAAAGCATAGCATCAAAACTTTAATCTCATTAGGATGTGGCGCGTGTTTACTCTGCCACGGCCACACAAGTAGTTGTAGAGACCAGCAAACAGGGAGCTGGCGATTGCTGGCTATTGTTGGTGTTAACATTGGTGACTTAACCATCTGGATGACGTCCTGCCAGTATGCGACTACACGTCAGTCATTTCTATACAGCGACAAGCTGTCCATTGTCCTCTCACCTTCGTTCTACGCAGTCGTGGCGTCAGAGATGTTTGGCTATGAAATAAGCTTTCTTCATAAAAGCCAAAACAAACTAGAAAAGACGCGTTTTGTATTGCAAAGAGATATTCTTGTCTTCCGCATGACGCCTTGAAAAAATTGTGCGGAGTTTATTTTGTTTTTTTCATATATACATATATATATATAAATATACACACACATACACACACGAATGTTCCAAAGATGATGGGGAAATAAGAGTATCGACCTGACTATCTCAATTTTCCTCATCCCTCTCTCCTGTGATATTAATTCTTATTCAATTAAAATAATAACTCACAACTTACAACCATAATCCTTTTCCCTAAATTACCTGGTAATCCCTCTTTGATCAATGAGCGTGTTATGCGCAGCTTCGATCGGCGGAGACTTACAGTGCAAATAATGTTATCATCTTAGCTAAGTCTAGATTCGGAGCCAGGTAAATACTTGCTTGTCTTAAAAAGAAAAAGAACTGAATGAACATGCGGGTTTGTGGGTTTGATATGACCAGGCAAAGATCTTTAATTTGTACTGAGCAACTACGGCCTGTGAGGGAGTGTTTGATTGATACATCTCTTCTGGGGTGAGATACATCTCTTACTCCACTTCCCAGGTGAGATACACCTCTTCCTTTTCTTCACGACACAGAAATGTGACCACAGACCTCCTGAGCTTCGACTGCATTTTCTCGACTGCTCCTCGAGGAATGCCGTTTCATGATGAGTCAAATACATGTACATGTTAGCTTTGGTGGAGTGTGTGTTCCAGCCAGGTCGTGTGTTTCACGTCCGACTTTGAAAAATCATCTTCATCTTCATCATCATCATCATCATCATAGTTGTTGTTGGTGGTGGTGGTCTTACAATTATCATCATCATCATCATCATCATCCTCATTATTATTATTATTATTATTATTATTATTATTATTATTATTATTATTATTATTATTATTATTATTATTATTATTATTATTATTATTATTATTATTATTATTAAAAGCTAAATATGGTTATGATGATGATGATGATGATGATGATGATGATGATGATGATGATGATGATGATGATGATGATGATGATAATGGTGGTGGTGGTGGTGGTGGTTATGTATTGGTAGTGTTACGGAACAGAAAGAGGAGGATGATGTTATGAAAGATGATTGGACCGAGGCTGGCTCTTATAACCGAGAGTATAGCAGCTGCTGTATACTACGAATAATCTCAGCTGACACGTTGTTTTTGCAGCACAGTTCAATGCGAACTTTCTTTTCAGTACAGGTTTAGCGTAAATTTTATTACTCCAGGCATATAGGATTTAGCTCCGTCCCTGCCATCGCTTATTTGTGATCCATATTTTTTTTTTCTATTTCAAACACGATTATTGATGAAATCATAAGACACATAGTGCGTTTGTGTCGTATGGCATTCGATATTTGTAATCTCCGTTTCGATTTGATACTGGGTTGTTTTTTTTAATGAAAATAATGGATATTTTACTCAAAAAGAAAATAAAAAACGCATCAAACTGGCGGTGAACGAGGAAATTATGGAACAATTTGGATTCTCTCTCATTTCAAGTCCTGCACTTCTAAATCGTGGACGTTGTTTCCATTTCATGGTTCGTTTCAAATAGAACTAGTTGTATAAAATCCTTGTCCCGCTCTACCGGCGTTTGAAACACGTCACCGCAAATAAAGCTACTGCTGTATAAAACTGTAACGGCTGAGGTATGAGGTATGTACTCACATGCCTAAGAGCTTTATCCTATCTCTTCGCGTTTATGGTTTCTAATTTTGCTTGTTTCTAACTGGGTTCAGGGGATGCTCCGACGAGTTGGAGTAAAACATTGAAACATCACTGGTCCTCCGCTGTTATCTTCGATATTTCTACACCTTTACCAAATGTTTTAAACTAACATTTCGGTATATGAAGCGTACGGACCGATTAAGTTATTACGGGAAATAACCTACTAATGTATTACATTCTTGATCTATCCCAAGACCCATTAAACACCATTGACACGGCTATGAATACCCTAAAAAATGAACCTGCAAGTGCCATGCCTTGCTGGAATTGATAGCTACGCATTTACTTAAACCTACAATATAATGGAAATTTTAAAGGGTCTATGAGTAAATTTGAATTATGCAAATTTTAGTTTGTTTGTTTTTTTTATTGGTCTTTACAGGACTATTGATACTATTGAGAAATACAACTTGGATTTTGAGGTATCGCCTCTCTTTGAGCATTTAATCTTGTTGAATTGCCTTTGACGTTAAGCTAATCTTTAGTTTTTGATACTTACGAGCGAAATTCGAGTCTAGAAGCTCGTTTGCTACATCACTCTTGTGGTTAAACAATCTATTCCTATCTCAAAAGGAGAGTTCTGGATCACCTTATTTATTTTTTTTAAGGAGAATCTACAAGTTTTATCTTCTTCAACAAGCAACCCTTGATCAGACACACACGATATGACAAGACAAGAGATGTTCACACGAGGTGAGGAGAAATGAATGGACTACCTGGCGTCTGCCTCGCTGTAGAACTCCCTGGCCACGATATCTTCGAATAACTCGCCACCTGTTACTCTGGAGAATGGAGGACCAATCAGGGATCAGAATTTTTTTTACATGGGAACTTAAAGTGCGCGAACTGGGATAAGAATTTATAAGAGTATAAAAAAAAACAAAACAAATAAATTCAGGCGCACTTTCAAGGGGAATGATTCAATAGAATTTGAGATAGAGAATAAACTTTTAAAAAAAAATTCCCTCTATCGATTTGGTACTGAATAAGTTATGTTCAACCCTTCGATGACACCTCCTCCCCCCCGCAAAAAAAAAAAAAAAAAAAAAAATGGGCAGCGGGGATAGACATCCGGCAAGTACGCGCTGTAAGTACTGAGACACCACAATGACTCCTCATTTGACTTAGACTAGAAATCTGCACATCTTAGTGTAGGTCTCATCCCAATATATATATATATATATATATATATATATATATATATATATATATATATATATATATATATATAGTTTGAAGATAAGTTGAAATAATTGATAAAAGTGCTCAACTGTGGGAGCATTTCATGAAGAGAATTTAAGGTAAGATCTTCTACATCTATATCTATATCTATCTATATATATATATATATATATATATATATATATATATATATATATATATATATATATATATATATATAATTGGGGGGGGGCGTCTCCTATGTTTAAAAAAAATTGACTGCAACATTGAAATTTCGAGCACTTTGCTTAAAAAAAAAAATGTGGATCTATATATATATATATTATTCTGAAAATAAAAAAGCTATGTCTTGATATTAACATCTTATGTTCCTCCTCGCCCGACGGAGGCTTAATATGTCATGTGTAAACTCGCATCCTCCTAAGAGTTTATTGTTGTTTTTTTTATTATTGTTACTATTTCAGCAATGTAAAGGAAGAATACTTACAGATCAAAGACTAAGTAATGATAGCCCTCATCCTGTATACTGTCATGTAATCGCACTGAAAAACAAAGAAAAAGAAAAGTCATTTCAAGCCAGAGAAAAGAAATGTTTCATCCTGCAGAGTAAAGGGTTAGAACTTGGATGGGGAAGATAAGCATTTTATTTTATCAATTGAAAAAAAAATTCTTTTCTTTCTTCCTTTACTGTCTCGAAGACATGGCATTTGTCCAGGCCAAATTAGATTTTGCCGAGTCTTTCCCCGATGAGCAATTTACCGGCTGGAATTTAATTTGGCAGTCTCCAGAAATGAATACTAATTTTCCGATATTGGTTCTTTGTTATCTTTTATCCCTCCCGACTCTCTCTCTCTCTCTCTCTCTCTCTCTCTCTCTCTCTCTCTCTCTCTCTCTCTCTCTCTCTCTCTCTCTCTCTCTCTCTCTCTCTCTCTCTCTCTCTCCCTCTCTCCCTCCAGTTCATCATTCCGCCACAGACATATACCTACATAATTATCTTTCCTTACTATACCAATTGGTTTGTACTGATTTACTTTAGTACAACTATTCTTTTGTATCAGAAACACCATTTTTAATTGACAAAAAAAAAATTTAAAAATTCAAAAAAGCAAAACAAAATGAAAAAATAATCTCGGGATGTTTCAAATGTCAGACTATTTCACTGGACAGAACTGGCCAGGACTACAAAGCTTTGTTCAGCTCTATCAGTTTTGTGTGAAGAACAATAGAAAAAAAAATGGCAAAGATATATTGAATACGGAGATCATTGTTGAGTTGTCTCTGGCCGCATTACTTCGTTCAGAGCTACTAGGAATTCGCTTGTCAGGCCCAGGCACCAAGTAGAGACTGACGAACAGATAGACAGTCAGACTCACAGAGAGGATGACCACAGCATGTTAGGCGGGAACAATTGGACGGAAAGTTTTCGGTGCAAAATTTGATGAAACAGAACAAAAATTGTTTCATAATGCAGTTGGAAAGGAATAATCACACACCCACACCCGTATCCGCACTCATATACACACTTAAATTTACAAGTCGGTGAGATCTGGGAATTAGTGAGGAAGCCGCACCAAGCCACATTGAGAGGGCAGCAAGTTGACAACGATGGAATACCATTATGATGCGCATGACGAGTGATTGAATTACTGTGTGTATAATGACAGTGACGGAGTCACACCCTGGGTCCATGTCTCATGTGAGTGGGATGAGCCATGCCCTTTTGGATTCGAGTTATTCCAGAGGGCGATGGGAATGAGCACAGGCACCGACAGGGGCAGCAAACCTCGCGCTACACATCGAATCTCGCGGAAGTCTGGTCACGGCAGGGATATGTAAGGATAAATTTATGGAGCGAAACGAATATAGGGTGGTTATAGAGAAAGACAAATTGTAAGACTCAAAAAGAAAATAAAAGCCAACAAAATAAAAATAAAATAAATTAGGACTGGTAAAAGAGACTGGAGGCTGATTGAGAGAAAAGAGATGGGGAGGGTTGTATAATTTGTGTGCGTGTGTGTGAGAGAGAGAGATAGGGGAGGAGGGAGGGAGGGAGAGAGAGAGAGGAGGAGGAGGAGGAGATCGAGTGTAGAGAAGGACTGAAACAGTGCTTGGTAAGTTTCTCTTAGAGCCGAACGCTCTAATCATGGATCGTACCGGTGTCCATCTAATGCTCAACCGATTGGGCAAAGCGCATTCCCATGTAGCACCGATAACCGTGTTGACCACAGGACATGGAGCCAATCGCTGGAAGTCTTTCATTCGGTCACTCAGTATACGAAATCCCTGACCACCGTAAGCTTTGCTTGGGGCCCAAGGTAAAAGGAAAGCTTCGTGAAAATGGCGGATTTAGAACTGTCTGGTGTTATCAGGTCACCGGTGCTTCCAGCTCAGAGACCGGGGTGGACTTGTTGAACGGATGCAGTAGGGGAGTACGCCTAAAATAACTTAAGACCCCGGGACTTTGCCAAAAATAAGCAGGCTTAGCGGCTTCATTCTAGCGGAGGTGAACAGCGATTAACTGTATAAAAGATTGTTCACAGTCAAGACATGCCAGTTAAGTACAGATGTGAGAGATGACCTGGTGGGCAACCTGGGATGGACAGTACGAGGGGATATTAGTTCTTTAAATATATTTGGGATCCATGGTTTGACTTTAAAAAAACTGAAGAGTAAAAAAAACCATGAAAGAGCCTGTTTATGGGGTAAATATCGTCTTAAGAAGGGGGGGGGGGTGGCGAAAATAATAATTGTATGATGGTTATGACCATAACAACTCCAATAGCTGAACATGACACTCTTGTGTCTGGTTTGAGAAGTGAGGAGGAGGGAGGAGGGGTATACTTGATCAGGTACTCGGCATAAATAGCTGAGCATGACACTCTTGTGTCTGGTTTGAGAGGTGAGTAGAGGAGGGAGGGAGGGAGGGAGGAGAGGTATACTTGATCCGGTACTCGGCATAAATAGCTGAACATGACACTCTTATGTCTGGTTTGAGAGGTGAGGAGAGGAGGGAGGGAGGAGAGGTATACTTGATCCGGTACTCGGCATAAATAGCTGAACATGACACTCTTGAGTCTGGTTTGTTAGGTGAGTAGAGAAGGAGGGAGGGAGGAGAGGTATACTTGATCCGGTACTCGGCATAAATAGCTGAGCATGACACTCTTATGTCTGGTTTGAGAGGTGAGGAGAGGAGGGAGGGAGGAGAGGTATACTTGATCCGGTACTCGGCATAAATAGCTGAACATGACACTCTTGTGTCTAGTTTGAGAGGTGAGTAGAGAAGGAGGGAGGGAGGAGAGGTATACTTGATCCGGTACTCGGCATAAATAGCTGAACATGACACTCTTGTGTCTGGTTTGTTAGGTGAGTAGAGAAGGAGGGAGGGAGGAGAAGTATACTTGATCCGGTACTCGGCATAAATAGCTGAACATGACACTCTTGTGTCTGGTTTGTTAGGTGAGTAGAGAAGGAGGGAGGGAGGAGAAGTATACTTGATCCGGTACTCGGCATAAATAGCTGAACATGACACTCTTATGTCTGGTTTGTTAGGTGAGTAGAGAAGGAGGGAGGGAGGAGAAGTATACTTGATCCGGTACTCGGCATAAATAGCTGAACATGACACTCTTATGTCTGGTTTGAGAGGTGAGTAGAGAAGGAGGGAGGGAGGAGAAGTATACTTGATCAGGTACTCGGCATAAATAGCTGAACATGACACTCTTATGTCTGGTTTGAGAGGTGAGTAAAGAAGGAGGGAGGGAGGAGAGGTATACTTGATCAGGTACTCGGCATAAATAGCTGAACATGACACTCTTATGTCTGGTTTGTTAGGTGAGTAGAGAAGGAGGGAGGGAGGAGAAGTATACTTGATCCGGTACTCGGCATAAATAGCTGAACATGACACTCTTGTGTCTAGTTTGAGAGGTGAGTAGAGGAGGGAGGAGAGGTATACTTGATCCGGTACTCGGCATAAATAGCTGAACATGACACTCTTGTGTCTGGTTTGTTAGGTGAGTAGAGAAGGAGGGAGGGAGGAGAAGTATACTTGATCAGGTACTCGGCATAAATAGCTGAACATGACACTCTTATGTCTGGTTTGTTAGGTGAGTAGAGAAGGAGGGAGGGAGGAGAAGTATACTTGATCCGGTACTCGGCATAAATAGCTGAACATGACACTCTTGTGTCTAGTTTGAGAGGTGAGTAGAGAAGGAGGGAGGGAGGAGAGGTATACTTGATCCGGTACTCGGCATAAATAGCTGAACATGACACTCTTGTGTCTGGTTTGTTAGGTGAGTAGAGAAGGAGGGAGGGAGGAGAAGTATACTTGATCAGGTACTCGGCATAAATAGCTGAACATGACACTCTTGTGTCTGGTTTGTTAGGTGAGTAGAGAAGGAGGGAGGGAGGAGAGGTATACTTGATCCGGTACTCGGCATAAATAGCTGATCATGACACTTTTATGTCTGGTTTGAGAGGTGAGTAGAGAAGGAGGGAGGGAGGAGAGGTATACTTGATCCGGTACTCGGCATAAATAGCTGATCATGACACTTTTATGTCTAGTTTGTTAGGTGAGTAGAGAAGGAGGGAGGGAGGAGGGGTATACTTGATCCGGTACTCGGCATAAATAGCTGATCATGACACTTTTATGTCTAGTTTGTTAGGTGAGTAGAGAAGGAGGGAGGGAGGAGGGGTATACTTGATCCGGTACTCGGCGTAAATAGCTGAACATGACACTTTTATGTCTGGTTTGAGAAGTGGGGAGGGAGGGAGGGAGGATCCAGATCCATGGCTCTCTCCTGGCTCTTCCGTGTCCCAGTCTCATTCTATCCAAGCCAGGACGATGCAACCCCCCTCCCCCCCCCCCCCTTCCTCCCTTTACCCCCGCTTGGACCATCTAGTTTTGAAGACGAGTGTGGTTCCGAAGTTAGCCTGCTTGACAATAGGTGTATGGTAGAGCTGCCTGTTTGATCCCTGTTAAAATAGTTTATCTTTTCTATTGTTTTTAATACTTTGGTCCTATGTGTCGGTCTCCAGCTAAATCTAAGTTTGTGGTTGTCCACAGAATCTGATCTATTTATTTCCCATATCAATGTCTTGCTTCTTGATATCCATAGTTCTAATTTCGCTTGTCCCATCCTCTACCGTTGTTTGAGCGCCTTATTCCCTACTTCCGCCTGGGAACAGATATTTCCATGTCATAATATTCATGTGTGGCTTTGGACAATGGTCCCCCTCCCTTTTTTTCCCCATTTAATCATAATTGTTTGATTATTTTTTTTTAAGTTCCACATTGCTATAGCTAGTTCAGAAGTTTAATGAGGCAGTCACACAGATGAAAGACGGACAAATACAAAGAGACAGAGACACGGAACAAGGAAATCGAAACGTAAAAAGAAACAAAAAAAAAGAAAAGTAGAACGGGAGAAAAACTTCAGTACCTAAGAAAGATAATAAAGCCGCACCGTTATCATAAATAAATGATTTCGATGCGGCCGGGCCTCTATTTCCCATCATAATTCTCAATTATTGAGGGATGAGAGGATGCCTGGTGTATACATTGACCAGGCAGGGCGCAACCCCAGGACAGTCTCTGGCGGGTGTTGCTGCTGCTGCTGGAGAGAGAGGGAGAGAGAGACAGAGAGAGATGGAGAGAGGGACAGAGATATATATAGAGAGAGAAAGACAGAGAGAGAGAGAGAGAGAGAGAGAGAGAGAGAGAGAGAGAGAGAGCAGCTCCCGTCCTCTGGGACCTTACTACCTTCATCACTGGCCCGTTAATTATACATGACTCGCCGTTTCTGGCCTGTGTTGCGCTACCCTGGCCTTTAGGTATTGATCACCGCCGAATAGAGGAATTGTCATATCTGGTTGGAATGTCGCTTCTAAAATAGTATTAGGTGGGTTGTAACTGAATATAGCCAGATTTGATGCAAAAAAAAAAATGATAATAATAACAACAACAACAACAACAACAACAACAACAACAACAACAACAACAACAACAACAACAACAACAACAACAACAACAACAACAACAACAATAATAATAAAAAAAAAAAGTTACAAATAAAACAAACAAAAAAATTCAGGTCAATCGTATGAAAAAAATTGAGATCATTTTTTACGAACGCAGCCTAAGAAACTGGCGGAAATGCTGACAAGTATAGGTTGTTCGTTCTTTTTTCTTTTTCTTTTTCAAATTCTTTTTCTAAATTTCAAAATATTATGTCTTATTTTACGAGAGAGAATGGGATCTTAAGTTCAACCCTAAGTCTAATCTCAATGGCATGTGTTACGTGATTTAAACTGGCTTTTCCTCTCACAACTGTTATTTTGGAAAGATCTAGATCTTGTAGAACAAAGCTAAAGTTATGTAATGTTCTGATGTTTCATCAAACTTGTTTTCGCCACAGAGAACGCAACAAGCAGAGAGAAAGCTTCTTTTTTTTTTTTTTTTTTCCTTCTTCTCAGATGTTTAAAAGCTAGAAAGAAGTGGAAACTCTCTCTCTCTGTGTCTCTCTCTCTCTCTCTCTCTCTCTCTCTCTCTCTCTCTCTCTCTCTCTCTCTCTCTCTCTCTCTCTCTCTCTCTCTCTCTCTCTCTCTCTCTCTCTCTCTCTCTCTCTCTCTCTCTCTCTCTCTCTCTCTCTCTCTCCCCATATATCAGGAAGTGTATGGAGAGCGGTCTAGCGGCAGCGGCGACAAAAGGCGGGCCACAGTATGATTTTTTTCTTCGGCCTATTGTAACATGAGACAGGTTTGGCCACAAACGATAATTTCTTCCATAACCAATCATACAGCCCTGTTCAGGTCCTCAAGTTCTGTCGTCTGTGTGGACACTTGCTAGACGAAACCCCCCAAAAATGGGAGGAAAAAATATAAAAATACCAGGAAGTCAAGCTCTCATTTATTTCGACGAGGATGGAGAATTATTTGCCACATCAAAATAACAAAAAGGGTTGAATTCCAAAACTTGTTTACCCCACGATTTCAAATTAAATTTGAAGTTCTATTATTTTTTTTTCCCGTCTTTTTTTTTTTCAACTCTTTTTTCCCCTCTCACACAGTCATAATAGGTGGAAATGTTTTCAGACAAAAAATAATAAAAAAAAAGTCAAAATATGGCCTACAATTGTATGAAACACGCAATAATAATAAAATTATTGTCACAGCATGTTATTTGAAAAAAGAATGAAAGCGGGTGCTGTGGGGTGCGGGGTGGTGCGCAGTGTGGCTCTCTTGAACAGACATAAAACCGAACCTCGTAGGTGGTGGCTCTTGAAATGTTTTATAATTTGCAATATCCAAATTTTTCCAAAAAAATAAACAAATAAATAAACAATTAATAAATAAGATTTGAAGGTAATAACATTGCCTTGTTTTTGTCAACCCCGATGATTTGTGAATTCACTTATCCACCTCCCCCAATTTTCGTGAGAATTTTATTCAACATCTTGAAAAACGAACAGAAGAACTTTCATCTCTGAGAGTCTAACAATACGTTGTGATTCTTTTCTTTTTTCTGTAACTGTTGTTCAAGCGCACTTCCTACAAGGATAGATTTTGGACGCGTAGAAAATAACGCGAAAACAATACATTACAAACCTTCAGAATCTTCTGAAATATCAGAACAAAACTGGGAAACCTAACTGACTAACCGACCACAGGTCAACCGTCAGCAACAGACCTTCCGCTGCGGGCATGATAATGAAGAAACATTTCATTGGCGTTGAGTGTGGGCAAAAAATAAAATTCATCTCTATGTGGAGAGAACGGTGACAGCTCGACTCAGTCTTAAGGCCCTGGGGCGGAGTACAAGGCAAGTTGATACGCATGTGTTGAGTACTTTTTTGATGCCTTAACAAATGCAGAGTATAATCCATTAATTTATATTATAGAATAATCGATAGACAAACAGCTTAATGGCTGGATTAAAAAAAAAAAAAAAAAGACAGGTGAAATAAAAAAGATATGATCGCGAGATAGAGAAAGAAACAAAGTAAGAGAGAGAAAAGAAAGCGAAAGAGAGAGAGAGAGAGAGAGGGAGAGAGAGAGAGAGAGAGAGAGAGAGAGAGAGAGAGAGAGAGAGCGAGAGCGAGAGAGACACAGGCAGACACACACATACACACAGAGAGAAAGAAAAAATGTGCCAGACAAGGTAAAGGGATCAGATAGATGTGAAGGCAGGAAGTGATAAAATAAAGAACACAATTTGAAGCGTGTAGAACGAGACTAGTTCATCAAAGTCCGAGGGAGATGGGCGCTCAGTGACCTAGGAGAATTCCCAGATCTCTGGGGTCATGTGAACCTGATGCCATTAGTTGATGATATTTGATACGGCAAGCGAAAACTCGGCACGATCAGCTCGTTGGTTCGACAAGTGAGACATATAGTGGAAAAAAAATGAAGATCAGGTCAAAATCTGCATATTAGGAGCTATTGATTTCCAACAAAAAAAAAACCTAGATAATCCCTTTCATATCCTAAAAGCATACAAGCAACATTTTCTTATAAATGTGTGTTTTGAGGTGTTTCATATAGTATGATGTTGTGCTATTTTGGGCAATATTGATGATTTTTCATTGAACTATAATTATGTCCTAATGGACCTCATTAATCCGATGTCCTAAACACAGCAATCCCCAACTCATATAATCTGTATCAAATATCGTGGTGAGCGTGTTGAACGCTTAACATACCCACCACCTCCACGTATCAGTTGTCGTTGGCCTGGTCTACCGAAATTCACCGCTGACCAAGGGACATCCCTGCCGCCATCTTACAATATAATTGGCTACTGCTCTATAAGATAATAAGTTATATATTTGAGTTAAATTTGCTTTTGGTGACAGAATGATATTAATTCGGCTCCTGATAACCGTATATTATACATGGTTTTTACCTTGTTACTCATTGAAAGTCTTGTATGAGAAAAAACTTATAGAGAATTCGATTTCACAAAGAGTTATGCTACATTGATGAAAGCAATAAACTCTACTTTAAATTGCAGTTAGCTTATCAAGCGACAGCGCCTGTAAGAATGGACATTAATGCGAAATTTTACGTAAAAAAGGGAAACATAAAATGTACATAAATTATGAGAAAAGAATTACAACAAAATAATCTAGTTCTGGTTTGATCTTCGAAATGTTTCTGATTGTTGAACAGAACTCACGACTTACAAAGTGACATAACTCTTTGTGAAATCACAATCCCTATAGAGGAAATCGATTAATTATGTATTTTCCAAAGCTATTTTAAGATCTTAGTAAAGTATTATGGGGGAAAAAAAGCAATTCCCGCAAAAAGTGCACAATGTTGCATTGCCTTCGTGAATAGCTGTGCGTTTATTTGCACGTACAAGATAATGATTTTTGTTAAAAGATCTATAAATAAGTTTTCATTCCACATAATTTATTAGCCAAAACTCTCATTATAATTATTTTAAATGTCGTTAGATCCATCATCGCCACCACACGATGATATGGACCTCTGAGGCTTAGATAACTTGTAGCTTGACGAACTTGCAACCTTTAATATCTAACAGCCATGCATTAAAAGACAAAACAAATAAAAAAAAAAACATAGATTGTGCACATTTCATTACATTTCATGTCTCTAGTTAAAACATGGTACCAGGTTTTGTGAGTTTCACTGGATGGATGGATGATACGCGATATTATCCGCACAAACGGTTTCCGGGAGCTGAGATTGGCGCCAGAGCAATATTGTCTTTTCGATATTTCATCCTATCTCGTTAGCTGGGTTTGCCTCATATTTTGATTGAAAATGTTAAACAACAATAGCGGAAAACTAAAAACAAACAAAAAAAAAAAAAAACACGCGAATTATGTATGAGTAAGGATTGAGATTTCTTTGAGCGCAAAGATGGGCAAATGCCTCGCATTGATTGAAGTAATAGAGGAAAAGTGAGTTTTGGGCCTTGCATTCAACGAAGCCGCGAGAAAAAAGTGACCGGTTTCGATCTCGTTATGGATCCATGCACCGATATACACTGTAGTCACCGGACTCGTTATGGATCCATGCACCGATATACACTGTAGTCACCGGACTCGTTATGGATCCATGCACCGATATACACTGTAGTCACCGGACTCGTTATGGATCCATGCACCGATATACACTGTAGTCACCGGACTCGTTATGGATCCATGCACCGATATACACTGTAGTCACCGGACTCGTTATGGATCCATGCACCGATATACACTGTAGTCACCGGACTCGTTATGGATCCATGCACCGATATACACTGTAGTCACCGGACTCGTTATGGATCCATGCACCGATATACACTGTAGTCACCGGACTCGTTATGGATCCATGCACCGATATACACTGTAGTCACCGGACTCGTTATGGATCCATGCACCGATATACACTGTAGTCACCGGACTCGTTATGGATCCATGCACCGATATACACTGTAGTCACCGGACTCGTTATGGATCCATGCACCGATATACACTGTAGTCACCGGACTCGTTATGGATCCATGCACCGATATACACTGTAGTCACCGGACTCGTTATGGATCCATGCACCGATATACACTGTAGTCACCGGACTCGTTATGGATCCATGCACCGATATACACTGTAGTCACCGGACTCGTTATGGATCCATGCACCGATATACACTGTAGTCACCGGACTCGTTATGGATCCATGCACCGATATACACTGTAGTCACCGGACTCGTTATGGATCCATGCACCGATATACACTGTAGTCACCGGACTCAGAACGAATCCTGGCGGAGACACAATGTCACGCTTTAGCTATCAACTTATAATTTAGAGATCTGTTTGAGCATGTATATTATCCTTGGTGGAATAGTTAGAGGTCTCGTCTCTTCAGCTCTGTCATGTTAGTAGAATCTTTATCACATATGAAAATTCTGTCAGACTCTACAGTCAGTTTACAGTAATGAGTGAACTACATATCTTTTGCAAAAAAAAAAAAAAAAAAAAAAAAAAATGATAAACAAATAAATAAATAAACAAGATTTTTACATCCAAAACACTGATAAATCATGACCTTACTAACAGCACTCTCTCTCTCACTCTCACTCACTCTCTCTCTCTTTCTCTCTCTCTTTACCTCTATCTATCTATCTATTTATCTATCTTTCTATCTATCTATCTATCTATCTCTATCTCTCTATCTATCTATCTTTCTCTCTATCTATCTTTCTCTCTCTCTATTTATCTATCTTTCTCTCTCTCTTTCTCTCTCTCTCTCTCTCTCTCTCTCCAACTATCTATATTTCTCTCCATCTCATAGAAGGAACCAGTTATTGATAGCCTAATCTGAGAGAGGGACAGGTTGTTAGTTTACTGCTGTCCAAACCTCGCTCCGTCACGCGATGGGCTTAAAACCGTTGGAAAGATCTATCCCTAGAGGGGAATAACTCGTGGAAGTAGTTCTTCAAAAAATATCAAATAATTCTACATGAAATGTAACACCATATAATTTTTCTTTTTCTCACTGAAAGGTATTTTTTTTTTCAACCGAAAGATTAGTCATACGGTGCAACTTGGCATTTTTCACGCCGCGTGCAAATCTGATTCTCATAAGTAACAATTCTCCATGGCATCTTGAAATTAGTAGGTCCCCTCGGATATCCAAGAAAGAACTGCCAAGAGGCCGTGGTGAAATAGGTTTCCCGGACATCATTGGATTCCCCGGTTACTCCGATACTAGCTGTAGATGCAGGGGTCAAAAGCGCTAGACGAGCTGGGTGTTGCACCTCCATAACGACCAAGGTCACCTCACTACAAAGGGTATCGGTGACCTCTGTGAGACGTCCACTTCCGGTAATGATACCGGCGACCGGTCACGCGAGGACCAATCGATAGTTCTGTACCAACAGCAACAGAAACCAGGGTTTGTGTGTGGCGTTCCTTCTCCCTCCCTCCCCTCCCCTCCCTTCCTCAACCTCACTCTACGGCAGACTGGACAATCGGCTGCCTCTCTATTAATGCCATGGTCCTAGCTGGCTGGGCTACAGCTACTGCTAATTGTGGCTATTTTGGGGTCTTGCAATAGGACCTGTGAAATTATACACGTCTTCAATCTTTGATCACGACCCATACTTAGATCTGACAGGGATTCCAGATGGTTTGGCCCTGTAAAGATTCAGGCCATTAGAAACCAACCACTCACAGTCTAAGCCTTTCTTCATAACCTAATGTGTCTCGTACGTTCATCACAATTATGGAGAGAGTGAGACAAAAATGATTATAGCTGGAGTTTGTTGTTTTGTTTTTTTTTTTGAATGAAAATTAACAATCACTTTTGTCCAGTGGCGACAAAAGTAGACGTCTTTCAGAAGAGAGATTTTCAATACTATGCATAATAATGCAGTGCTAAAATTCTCGTCGACATTTTACCATGCAAGCAAACAGACTGTCAGAAGCGGGACATAAGACATATAAATACCACAGACGTGAGAAAGAGATAAGGACGAGGGGACAGACAGACAGAGCAAAAGAGCAGGGAGCATGAAGGGATAGAAAGACGAACGCAAAACGGAGAAAGGGGGCGAGAAAAAGGTTGAGGAAGCAGGCAATTCGCAGGGCACAAAGTGAGCACTATTTTGCCGGTCAGAAAATAATCAAGGAGGCATGAATGAACCTAGAGCCTCACATTGGGAGTCCCGCGAGGCCACTGAGTATGCCCGACATTCTCGCAGTGCCCGATCGATACAGGCGGCAGGCAGGCACAGTTTCTTACACCCTAGGGTGCTGAACACACAGTGGAAGATCTTGGAGATTTTTCACATAGTATGGGGGTGTTGAACACAGCATAGGAGGTATGGGGGCTGTTGGATACTGTATATGGGATCTGAGAGTTGTTGAAGACGAACTGGGACCTAGAGGGTGCTGAACACACAGTGGAAGATCTTGGGAGATTTTTCACATAGTATGGGGGTGTTGAACACAGCACTGGAGGTATGGGGGCTGTTGGATACTGTATATGGGATCTGAGAGTTGTTGAAGACAAATTGGGACCTAGAGGGTGCTGAACACACAGTGGAAGATCTTGGAGATTTTTCACCTAGTATGGGGGTGTTGAACACAGCACTGGAGGTATGGGGGCTGTTGGACACTGTATATGGGATCTGAGAGTTGTTGAAGACGAACTGGGACCTAGAGGGCGCTGAACACACAGTGGAAGATCTTGGAGATTTTTCACATAGTATGGGGGTGTTGAACACAACACTGGAGGTATGGGAGCTGTTGGACACTGTATATGGGATCTGAGAGTTGTTGAAGACAAACTGGGACCTAGAGGGTGCTGAACACACAGTGGAAGATCTTGGAGATTTTTCACATAGTATGGGGGTGTTGAACACAGCACTGGAGGTATGGGAGCTGTTGGACACTGTATATGGGATCTGAGAGTTGTTGAAGACAAACTGGGACCTAGAGGGTGCTGAACACACAGTGGAAGATCTTGGAGATTTTTCACCTAATATAGGGGTGTTGAACACAGCACTGGAGGTATGGGGGCTGTTGGACACTGTATATGGGATCTGAGAGTTGTTGAAGACAAACTGGGACCTAGAGGGTGCTGAACACACAGTGGAAGATCTTGGAGATTTTTCACATAGTATGGGGGTGTTGAACACAGCACTGGAGGTATGGGGGCTGTTGGACACTGTATATGGGATCTGAGAGTTGTTGAAGACAAACTGGGACCTAGAGGGTGCTGAACACACAGTGGAAGATCTTGGAGATTTTTCACATAGTATGGGGGTGTTGAACACAGCACTGGAGGTATGGGGGCTGTTGGACACTGTATATGGGATCTGAGAGTTGTTGAAGACAAACTGGGACCTAGAGGGTGCTGAACAGAGGACGATTTACAAGTCGAACAGTAGGCCTATGAGAAATGTGGGGAGGGGTAATGGTACACAGTATGAGAGATGTGGGGAGGGGTATTGGAACACAGTATGCGAGATTTTGAGGGAGGGGTATTGGAACACAGTATGCGAGATATTGAGGGAGGGATATTGGAACACAGTATGGGAAATGTGGGGGAGGGTGAATGGAACACAGTATGCGAGATTTTGGGGTAGGGGGGATGGAACACAGTATGCGAGATATTGAGGGAGGGGTATTGGAACACAGTATGGGAGATGTGGGGAGGGGGTATGGAACACAGTATGAGAGATATTGAGGGAGGGGGATGGAACACATTATGAGAGATGCTGGAGGTGTAGAAGAAAGTACGGGACCTATGAGATGCTGAACATAGTCTGAGAGATGTAGGGTGGGAGGTTGTAAACACAGTGTAGGAGATCTAGGGGGTGCTGATCAGAGCAGAATCGGAGATCTAGTACTGTCTGTCCGTCAATTTATTTCACTATTGTTTGCAAGTCGCACAGCAATACTAGACTGGTGGTACGAAAAAAGATGGTCTTCAATGTCCGTCAACTATGGGCTATGGGTTTCCATCCCGCAACAAAACAGTCGTGCAGGCTTTCCAGACATTCCTCGGTGTCGTGAGGCGTGATGGATGTTGGTTGCTGTAACATGGTGAGTAGAAACCGACACTTCAAGCTGTCAGCGTAACTAAGAAGAAACTAAAAGTCAGGGTTTACGATGATGAATGCAAACCATCAGCTTGTGAAACCGATAAGCCTGGTCATTGGTTATCTCTTAAGGTGAGGGGAAACGAGGAGAAAACAAAAAAAAAATAAAGGGGGTGGGGAGGGAGGGGTGGAGAAGCCTTTATCAGTTTCATCTCTTCCCCCCTCGCCTGGTGACTCTTGTGAACACGGAATTAAAGCGTCAACTCTTCGCGAAAAGGATTCATTTTGGATAAGACAAAACTATCTTTATTCATCTCCGTTGAAGATTTAAATCACCAGCACACACATACAAAAAAAGAAAAAAGACCTAAAAAGAAAAAAAAAAAAAAAACATATCAGAATACTACACCGGTTGATTTGGGATAAAATGGTTGATAAGAAAAGCTAAATGTCAAGGTATAAACAAAAAAAAAGATGCAGAAAATTATAACGAAGAAAGGATAATTCGCCGGCAAAATTTTTATCTGCATAACATAACAAGGACAGGAGAAAGAGAGCGAGACACTCTCACACACACACAGACAAAAGGAGGGAGGTGGACAAGAGGAGGCGGAGACCTATAGAAACAAAGGCAAGAAAAACAACTAGCTCAATAGCAAGAAAAGAGCCATACACTGAAAAGATAGAAAAGAGAAGGAGAGAGAGAGAGAGAGAGAGAGAGAGAGAGAGAGAGAGAGAGAGAGAGAGAGAGAGAGAGAGAGAGACATATACAGACAGACAGGCAGACAGACAGAGACAGAGAGAGAAAATAAAGAACAATATACTCATGCACCCAGAGAACAAATTCGGGAGGCAACCCGGAAGCTTGCCGATGCAACCATTCGGGTCTAACCTCCTAACTCGGCTTTCTCGGCTCCTGGTGACAACCAAGCACGAAAGTCTCCCTCAGACAATCCCCGCTGGACCAGGGATCTGGGGAGCTGCTGTAGATCTATGGCCCAACACTGTAAGGTTTCTCTCATCCTTGACAAACCGATGTTTGAGCCCCTCGCCGAAGCCGCGACTCACGTCAAACACACACAAGAGAAAACAGCGGGGACTTCCATTTTTCATCTCTTTTGTATTTTATCATATGCAATGTATGTATGGCCTGAATATATATCACATGGTTCCAAGTCCATCATTGAATTTCCATACCACTTAGGACGCCGAAGTGCTTATTTCACGATTTATCTCACTGAGTTAACAGTCCTATTGGCATAATTATTTATTTCGTTTGTTCTTGTAGTGTTTTGTATTTTAACTTCTCGTTACAGCAGTATTGTTTGAATTGAAGAACTCCAATAAAAGTTAACGATCGTGCTGTCTAGCTTGACTGTTGTAGTAGATTTTTGGCACACCCTGACTATAACATGAGGATCTGTTACATAATTATTTTAGCGCTTCTTTCGGGTATAATGGGGAGAGATACTTACAACCGCCCACCAATGACATGGGTTTTGAAACCGTGGCAAGAGGTCCCTAATGGATGAATCCAATCGGGCAGCATTCCCACAACTCTGTGGGAAGCTGATAGAGATGGCATTAGAGCAAAATGTAATGATTAAAATTTCACGTGTTTTGGTCCAGTCAGCCACAGAGTCCGTCGCATGAGACCCTGGAAGATTCCCTGACAGGCGCACCCGTCGAGATGCTTCCTTGTTTTACTTTGTCATTTTTGCCTTTTGCTTCCAACAATTTCAAGCCACGACATTTATAAATTTTATAAAATGTTACCGTTTTGAAAACCGCCCCACCCCCACCCCCTTTTCCTTTTCCCCTCCCCTTTACGGCTACACCCTTGCAGCCAGACAAGCTTCCGGCTAGCAGTAAATTTAGGCCAATCCTGCTATTCTTGTGCCGACTATCACCAACTCTACTTGGCACGGACAGACATCATTCTGATGGTCGAAATCTGCCTTTGGGTACAAGTATAATATTACCACCAAGATCTCTGTCGTCTCTCTGAATCTTCTGTTATTTGAACACGAACAATGCTGGTTTAGATTTATGCATAATTCTCGTTACAAATCGTGTTTTCAGTTTAAGCAGCCTTGTTTGTTTCAGTGCGCTCAGAACCAGGGAAAGGGTTTTGTGCAGCGTTTCTCGTCATCTAATATTTTTTTTAGTTCTCTGCAAAAGATCTATCATATCCACTACACTAATGAAATAATTAAAAATCAACCTGCACCCGTCTTTTCTGGACTGAGTCCAAAAGATAATCCACGTCTTAAGAGGACGCGGCGAGAATACAGCTGTTTGCTGAGGCGATTGCGCGATCCGTCATGTGATAAATGGTGTGTGTGTTTGGGGGGGGAGGTGGGGGGGGGGGGTTGGGGGGTGACCTCCGTGCACTACCAGTGGTTCTCCTCTTCCAGACAGGGATTCGCTATCAGCGCCAAGTTTATCCTTTCAAAAACCTTATCAAATTGACAGACGAGAGCAAGAATCGGATTTGCTTCGCTCCGCTAGAACGCCAGGAGAAAGCGTCTGCATTGAAGAATCTAAATCGCTTAGAAGCTCTGACGCAAACATCAGCAATTCAACTGGAAGAAGATAAAACGACATTAATGGGGGAAAATAAGAAATTCTCGAGCACAACATAATTAGATGCTTATGCTTGTTGGACACTGCTTATTACATCCAAATTCGTGACACAAATTTCTTTTCTATGAAAAAAAAAATCGATCTTAGAAAAAGTGTCAGGAAGAGGATAAATTCTCCTTCAACGTATTGATCAGCATAAAATAAAAAAGATTATTCTGTTGGCACTAGAAAGTTTGCACAGGTTCCGCATAATGGTATGTAACATTGGGCTCGACATAAGGGACCGCACAGTCTATTGTTCAGTTAGGTTTCAAACTGGATGAGGCACACCAAAACTTGAAAATGGATTTGATTTTTGGACTGAAGAAAAGACAGGACTTTGGTTGTGGTTCAAATGGGAGGGCCAAACATAAAGTGAACGGCATACTTTGCTGATGAAATTTATGCCATTAAAACAAAAACGAATAAATTGCATATTGAAGAATCAAGCGGTGTGTTCTGCTGGAGTTAAAGTAAAAAAAACCGCTTTACATCTTTAAAAAAAATGATTATAGCCATAAATCTGCAAATTTGTTGCATTTACTTAAGTCAACTCTTCTTTTCTTCATAATCTGGAGGTCCAACAATCATTAGGTCCGCGGATGTGTCTAACTGATAACGGATGTAGACAAATGTGCAAAATAAAAGGTCCTCCGATCGAAGGCTGAAGTC
>JAWDGP010002758.1:280000-282500 GCA_033675545.1 Elysia crispata | reverse complement strand
TTTCACCGCGACACAATCGAGTTGTGTCTACGCAGCCTGCTAAACTACTTCCGTGCAGCGTTTGGGAAGCAATCAGCTTTATAGACCCTACACTGAAGCAATCAGCTTTATAGACCCTACACTGAAGCAATCAGCTTTATAGACCCTACACTGTAGCAATCAGCTTTATAGACCCTACACTGAAGCAATCAGCTTTATAGACCCTACACTGTAGCAATCAGCTTTATAGACCCTACACTGTAGCAATCAGCTTTATAGACCCTACACTGTAGCAATCAGCTTTATAGACCCTACACTGAAGCAATCAGCTTTATAGACCCTACACTGAAGCAATCAGCTTTATAGACCCTACACTGAAGCAATCAGCTTTATAGACCCTACACTGTAGGATCAGCTTTATAGACCCTACACTGTAGGATCAGCTTTATAGACCCTACACTGTAGGATCAGCTTTATAGACCCTACACTGTAGGATCAGCTTTATAGACCCTACACTGTAGGATCAGCTTTATAGACCCTACACTGAAGCAATCAGCTTTATAGACCCTACACTGAAGCAATCAGCTTTATAGACCCTACACTGAAGCAATCAGCTTTATAGACCCTACACTGAAGCAATCAGCTTTATAGACCCTACACTGTAGCAATCAGCTTTATAGACCCTACACTGAAGCAATCAGCTTTATAGACCCTACACTGAAGCAATCAGCTTTATAGACCCTACACTGTAGCAATCAGCTTTATAGACCCTACACTGTAGCAATCAGCTTTATAGACCCTACACTGTAGCAATCAGCTTTATAGACCCTACACTGTAGGATCAGCTAGGTCGGTAAAACCTATTGATTGGTCGGATTACTGATGTAGTCTGTCCGTTACAATGAATGCGTTTTGAGCATCAAGCACGGGCAAAGAGGGGCCAGGATTACGGGTTGGGTTCGGTTCCCGATGGCTGAGTTTGAACCCACGCCGCTCACTGCCGGCTTATCTTAGACGGGCAAACTGTTTACCACATGCGCCAACAGACTATCTGACTATTGCAACAGGAACTCTAGTCTTTATGTCGGCCACAGCAATAAATATTCAGCACTCTTTACCCTGGCGTGGGTTTGAAAAAAAGATCAAAATTAAAAACAAATATTTAGTCTTCCTTGATATTAATGGAAACAGTTCTTTCTTGCCTACATTAGTATTATTTGTCTAATTCCTTATAGTAGAAAAAAAAAAAGAATGTATAAAATAAGGCGCATAATTTAGTTGCAAAACAAAATGCGAATTCTGTCTTTAAAAGTCTGCTGCGCTTGTCCTCACAAGACTATCGATTCTCCTTGCACAGACGTAGCAGAAACTGTTGACTGCAAGCTGTGTCTGAGTGGCAGGGCTGGGAGAGACAGAGGACGACATTATAATGACACCCGTTCAACACGGGAATTCTGACTAGATCTAGCCTGGTGGCTCGGGTCGGCGGTTTGTCTGACTGTTGTTCTACACGGTTTATTATCACAATGTTTTAGGGAGGGGAGACCGAGAGATGGGAGATGTGGACTGACAGACACACAGACAGACAAACAAACGTCGGAGAGTTGACAGTATGGACGTATAAATTCAGCACTATAACAATAAGTTATCAACAAAGACGTCTGGAGAAAGCATGTCGCTAAAAAAAAAATAGAGGATAAAGAAATAGTTGCAATATAAAAAGAGGGAGACTTGGTCAGAGAGAGACAGAGGCGCAGTGGTAGAAGATAGTAAAATGAGAGCAGAGCAGAGGGACAGAGAGAGAGAGAGAGAGAGAGAGAGAGAGAGAGAGAGAGAGAGAGAGAGAGAGAGGCGCAGTGGTAGAAGATAGTAAAATGAGAGCCAAGCAGAGGGACACAGAGAGAGAGAGAGAGAAAGAGAGAGAGGGGCGCAGTGGTAGAAGATAGTAAAATGAGAGCCAAGCAGAGGGACACAGAGAGAGAGAGAGAGAGAGAGAGAGAGAGCGGCGCAGTGGTAGAAGATACTAAAATGAGAGCCAAGCAGAGGGACACAGAGAGAGAGAAAAAAAAAAAGGGGGGGGGGCGGGGGTTCAACAATCAATTATTCATCTATTGCCACAAAAAAAAGATTGATTTCAACACCAGAGCAACATTCGTATCTTCTTCCCCAAACAAATTTGTCAATGATTGCACGGTTTTCCCAGCTCTTGGTGTGAGCGGAGCACAATCCCACAGATTCTTTCAACACAAATCGATCTTGCCTCTTCACGTTTTCAATAACAATAATAATAATAATAATAATAATAATAATAATAATAATAATAATAATAATAATAATAATAATAATAATAATAATGATGATGATGATGATGATGACGACGACGAGAACGACGACGCCGACGACAATATCAACAATAACGAAGAGGAGGAGGATGAGGAGGAGGAGAAGAAGAAAAATACTAACAAAATTGATGTGGTTACTGTTTTTGTTGTTGTTTTGCTATTATTATTATTGTTATTAT
>JAWDGP010002758.1:260000-275000 GCA_033675545.1 Elysia crispata | reverse complement strand
AATGAACTTCGATTATTTTTGTTCATTTCTGAACATTTTAAAGTCGTTTCTCCAAAATTTCAGCATAGCTTCCAAATTTTATAGAATTTCCATTCTGGTTTTTTTCCTGACGTAACTAGTCTTAGCCCAAACTTTGCCACAAATACCTACAACTCTAGTCAAAAAAAAAAAATTAGACTGTGTCGATTTTTTTAGACCTAAGTTAACACCTTTTCATGGATAAATTATGGATCTTGACATCGACACTGGACGTTCAAAAATGTTGAAGTGGCGCTCAGAATGGACCTCGATAGCTTTAAATTAAACTTCCAGCTCACTCAACTCAATGTAACAGTTGGAGAGAGAGAGAGAGAGAGAGAGAGAGAGAGAGAGAGAGAGAGAGAGAGAGAGAGAGAGAGAGAGCATCAAATCCGATTACGCCAGGCTGCCTAAGACCCTAGGGTTACACATCAGCATTGATACAACACTATTACATACTATTTATCGGCTTTTTTTCCCAATAATAATTTTCAGACATCTGTGCCTATATTTCATATGTATATGTTCACTTTGAAATAAGAGGATGGAAAAATTTTGGGAGATTCCCCATTTATGTCTATTTGTTTTAGGGCCTAGGCCTAGTAACCAAGTAATTTGTATAAAATATAAATGATGATGATAATGATGATGATGATGATGGTAGCTAGGAGGATGTAATTAATGTCAGTTTTCATGATGCCTTTTCCTCCATTTCACAATGGGCCTCTGTGTGATAGAATGAAAGACTTCGCTTGGCAATGTGGAGTTGGTTGCGGGGCGACGGCGTTGTATTCATTAAATTGAGATAGAGAGGCTTACACAGACAGGCAGGGGCTTCGTGAGTGACAATAATATGCCTGGCTTCTGTGAGGAGGACTGTGGCAGTTTGAGAGCGGTCCAGGCAGGAGAAAGACCGAGAAAGGGAGGACAAGGGAGACAAAATACAGAAACGGAAATGAGGAAATCGGTGACACCAGGACAGATTGAGAACCAAAGAGGCTGCGAGGAAGAACTGAAAGAGAAAAAAAAAATAAGAAAATGTGAAAGAAAACAGTTACTGCCAGATTGAACCTACTCTCTCTCTCTCTCTCTCTCTCTCTCTCTCTCTCTCTCTCTCTCTCTCTCTCTCTCTCTCTCTCTCTCTCTCTCTCTCTCTCTGTTTCTTTCTGTGTGTCTGTCTCTGTTTCTTTTTTTTTTGTGTGTGTGTGTTTCTCTCTGGCTGGCTGGCTATTAACCTCTATCTGCTTCTCTGTCCTCTCCCTCGCTCCCTCTTTCACTCTCTCCACACAGAACCCAGCGGCTTGATTAATGCTGCCCCAACACCGAATGACCGCTGTGAGAGGTCACGGTCAGCGGACTCCGGCCAGCTGACCAGGTCGCGGTGCCAAGCTAGCCCGCCATCCCGGCCAATCAATCAGTGATCAAACACGCGCCTCACGTTGGTCATATACCAACACGTCATCATGTCTTGACCATGACTTTAATCTACAGAGATCGTGTCGGTGAAGGTTCCACCCGATGCCCAGTCAGAGCTACACGAGTATCTGACAGTCACGTGATAACCATTGTAAGGTGATATTAAATACGAAATAACGACAGAACTTACCCGTTGCCGATTTGTACCCATAATTCAGCATTCTCGATCTCGCTGGAGATTATTGAGATTTTCAAGTTGAATCAATCCGGGGTGGCGATCTGTACCGTTTTATCCGAGATATCGTTTTATCCGGTGTTCCAACTAACACTACAGTCTGTCTGCCTGTAAGAGCCGACATTATGTGCTGTTGTTCGAGATTTGAGACAATTTATTTAGGCAGGGTCGTGATCTTAAAACTCGTTCGCGTTATAGGTTCAAATTATCCAGATATCTTTAAATTGCTATGAATGTCATAGCCGGCGTTTTTAATTGACGTCTGTAGTCACGTGATTCAGCTCGTTACTTTTGACACACCCAATGGGAGATGATACAGCCAATTATGATTCCCGGTTTTTTTGTTTTGTTATGTTTTGTTTGTTTTGTTTTTTTTTTCAATGTTTTGTTTTGTTTTGTTCTTAAACAAATAAAATAAGCTGTGGGTGCTCCACAATCAATTTTTTATATACAGCCCATCATTCTAGATATTTTTTTTTTTGTTACGGTTTTCTTCACTTTTCTTTCTTTTTTTTTATTTAGATAATGATTTGAATTTATGGTTGTGCTTTCCGCTCCACCTCGTTCCATAGACACACTTTTAAAAATAGGTAGGGACTTCATAAGGAACCTCGCACATAAATCTGGTCTGAAATTACCGATGATCGTGACTGTGTAGTCTTCTTGTTCATTGTTGGCATTTTTGGGATTTGTAATTCAGGAAAAAAAAAGCAAACATAACCAGTGATACAGTTTTGCTATCTCTGTTTCTGCAACATGGTCGATCTTATTTGGGAGGGGGGGAGAGAGAGAGACAGAGAGACATAGAGAGAAAGATTAAGAGAGAGAAAGAGAGACAGACAGAGACACAGAGAGGCAGAGAAGGAAAAGCCAGAGGGAAAGAGAGAGAGAGAGAGAGACAGAAAGAGAGCGACAGAGAGAAAGATAGGGAGAGAGAGAGACAGAGAGAGAGGGAGAGAGACAGACAGAGATTGAGAGAGAGACAGAGAGAGATAGAGAGACAGAGAGAGAGACAGAGACATAGAGAGAGAGACAGAGAGAGAGGCAGATATAGAGAAAGAGACAGAGATATAGGGAGAGAGAGACAGACAGACAGACAGACAGAGAGGCAGACAGAGAGATAGATTAAGAGAGAGAAAGAGAGACAGACAGAGACACAAAGAGGCAGAGAAGGAAAAGACAGAGAGAAAGAGAGAGACAGACAGAAAGAGAGACAGAGAGAGAGGCAGATAGAGAGATAGAGAGCTAGAGAGATAGAGAGACAAAGAGAGATATAGAGACAGAGCGAGAGACAGAGAGACAGAGAGAGATAGAGAGAAAGAGACAGAGAGATAGGGAGACAGAGACAGGCAGACAGAGAGAGATAGAGAGAAAGAGAGAGATAGAGAAACAGAGAGACACAGAGAGACACAGAGACATAGAGAGAGACAGAGATATAGAGAGAGACAGAGAGAGAGGCAGATAGAGAGAAAGAGACAGAGAGATAGGGAGAGAGAGACAGACAGACAGACAGACAGAGAGGCAGACAGAGAGATAGAGAGAGAGAGGGACAGAGATAGAGAGGGAGAGACAGAGAGACAGAGAGAGATACAGACAGAGATAGAGAGACAGAGAGACAGAGAGAGATAGAGAGACAGAGAGACAGAGACAGAGACATAGAGAGAGACAGAGTGAGAGGCAGATAGAGAGAAAGAGACAGAGAGAGAAAGAGAGAGAGAGACAGAGAGAGACAGAGAGACAGAGACACCTAGAGAGACAGAGAGGCAGATGGAGAGAGAGACAAAGAGAGATATAGAGACAGAGCGAGAGATAGAGAGACAGAGAGAGATAGAGAGAAAGAGACAGAGAGATAGGGAGAGAGAGACAGGCAGACAGAGAGAGAGGCAGACAGAGAGAGATAGAGAGACAGAGAGACATAGAGAAACAGCGAGATACAGAGAGACACAGAGACATAGAGAGAGACAGAGATATAGAGAGAGACAGAGAGAGAGAGGCAGATAGAGAGAAAGAGACAGAGAGATAGGGAGAGAGACAGACAGACAGACAGAGAGAGGCAGACAGAGAGATATATAGAGAGAGGGACAGAGATGGAGAGGGAGAGACAGAGAGACAGAGAGAGATAGAGAGAGACAGAGAGAGATACAGACAGAGATAGAGAGACAGAGAGACAGAGAGAGATAGAGAGACAGAGAGACAGAGACAGAGACATAGAGAGAGACAGAGTGAGAGGCAGATAGAGAGAAAGAGACAGAGAGAGAAAGAGAGAGATAGAGAGAGAGAGACAGAGACAGAGACAGAGACACCTAGAGAGACAGAGAGGCAGATGGAGAGAGACAGAGAGAGATAGAGAGAGAGACAGAGAGAGACACAGAGAGAGAGAGAGAGAGAGAGAGAGAGAGATGCGCGCCCAGATACCGAGCAGATTGACAAAAACGGAGAGAGTTGGAGAGTAGGAGAAAATCAACCACTTGCAGAGCGATGATCTCCCCAGAAAACATCCACGACAACGACAATATCGGGGGTATCAGCAACAGCAACAGTACTCACCATGACGTCTTCTGCCGAGTGTTCACCCTAGGGCAGAATATCTCTCTCTCTCTCTCTCTCTCTCTCTCTCTCTCTCTCTCTCTCTCTCTCTCTCTCTCTCTCTCTCTCTCTCTCTCTCTTTCTTTCTCTCTCTTCTATCTCTCTCTTTCTCTCTCTCTCTATCTCTCCACCTCTTTCTCCCTGCATCTCTTTCTCTCTCTCTCTCCACCTCTTTCTCCCTGCCTCCCCACCTCTCTCTCTCTATCTCTCCACCTTTTCTCCCTGCCTCCTTACCTCTCTCTTTCTCTCTCTCTCCTGGCACCCTACGTCTCTCTCTCTCTCTCTCTCTTTCTCTCTCTCTCTCTCCTCTCTCTCTCTCTATTTCTCCACCTCTTTCTCCCCCTGCCTCCCTATCTCTCTCACCCTGTCTTTCTCTGCCTCTCTCTCTCTCTCTCTCTCTCTCTCTCTCTCTCTCTCTCTCTCTCTCTCTTTCTCTCTCTCTATCTATCTTTCTCTCCACCTCTTTCTCCCCCTGCCTCCCTATCTCTCTCACTCTCTGTCTTTCTCTGCCTCTCTCTCTCTCTCTCTCTCTCTCTCTCTCTCTCTCTCTCTCTCTCTCTCTCCGATCTCCCTCCCTCTCTCTCTCTGCTTTGATTCTCGCTCTCTCCATCTCCCTCCGAAGACTCCATTACTCACACACACGGAGACCCACATCTAAGCACCTTATTTCGCCGAACTAGATTGCCTTGAATTATTAATAGCGTAAAAGCCTTAAGGCTAGATCGTCGATATACCCTCCAGCGGAAGCAGGACAAGGCAACATAAGTTTCATAAATAGCTCTTTGAGAGAAATAGGGAGAAGAAAGGTTGAACTTGGCGAACTACCGAGAGAGACAAGTAGGCAGGCATGTACTGTATGTTAGTAGGTAGATAGATAAGCATCTATATAAGTTGATAGGTAGCTAGGATGTATATTTTGAGAAAATATGCCCAGTGTATTTAGATGCACACAGAAGCCCCACTTACTTTTCTCCGAAAAAAAGAAATCCACACCAAAAAAGATTTAACTTGAAAAATGGCTACGATTTTTTTCCTTTTGACGAAGAAGAAAAATCTGGGTAAGGCATTAAAAGCACTGAATAGGAGATAGTCAAAATTGACTGCTTCAGAATCGTTAAATGTTTTATTTTTTTGTTTTGCTTTTTTTTTTTTTTTTTTTTTTTAATTATTTTTTTTTTAATGCTCAGATTGTTAGACCACGCTAACTTCTGCAATAATTTTA
Organism: Elysia crispata; assembly: GCA_033675545.1. Classification (NCBI taxonomy): domain Eukaryota; kingdom Metazoa; phylum Mollusca; class Gastropoda; family Plakobranchidae; genus Elysia; species Elysia crispata. The sequence goes on along the minus strand of JAWDGP010002758.1, from coordinate 269,523 downwards.
TAAATTAACAATAACTAAAATCTATGACTTCCAATTCTGTGATTTTGAAAAGACTGAAAAATGTCCAAGTACAGAAGACCCCGAACATAACCTTCTTTATTTCTAATGTTATCTCAACTTGACCCATACAGCAGCAGCCCTCTCTCCCCATCCAACCTCCCAACATATATGATGACATACCGCCCCTGACAAATCTCCCTCAAACAAACAATTATCTATTGATATCTCTAACAACCACCACCACCCCCACCCCAAAAAAAAAGAACAAAAAAAAAAAAAAAAAAAACACACACACACCACATACACACACATTACTACTTACCGATATTTGGGTGCTTGAGCAGCCGACATATCCTGGCCTCGCGCTCCAGTTTCTGGTGATCTGAAACAAGACAACAAAGTATCACAAGGGTTAATAATCGTCTGACAATGTTTTTGTGGGTGGGAGACAACAAAGCGTCACAAGGGTTAATAATCGTCTGACAATGCTTTTGTGGGTGGGAGACAACAAAGCATCACAAGGGTTAATAATCGTTTGACAATGTTTTTGTGGGTGGGAGACAACAAAGCATCACAAGGGTTAATAATCGTTTGACAATGTTTTTGTGGGTGGGAGACAACAAAGCATCTCAAGGGTTAACAATCTTTTTACAATCTTTAACGGGTTGGTTTGGAAGATGTCAGCACAGTGAAACAAAGAAACAGCAGAAATGTTTTGTAAAAGGTTCTGGAACGAAGAGCTACACCAATATAGGCTAATGGTATAAATCTGACAGCTGGAATGGGGAGTTTGCTGTCAGTGAATTCGTCGGTTCGTTGGCAAACTGGTAAGGGAACTCGCCATGGGTCTTATTTTCCAAACACTATAGTTATACCGTATTTATCTACAGTGACTTAAAAACTTTCAGATAAGAAAATTTCATAGAATGATGCGAGTAGGAGAATCTTTTCCTCTGTTTTTGGAATTAAAACACCCCTATAAAGGGACTCTATCGCTGTCCATGGGGACAGAGTCTTTACGCCAAGTTCCCAACAGCTGACAGGATAACTGCCGTGCCAGGGCTGGGTATTTGAAACCAGTGTCCCGACAAGTGAGACGCCTCCAGGGACAGTAGCAGCGGTCTCAGCAGACATAACATCAGACCCGATAGGCCGGCTGTCCCCTTAGAGACCCAAGCTTAAGCTGCCCTTAACTTGGCAAGTGTGCCGGATAGTTACGTGGATAGGTTGCTGGCGCTCTCTCTCTCTCTCTCTCTCTCTCTCTCTCTCTCTCTCTCTCTGTTTCTCTCTCTCTCTCTCTCTCTCTCTCTCTCTCTCTCTCTCTCTCTCTCTCTCTCTCTCTCTCTCTCTCTCTCTCTCTCTCTCTCTCTCTCTCTCTCTCTCTCTCTCTCTCTCTCTCTCTCTCTCTCTCTCTCTCTAGATACGTTGAACAACGCTTCAACATCTGGAGACCGTCTTATTAGGCGTATCCGCATCCTAGATTCAAATACTAGTAGAGACTTAAAAAAACGTATGAAAAAGTAGAATATGTGACCCGGAAATGTTTTTTTCGGATACGTTTATTGCGATATGCAAATTTAAGAGTCGGGTTGAATATCACACCATTAGTACTTTTTTTTTTTTTTATTCAAAATTTATTAATATTTTTATTTATATTTAAAGGAAAATGTCCATTGTTGGTTTCCCACACTCTGTCTCGCTTTACAATTCTTTTCAAAATTCTACAGAATATTTAACCCTTCTCGTTTACAAATATCTCCATTTGATTTTGTTCGTTTTTTTTTACTAAGATGGTGTTGTTTGAATAAATTTCTTCGAATTATTTGTGGCTCTTTTTTCTTCTTTTTTTTTTCATCATAAGATCAGAGTTACCTTCCTGTTCTTGGGGAGGAAAAGGTAAAAGCCAAATTCAGGGATAACTCAATAACTGTCACTTTTGTTTTCTAATTTTCTAATTAAAATAAAATCGAAACGTCTTGTGTAATGAGGAGAATCTAACATTGAAACCGATGGACATAGTTCCAACAAGCAATGCCATCAGAGGTTAAAGGTGATCCCTAGAAATCTCCTGTGGTATTCAGTGCTACATTTCATCGTACTTAACTGCAGGATAGACTTGAATACTTGATCAAATTCAGCGCGATTTTAAGTGTAGAGTCGATAAGGACGCCGGGGCCTCAACTCTGATGAATTATTAATTCAATTGTTAGATTTCGTGATAACAAATTAAAAAGCTCACATGTATATTTCATGACTGATTCAAAATTTACATATACAGTTTAAAATCAACATTTTTCTCGGGGGTTTCGCTGATCTAAAGCTTTTATTCATTGTGTCATCTCCTGTTAATTCACTCACAATCTGCCCAATTCATGCAAAATTACCAAAGCAGATCGTCTAACAACCTGTCCAAGTCACGCGAAGCTACCAAAGTATATATAGTCTCACAATCTGGCCAAATCAAGCGAAGCTACCAAAATATATCGTCTCATAATCTGTCCAAATCAAGGAAGCTACCAAAGTATATCGTCTCACAATTTGGCTAAATCAAACGAAGCTACCAAAGTATATCGTCTGATAATCTGTCAAAATCTCGCAAAGCAACCAAAATATATCGTGTTACAATCTACCAAAGTCACGCGAAGCTACCAAAGCATATCTTCTCATAAATCTGGCCAACTCACGCTAAGCTACCAATAACACGTACCGTCGCAAAATTACTCCGAAGGTATCAAAGTAAATAGATCGTCTCAAAAATATCATAAACTTTACACGGTACACCTTAAGCCAAAGATTCGTCTAGAGCCATAAAATTAATTATCATTTCGATTTTACTAATAGCTTGGTTTGGCTAACGGCAGAATAAATTGCATATTGTTGTCCTCCGTCACAAGCAACAGCTTTATGTCCTGCGTCAGGAAAAAAAGAGGAAAAGGCTTTCTCTTAGGGCATCATTATGTTCTCCTCTTGTAGATAGTTATACCCTTAGCTTTTCAATGTTAAAGCAAGGGAAAAAAATGAGTAAACTACATCTCCATATGCTTTTTTTTACGAAGGTTTCAAAGAATAAAAATTAAAAATTAAAAAAAAACCCACAGAAATCGTTGTTTTGTCTGGTCGGACCACCTCATGTGCCGCGCAATTTAGTAATTTTCCCATCTTTTTATCGTTCTTTCTTGAAAACCACAGCAGTCGGCGGACCGACCTGTTCCTAGACTAGACTCCTGTCTAAAGCTTTAATAACCCCATCACTCACAGACGCTGAGATCGTAGTTCAACACTGAAATACTTCGCTTTTCTTTGCCTTTATTTTATTGTATATTCCAGATCGAACGAGATAATAATTATAGGGAAGGGGCGGACGGTTTGATAGAGAAAAATGTTTTCATTCCTGGTTAGAGGGGATGAAAAAAAAAAAAAAAAAATTTAATGTATGTAACGACTCGTAGCGGTGAATATAAAATATTAGAAAATATGGTCAGGGATTTGTGAGAGAGAAAGAGAGGCAGACAGACGGGGAAAGAGAGAGTAAAGAGAAAGTGGATGGTAGAAGGGAAGACTTTAAGCAGAAATGCTCCATCAGCATTGAAAATGTTATTTCGTTTTCTCCAACTCTAATTCTACACTAAAAATATACTCGTATACCCTGAAATACGGGACTTCTCCTAGATCTACAAATAGACTGAGAGCAAAAACTTCTCCTTGGAAATTTTACCGAGTCGACTGAAACTCAACAGTCTTTTATCTAAACCGATCAATGCAAAAAAAAGTGTTATTTTGTAAATTGAACAGCTGACTGAAAAGACAGATCCTAATTTAATAGCACCAAAAAAAAAAAAAACATAAAAGTAACGTTCTAAAATTAGTGTTTTTTTTTTTTTCTTTTTAATAACAGCCAGCCGGTACTTTGCAAATATCACTAGGTTCTGGGTTCACGCGACCTTAGAGTGCTCCTGACAGTGCGAAAAATATGAGCAATTTCAGGACGACAGGGAGCACTGGAGCAGACACACAGAGACACACAGAGACACACAGAGACACATTAGATGCTTTAGTTTTTTGCTAATATCGCACGGCTGGAAGAGGCCCGAGGAGAAGGCGATATAAATCTCATCTGACTCAGCACAGAATTACTGCAAATCCAAGAATTCAATCCGCTTGCTATTCCTGGCACCCAATATTAATCGCCCAATTCCAAAACTTTTTTTTTCCCGTCCCTTTTAGTTTTCATTCGGTTTTGACGAAATGTTCCTATTTTACATTGAAGCTTTTTGCATTCTTAAAGTTGCATAATCAAGCAGAAAAAAAGATGTAGTTACATCTAGCTAGGATCCACACCTTGCAAGTCTGGTATATTGTGTCTTCTTTTTGGGAAAAGGCAGGGGGAATAACAAATAACAAGATCATCTCCCATAACGAACAAAAAGGATATTTAGGTTATACAATATGGTGATATTGCTACAAATTCTAGATTAAAAATGCTTCTCTCTTTTTGAAACTGAAAACTACAGGTTAGAAAGAGGACAGCTGCATCAGCAGACTTGGATCTGTCCGAGTTAGCAGGCTTTACATGAAATGGGGGACTCTCAAGAGGGTGGTTCACTGCACTATCCGCTGGTCATTTACCACAAGCTCATGACCAAAGTGTATCGAGTGTCAGGCGGTGGTTTTCTTTCAGGTTGTTAACGTCATTCTAACGACGAGAACCAATTAAATTTTACTAAGGCGACAAAACACATGTCAGGCGTGATACAAACAAAATCATGTGTTGCTAGGTAAACCGTATTTTGTTTGCTGTTTACAGATTGCAAAGAGGAGAGAAGGAGAAGAGCATTTCTTGAAGCCTTGCCCCACAGCCAAAACAAAAAACAAAACAAAACACAAAAAAAGGAAAAGAAAAAGTATGAGTAATTGAGATCGTGAAACAAAATACTAGTAACAATGGCATCTTGTCACAAAGATGAAGCGCTTTTTTTTTTTAACCTCCAGCGACTGATCCTTATCATATTCAACATCAAATTTATTAGTGGAAGGTTACAGAAAAACATGACAAATATATATTTCTAGGTCTTCAAAATCTAGATAAAATTTAAAAAAAAAAAAAAAAAAAAAAAAAGCTGTGTTTAAAAATAATAATAAAAACAATTTGGCGTACGCGAATGAAGATGAGGCAAGGAATTGTGTGACAGGAATCGAGACGACAAAAGCAATACTCTAATTCCAGCCATTCCCCCCCCCCCCCCCCATAAAAGAAATGGAAAATTGTCATAGAGAATGTAAAATTGGCTGTTGTGTGCCACATATAAGCCCTCTGGAGCGAGCCTCAGGCCGCCGCAGCTAGCCTTTGTCTATCGATCGGACGCGGCGGTGACTGAGGAAGTCGTCTGCTCTTGGTTAAGACTGACGCGGGAAGAGCCGACTGGGGCATCGGACGGCACCGGTGCGGAATGATAACGGGAATCACCGAATGTTGAGACTTTTGGGGGTTTTGTCGTTTGTTTGTTTTTTTTACTTCCACGAATCTCGCGCCTTTTATCCTACGGCGCTTATCAATCGTAAAGGAAACTAGATCTTTGACTTCCATTTAAATTCGATGGGTTGTTATTTTATAAATGCTGGGCTGTTTTTGTTACTATCTGAATAATGAGGAATCCGTAGTAAAGGAAACTAAAGATATTAGTCAGCTCAATCTTGGTATTGTATTATATCTTACATTATTACATCGTACTTTGATATTTTAAAATATTTGGCCAGGTTGTGTCTATTTCTGAATAAAGTTCATCAAATGAGAGGGGCTGGTATACAGAAGTCACTCTTGCTTTTTTGTTTGAAAGACTTTGGCAAAGCATCTTAGAGATTTTAGAGGTCATTATTTAACCTTCGGGGCTCTGCTGTTTCTCATGCAAAAGGAAAATCTACCCATTGGCAACAGACGCAGTGAGAGACAGTTGGGCACGCAATGAAAGCTTGCGTTCAACTTGTGATTGGTTGCGAACGCAAAACAAAGTTGGCCCTCGCTCATAAAAAAAAATTAATAAATAACAACAAAAATAATAACAATAACAACAACAACAACAACAACAACAACAACAACAACAACGTAGAAGGAAAAAAAAAGAAATAATTATTAACATTTCACATTCTTACTTTTTTTTCTAATTCTAGGGGGAGTAAAAATAAAAACACCATTCCTCAAAAAATCCGATTCTTTTTTTTTTTTTTTCAATCACATTCACCAGGATGGGGACACCTCAGAATTTATTTTGCGGTTGTTGTCGTGAAACCAGCCATGTTCAGGGTGCCGCATGATTCTCTCGAGTTATCTTTTTATTCGTTTTGAAACTTGGTAGAGACTGGCAGCGTTATTCATTACAAGTCAGAGGTTGTTTTTTTTTTTTGTTGTTGTTTTTTTTTTTCTTCTGCATGTTGATCAATTTTATTACATAATAAATTTGGGTTAATATCTTTGCAAGTGTCTCGCTTGACCAGACAGCCATGACTTGAAGAGGTTTTACGCAAAACTCACCTTATCTCCATTGTGAAATTGTAAAAACAAAAGCAATCGATTAAATAAAAAAAAATTAACGAAAGATGTCATCGCGTTGTAGATCTTTGAACATGTATAATTATTTACTGCCGAACTCAGTAACAGACACTGATGCAAATATCAGCTCAGTGGTAGGGAGTGGTGGGATATGGGGGATTATATCAGTTTACAGCCAGAAAAATATATCGTGTGGGTGAGTTTTGGTCGCTAGAATCATTGTCCATCAATACTGGTGTGGGTGAGTTTTGATGGCTAGAATCATTGTCCATCAATACTGCTGAGGGTGAGTTTTGATCGCTAGAATCATTGTCCATCAATACTGGTGTGGGTGAGTTTTGGTCGCTAGAATCATTGTCCATCAATACTGGTGTGGGTGAGTTTTGGTCGCTAGAATCATTGTCCATCAATACTGGTGTGGGTGAGTTTTGATAGTTAGAATCATTGTCTATCAATACTGGTGTGGCTGAGTTTTGGTCCTTAGAATCATTGTCTATCAATACTGGTGTGGGTGAGTTTTGATAGTTAGAATCATTGTCTATCAATACTGGTGTGGGTGAGTTTTGATGGCTAGAATCATTGTCTATCAATACTGGTGTGGGTGAGTTTTGATGGCTAGAATCATTGTCCATCAATACTGGTGTGGCTGAGTTTTGATGGCTAGAATCATTGTCTATCAATACTGGTGTGGCTGAGTTTTGATGGCTAGAATCATTGTCTATCAATACTGGTGTGGGTGAGTTTTGATGGCTAGAATCATTGTCTATCAATACTGCTGAGGGTGAGTTTTGATAGTTAGAATCATTGTCCATCAATACTGGTGTGGCTGAGTTTTGATGGCTAGAATCATTGTCCATCAATACTGGTGAGGGTGAGTTTTGGTCGCTAGAATCATTGTCCATCAATACTGGTGAGGGTGAGTTTTGGTCGCTAGAATCATTGTCCATCAATACTGGTGAGGGTGACTTTTGGTCGCTAGAATCATTGTCCATCAATACTGGTGAGGGTGAGTTTTGGTCGCTAGAATCATTGTCCATCAATACTGGTGAGGGTGACTTTTGGTCGCTAGAATCATTGTCCATCAATACTGGTGTGGGTGAGTTTTGGTCGCTAGAATCATTGTCCATCAATACTGATGAGGGTGAGTTTTGGTCGCTAGAATCATTGTCCATCAATACTGATGAGGGTGAGTTTTGGTCGCTAGAATCATTGTCCATCAATACTGATGAGGGTGAGTTTTGGTCGCTAGAATCATTGTCCATCAATACTGGTGTGGGTGAGTTTTGGTCGCTAGAATCATTGTCCATCAATACTGGTGTGGGTGAGTTTTGGTCGCTACATTTATTGTCCATCAATACTGGTACAGGTAAGCTTTGAAGGGCCCCAGAAATCAGTACACTTAAAATATGTTACATGTTGAGAATAACCCGGCACCTCTACACACTTCATTGTCCATAGACAGGTGAACTAAGGGTGAATAACCCGGCACCTCTACGCACTTCAGCGACCAGACAGGCGAAGTAAGGGTGGATAATCCGCCACCTCTAAACACCTCCTCTATCTGTCATGTTTGTCATGTTCCGAGTTTCAGGTATCTTTTGTTTTATGAGGAGTTTTATCAATTTATATAATTATGGCATTTTATCGGTGAGCTTCTGAAAATGTTAAAAACCCGACACCTCTACGCACCTCCTCAACCATCCAGACAGGCGAACGAAGGGTGAATAAGCCGCCACCTATGGGGAGTTTTATCAATTATTATAATTATGGCATTTAATCGCTGAGCTTCTGAAAAATTATTTGAAGATGAATGACTACGATCGGTGCAGATATTGTCTCCTTCTTTTTGCCATCGTCCTTCGCAAATGACGTAAACTTTTGCGGCAGATTTAACCTCATCTATACCTATTTTTAGAGTACGACGGTAGAGAGATAAAACTTAGAGCGCTACGTACTCCTAGAAAGTCTGACAGTTTAAGCTCAGCCTAGTCTTAGTCATAGCTTAGTGGTGAAACTTTATCTTGCCTTAGCCTCGTAACATTGAACAAACATTAGTTTAAGCCCTACTCATATATAACCTATGTCCTTGCATATTTTATTGAAACCTTTCGAAGTCTTGGTCTCACCCGCCGTAGATCATATTATTACCCTTACCGAGTTAGAAGTTCACCATTCAATATTGAGGTAGATCTTAGATTTGAACCAAGCTTTATATTAAGCTACCAAGCAACAGCGCCAGGTATCACAACGGGTAATCCTCACAGCCTGGTCATGACTGGTGTAAGTTTTATGTCTAGAGGATTATTATCTCCAGGTCTCTAGCCAAGAACAGCGAGCGAAACCAAAATTATCAAGTAATTGTTACACAGGGATCTGTTGAGGGGAGAATCGGTGTGTGAAATAAATTATTAAAAGTGTTTTATTTCGAACGTTCCAAAACGGCAACGAGATAAGGAACTAAGAAAAAAAAACGCAGTCATGTTTAACAGCAGGGGGAAAAAATCGCATGTGTTCAGTTTGGCTGATTCCGCTTTTACGGTGGTTTGATGCTGCACTTATTTTTGTTGTTTGCTTGCTTTCCTCGTCTTCTTCTCTTTTTTTTAACTGTTGCTGCTGTTCTCGTAAGTAAACAAACAAAAAAAAAAAAAAAACTGAAATAGGAAAGAGCAGAGAGAGAGAGCAATAGGAAGTTGATGAAGGGGTTGATGATGATGATGATGATGATGATGATGATGATGATGATGATGATGATGAAGATGATGATGTAATCTTTAGCTATGAATCTAATTGCGACAAAAACACGAAGAAAAAAAATGAAGTCAAGTGCTCGAGGATAATAAACCTCTCTGCCCACCCCACCCCCACCCCCCTCTCCAAAAAAAAAAAAAAAGAAAAAGAAAGAAAAGAAAGCAAAAGAAAAACATCCCCAACAATTAAAAAAAAATGCTTTTCGATTGTTATTATCACAGAATACAGGTC
>JAWDGP010002758.1:140000-252500 GCA_033675545.1 Elysia crispata | reverse complement strand
GCTACCTACAACATGCAGTCATCGCGGGGATCAGGTATTACATAAGTTCACTCTTCTACAGACGCTGACCTGGAGAGCTACCTACAACATGCAGTCATCGCGGGGATCAGGTATTACATAAGTTCACTCTTCTACAGACGCTGACCTGGAGAGCTACCTACAACATGCAGTCATCGCGGGGATCAGGTATTACATAAGTTCACTCTTCTACAGACGCTGACCTGGAGAGCTACCTACAACATGCAGTCATCGCGGGGATCAGGTATTACATAAGTTCACTCTTCTACAGACGCTGACCTGGAGAGCTACCTACAACATGCAGTCATCGCGGGGATCAGGTATTACATAAGTTCACTCTTCTACAGACGCTGACCTGGAGAGCTACCTACAACATGCAGTCATCGCGGGGATCAGGTATTACATAAGTTCACTCTTCTACAGACGCTGACCTGGAGAGCTACCTACAACATGCAGTCATCGCGGGGATCAGGTATTACATAAGTTCACTCTTCTACAGACGCTGACCTGGAGAGCTACCTACAACATGCAGTCATCGCGGGGATCAGGTATTACATAAGTTCACTCTTCTACAGACGCTGACCTGGAGAGCTACCTACAACATGCAGTCATCGCGGGGATCAGGTATTACATAAGTTCACTCTTCTACAGACGCTGACCTGAAGGTGCTCTAATGGCCTGATCACACACCCAGATAATCTACAACATGCAGTCATCGCGGGGATCAGGTATTACATAAGTTCACTCTTCTACAGACGCTGACCTGAAGGTGCTCTAATGGCCTGATCACACACCCAGATAATCTACGACATGCAGTCATCGCGGGGATCAGGTATTACATAAGTTCACTCTTCTACAGACGCTGACCTGGAGAGCTACCTACAACATGCAGTCATCGCGGGGATCAGGTATTACATAAGTTCACTCTTCTACAGACGCTGACCTGGAGAGCTACCTACAACATGCAGTCATCGCGGGGATCAGGTATTACATAAGTTCACTCTTCTACAGACGCTGACCTGAAGGTGCTCTAATGGCCTGATCACACACCCAGATAATCTACGACATGCAGTCATCGCGGGATCAGGTATTACATAAGTTCACTCTTCTACAGACGCTGACCTGGAGAGCTACCTACAACATGCAGTCATCGCGGGGATCAGGTATTACATAAGTTCACTCTTCTACAGACGCTGACCTGGAGAGCTACCTACAACATGCAGTCATCGCGGGGATCAGGTATTACATAAGTTCACTCTTCTACAGACGCTGACCTGAAGGTGCTCTAATGGCCTGATCACACACCCAGATAATCTACGACATGCAGTCATCGCGGGGATCAGGTATTACATAAGTTCACTCTTCTACAGACGCTGACCTGAAGGTGCTCTAATGGCCTGATCACACACCCAGATAATCTACGACAATTTTTTTTTTTTTTTTTTTGCAAATCGGACTCAAGTCCCCGTCATCCACGAAGAACTTCCTTGTAGGATATCAAGGCGGACACTCTAACCCCATAGCCACCAGTGCTCCTGTATACTGCTGAGGTTGGGGTAAATCCCTGGGAGAAACAGAGTCAGAGAGAGAGAGAGAGAGAGAGAGAGAGAGAGAGAGAGAGAGAGAGAGAGAGAGAGAGAGAGAGAGAGAGAGAGAGACCCTGACAGACAGAAAGACAAAGCATTAAATCGATTTTTTAAAAAGCATGAGAATTGCACAGGGAACAGCCAGAGAGAGGACAGGGAGGGAGGAGGGGAGAGAGAGAGAGAGAGAGAGAGAGAGAGAGAGAGAGAGAGAGAGAGAGAGAGAGAAAGGGGGGGGGGGGGGGCAGGGGAGGGAGAGAGATGAGGAGAATAGAGACAAAAAAGTTAAGTCAGGGCATATTGCAATATTGTAACTATAGACCTTCATATACAGCTGCAAGCACGAGTGTTTGAAGGTCTTTTAGTTTTTTAATACCAAAATAATAATAAAAAAAAAAAAAGAACCGGAAGGAATCAGAGCAGTGACATATCAGATCGATAACTGTGTTAAATTCTGCCGCTGCTGCTGCTGCAGCTGCTAGCGATGCTGAGAGGGGTTTTACTCGCTCTAATTCCCGTCGATTGTTCCATCTCACACTGCGAGTGCTCTCACGTGACAACCTCAGAGGTGATTCACTTGTGACAACTGACAGATCATTTCTCAGCGTGAGACAATTATTGCTGTGGTTTGTTATCACGACAATAGGGGATGATGCTGTAACAGAACCACCCCACCCCCACCCCCACCCTACCCCCATTAATGGCCAAAAGAGGTGGGCGGAGAGACCAGGAGAGGGTGCCATGATTGGTGGTCGGCGAGTAGATATCTTAATCAAAACCATCAGATACGAAAGGAAGTGAACTTGGGGAGAAATCAGAAGACAATGCGCCTATAAGGAATGCGATTTTACAATGAGTTGTGTCACTTTGCTAGAAGTCGAGATTTCTCTTCATTAATCAGAAGCGTTTCGAAGATCTCCGCAGAACTAGTATAATTTTATTGTAAAATGTTTTATCAAGTGCACGGTTTATGTTTAAGCTATTGCTTGATACGCCAACAACAACTTTAAGTAGAGCTCCTGACTTTCATTTATGTACCATAACTCTTTAAGAAGTCGCGTTCCTCATAAAACGGTGCGTGTTTTCGCAATGACAGTAAAAACAGATCGTGATCAGAGCATGGTTCATGAAAGTGAATCAAAGGGAGGGAACCGACAGACAGGCTAGAAAAGGGATGAGAAGAAAACTAGGAAGCAATAGAGACTGAGGGAAAGGGAAGAAGAGGGAGGGAGATAGAGAGAGAGAGCGAGAGAGAGAGAGAGAGAGAGAAACAGAGAAACAGAGAGAAGGGGAGATAGGGAGGAGAAATGATGTTTATCCAACAATATCAGAGAGAGAGAGAGAGAGAGAGAGAGAGAGAGAGAGAGAGAGATGGGGAGAAGGGGCGCTTGAGGTGAATTTTACCAGAAATAGCGTTTTTAATGAGTGAGGTAGGCAAAACATCAGAAAAGTAACTACGTGACGGACGTAAAAGGATATGGCCGGAAGGCTAAACCTGTATTTTAATTATTCCTCCACCCAGAGATTATGATGAAGAGAGGCATCCTAACTTGAGCGATGTAGCTCCAGAAGAAAAATGAAGTGAAATAATATGGCGCAGTTTTTTTTCACAGACGACGACATTGGTTCATCTCTTCATTGCAAAATAATGTACTTTTTAGTCTGACGAGAGAGAGAGAGAGAGAGAGAGAGAGAGAGAGAGAGAGAGAGAGAGAGAGAGAGAGAGAGAGAGAGAGAGAGAGAGAGAGAGAGAGAGAGAGAGAGAGAGAGAGAGAGAGAGAGAGAGGGGGGGGGGGAAGGGTGAGGGGGTATTACAAGGGATTCGTCTAGACCATAATGTAGACGGAAAAAGCATAGCCGCTAACCACAATATTTACCCAGCTCTAGATCTAGATCATCCCGGCTGCTACAGGCGAGTTAATTTTCACGTTCAGTTGAGCCAAGGGAGGGAAATCACGTCGCATATGGTGGCTGCAAACGCCGATGCCTTGGCCAAGTGTTAGAGCTGACGACGAAAGCACACGATTACAAACATTGCCGGGATGAGACGCCGGTATCGATTGGCTAGAGACTGACATTTTCCCTCATCTTTCCTTTCTCAACCGTAACAGGATCCTGGTAAACAGGAAAAGCTGGACAGATCTTGTGTATTTAGCGGAGGAAGCGAAACATTTCGTGACCCTGATAAACAGCATGGACGGCGCTAGTTTGAAATAACAAAAAATGTTTTTATGGAGAGGTTGAGCAAACCATCATAACTTTCATGACGTCGTAATTGACAAGATAGTAGTATAAACGTAAATTTTGGTTCCATAATTACGTGCAATTGTTTAACAGATTAAGAAGTTTTAAAATGAAGCGATTGATTTGTAAAATCTTAAAAAAAATAAAATTCGTGGAAAGTTTATAATCATAAGATGGTCGACTGTATTCTTTAAAAAAAAAAAAAAAAAAATTAAATTAATACCAAGATCAGCACACTGCCTAAGTTTTAAAAAAAAATATGCACTTCTGAGGACTACATGTAAATATGGTTATGTAGAAAGCGGCGCCACTGCTGTTTTTTTTATTATTTTGTTTTGTTTTTTATCTGTTTGTTGTTTGTTTGTTTGTTGTTGTTGTTTTTTAGATTCTCTTTATGTGATTGTTTCAGCAGAGCGACGATGCTAAAAAAACTGAAACAGAGGCTTAATCAATCAGACGGATTCAACCTGGCTGAAGCTTTCGACTCGTGTACTGAAGTAGGGCTGGTAAGGTGAGGCCTAATCTTCACAACACGCAGTCGTGCAGGTTGCGTCAGTCTTCCGTAATTCCCTCTAATTCGTTCACACGCTACAATTTAGCACGAACCACATAAAGAAAGAACCTTTTCCGCAGAAAGGCCGGTAGTGTGCAATGCATGTTACAGTCCTCAAATATAAAACATTTCCGTAGTGATGCCGATAGTGTACAGTGTGTTACAATCCTGAAATATAACACATTTTCGTAATAATGCCGGTAGTGTGCAAATCATTTTACAGTCAGAAATATAAAACAAACAGGAATATCACCCCAGCGCTCTCTCTCTCTCTCTCTCTCTCTCTCTCTCTCTCTCTCTCTCTCTCTCTCTCTCTCTCTCTCTCTCTCTCTCTCTACCTCCCTCCCTCCCTGTATTAGGCATTTCCTTCAAAACATATTTTTCTTTCAATTTTTCAAATAAAATCCATGCAGTCTCCACGGACGAAACGAGCAAGTAGACATATGTTGGAGGTCACTAAACCCATGAAACCTATCTTTTATAACAACGTGCGTCACAGAGTCCGGCCATCTTTCCATTCTTAATACGTGCGTCAGAGTCTGCGTCCAGCTTGGGCAAATTATGAAATGAAGTCCAGATGACAAACATCAGAACTATCAGTAACCCTCCAAAAAGTTTGATATTTCTCTTTTTGTTTGGGTCTGATCATCGTCACAATGACGAACCCAAAAAAAAAAAAGGGGGGGAAAAAAAAGAATTTTTTTTTAAAGAAATATAGAAAAATGAAAGACGATCAAATCAAACTAGGAGTGACCCCCCCCCCCCCCTTAAAAAATGACCAATGAGCATACGGGCAAACTTAACGATACGCCTCGATTGGTGGGATCGGATTCGACACATCTTACAAGATGGCTCAGTGAGGAATCGGGAATCGAACACACGATCTTCTTTATGTCAATCCAATGGCCTACCCGACTGGACTATCGGATACCACCAGAAAAATGCGTGGGTATAGAATGGTAAGGATTGGCGTGTGTGTGAGTGTGTGTGTGTGAGAGAGAGAGAGAGAGAGAGAGAGAGAGAGAGAGAGAGAGAGAGAGAGAGAGAGAGAGAGAAAGGTGGGGGGCCGGGGTTCAAACAATTTAAGCTGCACAAAAACAAAAAAAAGGGGGAAAAATCTGGAGATATTAATCACAGTGACAACAAGACGTGTGCTGTTCTGTAGGTGGCAATAATTATATCATAACACACAATTTGTTTCATCAGGCACCCAGAGAGTCTTAAAGAGAGAGAGAGAGAGAGAGAGAGAGAGAGAGAGAGAGAGAGAGAGAGAGAGAGGGGGGGGGAGACAAAGTGAGAGAGAAAGACAGGCAGACAAACAGACAAACTGGAGAACAAAAAATAACGAGCTGCCACACTCTAATTATAATTACTGTGGTTTATCCTCAGATAATGAGGTAAAAGAGACTCTCTCTCTCTCTCTCTCTCTCTCTCTCTCTCTCTCTCTCTCTCTCTCTCTCTCTCTCTCTCTCTCTCTTCTCTTCTCTTCTCTCTCCGCCCCCCCCCTCCTCCCAACCTCTTTTCTCTTTCAAGCTTTATATCAACCTTTTCTGCTTATAACCTATTTCATTGATCTGATGAAAACATTGTACAACACTCGTGGAGATTACCATGGCATCGCATTTTATCACTAGATCTAGAATCTTCAGGATCTGGTCACAACCAACACCCCGTCGCCACACATTCCCCTCAATGACCATCTTAGCATGTCCAGATCTTAATCCTATTGGGGGCCGTGGACAGAGGACGTGACCAAAATACAGCGTCGTTGCAACGGCTGGGACAGTCAGTTCGGTTTACAACACTTTCACGTTAAGTTTATGTAAGGTAAAAATATATGACATGAAATGGGCACTCATTATATCATTTCGGCGTTTTACTTTCAATGTTTCGATGTTGTTGGTTAATGCAACGTAAAAAATCATGTTCTGTAAGTTTGTTTAATGCAATTCATTTCCTTTGTAAGGCTGAAATATAATTATGACTTGTGATACCAAGGGGTTTTGCCCATCTTGATTTTATCTGCAAGGAAATGTATGGCTGTCTCTTTTTTTTATACACTGTATAATTATTTACATCTGAGAACTCTCTTTTTATCGCATCTTTTACATGAACTACGATGATTTATATTTAGGAATGAAAATTTTTTATTTTCCCAAAATGGGATTAAAAATTGAATTATTATTTTTATTGGTATCATTATTACGATTATTATTATTATTATTATTATTATTATTATTATTATTATTATTATTATTATTATTATTATTATTATTATTATTATTATTATTATTATTATTATTATTATTATTATTATTATTATTATTATTATTATTATTATTATTATTGTTATTGTTATTATTATTACTATTATTATTATCATTATTATTAACAATGGAATAGTGCAGAAAGTATTGTAGCCGGTTTGGCTTTGCCTCTGTTTCTCCAAGATCTCTTGATATTATTGTTTTGATTCTTAGTTCCTGAATCACTTTGGATTGGTCCCTCTAAGGCGCTTACACATGTAATCATGGTAAAAATTGCATTTGATTTCACTTTCTTGACAAAATAGCTAGTCTTCTTCCTTTCTACAGAAGTTTTCTCTTTCTTTTACTCTTCCTCCCTCAATTTTTAGCGTGACCATTTTTTTGTTCTCTAATTCGCCCATTGATTCATTCTTTTCCTCTTTCTCTTTAATAAACTCTCAATCGTTCAAGCCACCAATCTCCCTCTGTTTTGTTTCGAGAGATAGAAAGAGAGAAGGGTGGAGAAAGAAAAGATAAAGAAAAGAAAGGTAAAGAAGATATTGGTATCTTCAAATATTTAAATTGATTTAAGTTTATTTGGGTATCTTTTAAACTGGGTGATCTTTACGATCAGGTCTGCCTACGTGATGACAGAGCTATTTCGTGCAGCATGACTTTTCAGTTCACAAAACGGCAACTTACCTTTCATCGCTAGACGAGTAGACCTAGCAGTATCACCTTGGAATGACGACCTTGACAGAGAACAACAAACAGAATCTATAAAAACTTTTCAACATACGGGGAAAGGCCGTCTTCTTGGATTTTTTTTGTTTTTATTATCATTTTATTTTTGTGGGTAGAGAACGAAAATGAACGTTTTAAGAACTTGGCGGTCTTCTTGACATGAAGATGTGTTCAAGTTGTACAGGGTGATGTTAAGTTGATGATTAAACAATACAATAGGTCTACATCCGCAACTGGTAATCTTTTTATATCCGGGATAACAAAGTAACCTAACCACGGGAACACTTTAGTGGAGAGAGAGAGAGAGAGAGAGAGAGAGAGAGAGAGAGAGAGAGAGAGAGAGACAGACAGACAGACAGACAGACAGACAGACAGACAGACAGACAGACAGACAGAGAGAGAGAGAGAGAGAGAGAGAGAGAGAGACAGACAGACAGACAGACAGACAGACAGACAGACAGAGACAGAGACAGAGAGAGAGAGAGAGAGAGAGAGAGAGAGAGAGAGAGAGAGAGAGAGAGAGAGAGAGAGAGAGGCAGACAGACCGAAAAGAAAGAAAAGCAGATATACAATGCAAATATTACAGCTTAACCTAAAATAGAGGTACATGTTAATTTTTATTTGTCTCAATTTTATCAAAGAGATACGCGGTAACTAAAACTCATCTTTAATTATTTCTCTAAAACAAAACTGCGAGGTGGACTGATGGGCTTGACCATTAGAATATAATAGTGTCAATTAAAAATAGGGCAAGGATTGTATTGGGCTGGACCATTAGAATATAATAGTGTCAATTAAAAATAGGGCAAGGATTGTATTGGGCTGGACCATTAGAATATAATAGTGTCAATTAAAAATAGGGCAAGGATTGTATTGGGCTTGACCATTAGAATATAATAGTGTCAATTAAAAATAGGGCAAGGATTGTATTGGGCTGGACCATTAGAATATAATAGTGTCAATTAAAAATAGGGCAAGGATTGTATTGGGCTGGACCATTAGAATATAATAGTGTCAATTAAAAATAGGGCAAGGATTGTATTGGGCTGGACCATTAGAATATAATAGTGTCAATTAAAAATAGGGCAAGGATTGTATTGGGCTGGACCATTAGAATATAATAGTGTCAATTAAAAATAGGGCAAGGATTGTATTGTTATTCTTTTTTATGCACAAAATTTTCGAGCACAAAAATAGCGGGGTGAACAATGGAACCTGAGGGGATTCAACTTTTTCAAACAATTTAATCCAGTCTTCCTGTCACAGAAGTGACAAGCAACACCTCGACATGAAAAAAAACAAAAAAAAAAAACATTATTCCTCCATCAAAAAAAGAGTGAAGCGGCAGAGCGACGGGATCTGTGGGAACTTAAGACTGGTCCATACTTCTAAAGATTCAGACTAAGGCCATTGACCTGTCCGCCGTCTCTGACCCTTCCCTTCCGCTGATTAACGATTTAGTTACTGAAGACTTAAGTAACAGTTCATTCCAGGACTTCTGGACGCTACGCTGGCCTTAGAGACAAATGGATTCACTTTCGCCGCTTACTTAGGCAGCGTTCCTCTTCCTTTTTCTAAAAATAAGGAAGAGGATGAAAAAGGAATTTCAATACGACAAACAGTATCCGAATGATAGAGGGAATTCAACAGTTTTTACAATAACGCTAAAACATTAAACAGCTACAACAACATCAAGAAACAACAATAACACAACAACAGCAACAACAACAGCAGCAGCAGCAGCAGCAGCAACAACAACAGCGACAGGAACAGCAATAATCTTCCAGTTCTGAAAGCCCAGAGTTGTATGTCAATACTGCAGAACATCCTAGATCAGTCTGGCCGCCTTTGTCGGGCTTCAAGACAACGGGACGGTGAAATTAAGACCGGAAATGACATCAGACGTGTCAAAACTCTCGTGATAACGGTATAAAATTGATTCTTACAAAAACAATTCTCGAATAAAACAAAAAAAAAACTCCTGAAATGAGCCGAAAAAAGCGTCACAAGTTGAAAAATCAATAGCTGGTGAGCAGCAATCTTCACCAGGAAAGCTTGTTAAGATGTGGCGAGTCAATCGAAGCCTCGAGGACTCAGTGCACACGACAAAATTCAGTGGCTGATTTGCGGATGGCGGCGACTCTTTCAATGACAAAATTAAGGGCTTCCACGCTGAAACCCAACTCTAGGACCTGACATAGATTGAAAGGGTTGGGGCGAGGACTCCAGAAATACAGGCCAAGTCACGGAAGAGAGCTAACTTTTGCAAGATATTTCTTTTTTTTTTTTTTTTAAGCATAGTTAGGACAGAACGCACTTTTTGGACAGCCCACAGACCCAAAAAACAAAACAAAAATTATAATTATCCTAACTGCAAAATGGCCAAATGATAATAGCTCATATTTACACTTATTGCAAAAGTTTGTTTATTTCGTACCCGGCCTGTTCCTTTTAACTTTTAAGCATAGGTAGAGCATAATAGAGTGCTCAGAACGCACTTTCTATTCCGCACACAGGCCCACACAACAAAGATATGTAACTGTCCCAATGTTCAAATGAAATAGCTCAGTTTCACACTTCCTGCAGAGGTTTGTTGATTACGCCTATTGGGCCTGTTCTTTGGGGAACCTCGAGTTAGGACCACTCACTTCTGATCTAATTAAAATTTCAAGTCTACAGAGTTTTTTGCTGTCAATGGATTCATTTCAAATGATGGCTGCTGGGCGTGGCCAGTGTTTTCCTCTCGCGTGCACCTCCCGGTCAACTCGTTATCACAAGATCTTTAAATTCAAGCGGGGTGGGGTGGGAGAATGCTGCCTTCCACATTTTTATAACTGCATCACTGAAAAATCAACATTTTTTTGCCGTATCCGATCTTTCTAACGAATGAAGCAGAAATAACCTTAAACCACCATAATATTATCGTGGATGGACGAAGTCAACAAATTCAAGTTGATGAACAAAACAGTCTCCACTGATGGTTATCATAGAAGCGCTCCATACTGCAAAGAGCAGGTTACAGGCAAGTTAATCTAAAATGTTGAAAAATTCGTGAATCGACAAAAAAAAAGGCTTTAAGGTTTTTTAACTTGAACTTATTAAGGATTTGGTCCATCAAAATAAACAGCTTCTCCGTCCATTACGCGCCATTCGACCTTGACCTCTAGGCTTGATGTCAAGGCAAGGCCCGTGGTTTCGATGATAAAGGCGACGTGGTCCGTCGTATAACATTAGCACTTCCCAGGTGCATGAAATGTCAAAGGTTTATGGCGGTGGGTTCGCTGTGGATGCTAAAGAATTTATGCATCGCGTATGACATTAATGTATACCGCCTGGTGCTTGGGCCAGCACGGAAGGATCACAGGCGAAGTCGACGCAAAACAACCATGCTTTATTACACACATTGTACAAAGACACAGAGCTAGACACATATACGCCAGGTAGCTAGAATGGCCGAGGCTTAAGCGAGAGCAGATTACGCAGACATATGGAAGCCGTTTGCTGGGTGACATTCATTGTTATTTCTAGTTAGTCAGTAGTTGCAGGAAACTGGTGGCTGTTGTGGAAACTTTCAAGATTCTCAAAGGGGTGGGTGATAATAATAATAATAATAATAATAATAATAATAATAGTAATAATAATAATAATAATAATAATAATAATAATAATAATAATAATAATAATAATAATAATAATAATAATAATAATAATAATAATAATAATAGTAATAATAATAATAACAACAACAATAATAATAATAGTAGTAGTAGTAATAATAATAATAATAATAATAATAATAATAATAATAATAATAATAATAATAATAATAATAATAATAATAATAAATGATGATGAGAATCGAAAAAAACTATGATGATGGTGATGATGATGATGATGATGATGATGATGAAGAATGAGAAGAAGGAGGAGAAGGAGGAAAAAGAAGACAAAAAAGAAGAACAAGAACAAGAAGAAAAACAAGTCTGACACTCAATTCCGTGCTTCCAGATAAGGAAAAAAAACGGGAATTTCTGATGCTACTTTCAAGGGAAAACATACCAAGACAGTACCTGAACCTCTAAGTACTTTTCGGCATAGTACCAGTACAAGCACCAAGATAGACGAACTGAGAAGGAGTTCTATAAACGGTCAAGTGAACAAAAAGAGCTTCAGAACCATGTACAGCGATTCGGTAGAAAACACCGAGAACTAGAAATAGGGCAGAAACATTAGAAATGTGTGTCGAAACAGTGAGGGTGGAAGGCCCAAAGAGCTATAGATTCACAAAATGATGGGAGAGGAAGAGAAAAAGGTAATGAAAAGTGAAGTTGACAGTCGGAGGACAGGGAGATTGAGACAGACAGACAGACAGACAGACATTCAGAGAGCTAAATAGAGTAACAAAACAAGAGGGTAAAAAGGCAACGTTACGGCTGGAAAGTTACAGAGCGCAGGAGAGATTGTATTAATAGCTAGATCTAACATCCACCCTGCATCGCATAGAGAAAGCCACGTTAGACACCAGAGGCAGTAAGGCAGCATTTGTCATGGTTTTTAAATATTGGAATCAAAATAATACGCTGTAATAATATTGTATGTATCAGACTTTTATAGTAACGAACTTTTATATGCCCTGTGTAGAGAATTAACCCCAATTCTATAAATAACATGAACTTCGTGGTTTCAAAGAAAACAAATTAACGTTACCCATAATCCTCGCCCCAAGACACAAGATTCGCCTAAGATAAAAAAATTATAGATATTGCGTGGTGCTCTATGGTGCACTTGAGTCTTGACTGAACCGACCAAGTTACTCTGTGGTTGTGAAATACAGCAGCTGGAGAGATTTGAAATGAGCCTCTGAAGGTGTCACATGGTGCTCCACCTTGAACTCAGTCGCAAAGAGCCTTTGTAGAACTTAGGCGACGTTAAGGTGACTGACAGAGGACTATGGAAGCTGATACATTGCACATTATTGATGATAGGAAATGTTAATTGCTTCTAATCCCGCTATTTAGGCAGAGGGAGAGCGAGAGAGAGAGAGAGAGAGAGAGAGAGAGAGAGAGAGAGAGAGAGAGTGAAAGGATGGGGCTGTTCGGAGACAGACAGATAGTATCAAGAAACTAGCACCTACAGGTGTTTTATTATTCAACACCAATATCAGAGCAGAGTGCAGATATGGATTGCCCAGATAAAATGTCTGCACGTCGCGTATCGGACTGCGCCATTGCTATCACTCAATCGTTCATCATGCGAGAAAGAGACCTAGATTTTAAATAAGGCGGCCTTCAACAGAGGCATTAATAAATAGGCTATAACAGTTAATGTATTCTAACAATATTGCGTTTCTTTTTGCAATTCGAGCCGCCCACATTCCCTCACGCCCCGTTACACAAGCGCGCTAGCACGGGGCACGCCTGCTGGACGGCTGCTGCTTGGCTATGGATCAGAGCGCGGTAATGAAGAACAGACTATCAATCGATAGCGGGAAAGTCCGATGAAGCGGTAACGTTAGTTCACTGATAACCCAAGGAAAAAAAAATCGAAAATGATTTAGGGGGAAAAAAATGCTACATCATATAGTTGGAGGTTCAATGATTTGTATCTATTAGGGTTAAATGTAGGGTGGAAAATGTTGCTACATGTGTGAGTGTGGAGACCCCTTGGAGAATGAAACCTACATTTCAAAATAGACTTTAAAAGGTAATACTACATTGGAGCTTTAAAAGTTGGTAACGAGAAAAACGCCAGTGGCAGGTTGAAGAGAGGAGTGAGAGAGAGAGAGAGAGAGAGAGAGAGAAAGAGAGTTAAAAGTTGTTAAATAGCTGGAAAGATGAAACGAAGAAAGACCAGCAGGAAAAGATCTAGATAACTGCTTTGGAAATACGTGGAAAAGGGAAAGGGGTAGGGGAGATAAAGAGACAGAAAGAATGAGAGAGAGAGAGAGAGAGAGAGAGAGAGAGAGAGAGAGAGAGAGAGAGAGAGAGAGAGAGAGAGAGAGAGAGAGCAATTTTAGCGGGAGAAACAGACCAGATTTTGTCCGACTAGAAGAGAATCAAGTTCCAATGACACTTATGAGTGCAACCTGATGAGAAAGTACGCTCTCTCAGCACTTAAAATAATTAATAACTCGGAAAGTTTTTAAGGAAAGCATGTTCTCAATCCACGCTCAACAATCCATATCTTCCAGAAATACATTCACAGATCATTACATTTTCCACATGGCTAATCAGAGAAAAGTTAGGCGATCAAAACTCAAGGCAGCAAATTACATGATGATGCACAGCTGGGCCTTTATTTTTCTTCTGAAGTTTCTCTAACGCAAGCAAGAATTCGCAACTTGGAAATAAAAAACAAAAAAAACCCAATGATCTTTATAAGTCAATATTATTTCTAGATTCATAGGGCGTTGACTTCTAGACCTTACTTTAGCCTACTTTAGCATACTGCGATTTATTCAATTCTTATACGGGGAAATCCCGAAACATCCCGGTTGCACCAGAGAATTCTTTACGCCCACGGAGCAGTTCTTGACACAATTAGCTGCGGTTCTTAGAGCCAACTGGAACATTTGAAATATTTCAAGGTTGGAATCTTTAGGCTAATTCAAAATGATTGTGTGAAGACTTTTTAGGGCAAATATATTGATAAAATAAAAGGATTTTTTTTTCCTGATGAAGTTTGGTTTCAAGTTTTGTGCACCTATGCAAGGGTCGGGCTGACCTAATCCAGCTGATTTAAAAAGATATGGGTGAAAGGTGAACGAGGGTTTCGTAACTAAGATTAAAGTTAAAGGGAGACGTCGAAAGAAGAATTAAGAGAGATTAAGAGAGATAAAGAGAAAAAAGGATAACTGATGAAATGAAGTTAGGAAAGAGAAACCAGAGGAGAAAAAGGCAAAATTTTTTTTTATGTTTCTCCTGTTGCATGAGAAAACTAAAAAATGAGGGAGAGATAATTATTAGAGGGAGGGATGCATTGCTATTATACATTTTTTATCAATTTTGTATTATAATAATAATTATTACAATTCTTTAACCCTACAAGCAAAATGGAGGTTTCTTTAAATTGAAATAGCGCCTTTCTATTTTAGAAAATTTTGTTTCCCTTGTATTTCGCGACCGATCCACTTAAATGACAGGCCGGGCAATGGAATGTTATTCCAAGCAAGCCTATAGTTAAGCATGGCCAAAATTACAAGTACAGTCATGAAGTTTGTTGTAAAATTTATCGAATGTGTCCTCACGTGACCATCCAATGGATTCCATGGTCTTCTTGAGTATTAGAGGGCTGTGAACCATTCCCCAGCTTCAGATTATGTCAGCTACAGGCAGGCCTGCTTTCAATGCTGCTCAAAAACAAAAGAAAAAGGGTGCTGTGAGCAGAATTAACAGTCTGACAGTTCGATTATTGTCTTTCTCCACCTGGCAATGGTCATGGTGTCTTTGCTGAGAGCTCGTAGAGGAACATCTTCCTGAACTCGACCTCAGTAGTTTGGAGGTCGAGGGCGGAAGTAAAATACTAGCGAGGTGGTTGGGTGGGTGGGCCACGAGATTTTAACTCCCCACAATCTGCCGAATAATCGCGAGATCTAGATCTAGGTTTTCTGCGTTTTCTCTTGTGAATGGAATCTGTCATTTCCTGCAGTGCTGCTCAATTCTCACGAATAGTTAGAGCCAAATTTTCTTCTGTAGGGGACAGCAGGACCTCGCCCTCCGAGATTTCATGCCATGAAAGCGTCACATTGTCTTTCTCGCCTCCGTCTGCTGACATTATGTCTTGAATTGAAATTACCAGCTGAGCAGACAGTTTTAAATTGAAACTAATATCACCCTGAGGGCTGCCCGGTAGTCTTAAATTGAAAATAATATCGCCATGAGATTTTTTTTCCAATAGTCTTTAATTGAAAATGATATCACCCTCAGGACTTTTTAAAGAAGAATGCGAGGAAACGAGATTAGAATAAGTATATTCCGTCGATTGATTTATAAAACCAGGACAATTTGATGGAAACGAGATTAGAATAAGTTTATTCTGTCGATTGCTTTTATAAAACCAGGACAATTTGATGGAAACGAGATTAGAATAAGTATATTCTGTCGATTGATTTTATAAAACCAGGACAATTTGATTTGTACGTCTCTCGAGCAACCATAAATGCAACAAGGTCTGATGTCACCTGAGGGTTTGAGTTCAGTTCTGGGAAAGATGGACTCCCTGATGGCTGATGTTTTACTAGCAAACCGGACGGTTCGAGTCCTTGGAGTTAAGAGATCTGAATAGAGAGACGTCGATGTGGGCATGGATACAACATAAACAGCCTGAAGACCAGTTTATGATGCCTAATGCGGTGTGGATTGGTCCATAGATCTATCGTTAAGTAACCGCTGTAACAAGGACAAGTTATCAATATTAGTGGATTGGTCCATAGATCTATCGTTAAGTAACCGCTGTAACAAGGACAAGTTATCAATATTAGTGGATTGGTCCATAGATCTATCGTTAAGTAACCGCTGTAACAAGGACAAATTATCAATATTAGTGGATTGGTCCATAGATCTATCGTTAAGTAACCGCTGTAACAAGGACAAGTTATCAATATTAGTGGATTGGTCCATAGATCTGTCGCTAAGTAACCGCTGTAACAAGGACAAGTTATCAATATCAGTGGATTGGTCCATAGATCTGTCGCTAAGTAACCGCTGTAACAAGGACAAGTTATCAATATTATTGGATTGGTCCATAGATCTGTCGCTAAGTAACCGCTGTAACCAGGACAAGTTATCAATATTAGTGGATTGGTCCATAGATTTATTGCTAATCAAGCACTGCAAAAAGGACAAACTATCAATATTCGTTCTGTCAGAGAATGAATGCGGGTACCGACGAGACTCATTCCACCAGGAGGCAACTCTCGTCCTGGGGGGGGAGAGGGGACAAAATACCTCACGGTTTCTTTAACAGGTCTTAACGCCACCTATCTGTCTCTATGCCTCGCCAAAATTTGCATACAGAACAAAAAGCAATTCTACCTTGTCTGGAGGAACCATCAACAAAGAAAAAGCGGGGAGAGAGAAAAGATTGAGGATACGATAAAGAGATTCGTATTGCGAGAAAAGTACACCCTGAGAGATAGAGAGAGTGAGAGCGAGAGCGAGAGAGAGAGAGAGAGAGAGAGAGAGAGAGAGAGAGAGAGAGAGAGAGAGAGAGAGAGAGAGAGAGAGAGAGAGAGAGAGAGAGAGAGAGAGAGAGAGCGAACGCAAGCTAGTGAAAGCGACAGTCGAATGAAAGAGAAGTGGAAGCCAGATAGAGAGCAATGGAAAGAGAGACTCAGACAGAGACAGATTAGAGAGAGTCAGAGAATGAGAGATAGAGAAAGGCGGGGGAAAGAGGGGGTGTAGTGGAAGAAAGAAGAACGAATAACATGACATGATAGAATCGACTGATGGAGCATTTAGAGCACGATGTTGATGATGGTGGTGTTGGTGGTAGTTATATAAACTGGTCACAAATAATTCATTGAAAAAGTCAACCGATAAAGTTAGTCTCAGAATTCTCATGGTTTCAATAAGAGACCAGTTCTCTGTTTACCGTCTCTAACATCTTGTGCAATCAAAAAACTAGTCTACCGTACAAACAAATTCCGCTACCTACCGGATCCAATTACCATTACATGTGTTACCACCAGTACCAAATCATGTGACCTGTATGTTTACACCAGAGCCCAACCGCTAAATACAGCTACCGCTACCGCAAATATGAAGCCAAAGTGGATGCCACATTCCCCAACACGTAACTGTCCTACATAGGAAACCAGAAGCGGGGAGGCACCGGTACCACCTCTCAGCCCGGAGGAAGATGACCTGTTAATGACATGAAAACAGTCTCGCTCCCCGCAGTCAGCGTTGTGCTAGATGGTGCTCTGGTCCTCAGACCACGGTTTAGAATTAATAATCGCGTCAGTCCCGCCCGGCCCAGTCCACCACCAATACCAGAAGAGCTGCAGTCACCTCCAGTGCTGGAATAAGTTTGTCAATCTATAAGTCGCACAGTGTGTCCCTCTCGCCCGCTCCCCGAGATTCTGAGGCAGGCGACGGGAGGCGAGAGGTGATCAATGGATGGGGACCTAAAAAAATCGATCGTTAGGGATCAAAACTGGTCGTGCGCCTGGTTCTTCAGTATCACTGTGCAGCAGACTGTGGGTGGGGGTGGGAGGAGAAGTGGCGGGGAGGATAGGAAAGGAAGGGGAGAGAGGAGGAGGGGGGGGGGGGGTTGTTGCATTACCTTCCCAAACACCACCCTAGTTTTGGTACCTCCATCCCTCCCACCTCATTCATCAAAGTCTCTCTCTCTCTCTCTCTCTCTCTCTCTCTCTCTCTCTCTCTCTCTCTCTCTCTCTCTCTCTCTCTCTCTCTCTCTCTCTCTCTCTGTCGGTTTGTCTCTCAACAAAGCCTGTTGTGTCCCGCTAATTGTGACAGACGACAAAACCCGGAGATCTGTGGAAGCGTCCACACCAGTTCCATGACCGCGGTTCTGGGATTCACTCCACCTCCAGGTCTCCCACATCTCCCGCGACTATCTCCTCTCCAGTTGCATCCAGTGATCTATTTGTCTTCTGCTCACGACAGGGACTGATGCCCTGCGGTCTGGACAAGCTTGTAGCAGACATACATAACGCACGGTAAATTATGCCGCTACAATCAGGGGAGATATGGGCTTGCGAAGCGTATAAGTCACTTATAGTACCAAGAGAATTATGTATGAAGAAGCTATAACAAGGATCCTTATTTTTTTCTTGCCATCCCCTATTATATCCCTCTTTATTTGTCTTAAACACTCTTTACGCAAATCACACTTCAGGGCATGTCTCGAACAGCTACGGGTAAGTGTATTCTCTTGTAAAAATGATCTGAAATATCAGCAGCTTTTATCGATAGTGATGACATAACCCCACCATCTAGTGATCTTAAACAAGTTAGCATATTTAAGGGCTGAGAAGATTAGGCACTACATTAGTTAATGGACGGCGTGAGGTTCGGAACCCTCTAGGTGAGAGCGTTACCTTGCCGCTGGCGCTGGCGCGATGCTACAGTTAAAACAAACAAAAAACAAAAAAAACTGTGTTCGAGAGCATAAAGAGATGCAAAAAATATAACCTCTCAATGCATGTTGCTCAAAAGTTGATGAAAACAGAAAGAAGGGAGTATTCAATAGGCTATCTCTACTACCAGCCAATCCTAACCTTAGCACATTATATCATTCGAGAATGTTTTAACAATGCTAAGATCACGACCAATCTTTTACATGTACTCACATAGTGTTGTCTCATTTAGAATTCATCGTATTTCGGGGGGGGGGGGGGGAATTTAACCAAACATATCACTTAAGTCATTGCGCCATGTTTATTTCCATTTATAGATTGACTGGACTGTGGTAATGTTGGGAAAGCATAGGCAAGATGCTGGATCAATTCTTTGAGTCTCATTACAGTGGCTTGATAAAAGATGGGCGTTTTTAGATTCGGAGGACAGGAAATAGAAAGCTTTTTTTTTTCTTTTTCATTTAAAAAGTTCAACAGTAGTATTTTGCGTCCAGATACGAGACTCTCCAAAAGGAATAATTGGCTGATTTTGTAGAATCTAAACCTATTTATAGATTTAAAAAAAAAAAAATTCATTATCATACGGGTGCAAAGAAATGCGTAGCTATGAATTCCTGAAAGGCAGTGCACCATTAAACACTTTTTGCGGATATCGCAAATCTTCTTTGTGGATTCAAAAAGATTTTTTTTTTCCTTTTTAAACAAGGACAATTCAGAAATAGCCGATTTCATGTTTTGTAAGTTTTGACTCTTGAGTCCGGGAAAATACCTAACCTTTAAGTGAGTACTGCGCTCACTTTGACACACACAGTTTCCTCCATTTCTGAAGTGTGTGTACTACACACATTGTTGTGAGCACTGAACACTGGTGTAACCACCAGGGGTAGTAACATTTCCCTCGTCGCTTTCTTTGCAGTTTATCATTCTCTAGTTCTGGCATTCTTCCAGTGGTTACTGTTAGCTAGATATTGAGAAGTGCGAAGAAACCGCATAAAGAGAGAGAGAGAGAGAGAGAGAGAGAGAGAGAGAGAGAGAGAGAGAGAGAGAGAGAGAGCGGGAGAAAGTCAAACAGAATGAAGGGTGGAAAAAACAGGGGTAGAGGGGAATAAAAGAATACACATTTGGATCAAGATTAAAAAAAAAAAGAGTGACAGTATTTATTTGAACCCTTTCCGCCTTGACATTGGCACCGTACAATGATGGTGCTAAACAGCGCGCAACACCTTGCACTCTGCTGATGCGTAAGAATGTGTAATAACGCACTTCACCTCCAGCCAAACAAGCCAAAACAATCTGATCAAGGTGAGTGAACGCGGAGCGCCCTGGCCAGTCTGCCGTAGCTGGGTCTACCTGAGATGCCAACCTCTGGAGTAACCTCCCCTAGGATGTTTTTACAGTTGAAAAACAGGAAAGATAAGCGGGTTCACGATTTCACTTATCCAGGACTGGTTGATCTTCGCAAAGCAAATTAATGCTCTGACTCTTCAGTGTCAAAAAAGAATAGGCCTACACCCGTTTAACCTTCAGATCTCAGGCCTCGCAGTGATACCGTTAGTCGGATTCAGGGTCTAGGCTCTCAATAACACTACAGAGAATAGTTTTATAAAGCATGCAGCGATTGAATTTCTGCCGACAGAAGGCGAAGTGTGCTTTATCGAGATGACCGAAAATTGAAAATTCGCCAAGGGTTTAATTTGCTGGCTTTATCAGTACCAACACTGTAGTTAAGATCTACTTGCATGATAAGACACGGGGTCTTCTGGTATTCAGATTCCATTTCAATTCTCACTGCTATACACTTTATAATAGCTTAACAATTTAGTAGCCATTATGATCAAACAACCCAGCCGTTAGTCTCATATGACAATAACTTCAATGTAACGCTCACCTCAAAATACTGCCCTATAAAAATACTTTCAGCTGAAAATTTGCGAAAAGACAATCAACTTTATTCAATTCGGAGCCTATGTGCAGATTACATATAAATTAAAAAAAAAATTCTTAACAAAAGCTTAACATCCTTTGCGCATCAACTAGTTATGCCACGCCTCCGCTTTCGTCCCAGTCAATGGGTTTTCCCAGTAGATCTCAATGGATATCAGCCTATGTCCGGGTCAAAATGATACACTCAATGTCAAAGGATACTCAACATTGAAACATCTCAGAGAGAGAGAGAGAGAGAGAGAGAGAGAGAGAGAGAGAGAGAGAGAGAGAGAGAGAGAGAGAGAGAGAGAGAGAGAGAGAGAGAGAGAGAGAGAGAGAGAGAGAGAGAGAGAGAGGGAGAGAGAGAGAGAGAGTTCTACTTTTCACGTTGTTTATCTAACACGAAAATTTAACTTCCTGAACAAAAGGTTATGAATTCTTGTGAACAACTGACACTTTTATCCCTGATCTTGAATAATTTTATGAAATCGGAACTTTTAATCCCAGAAAAGCACTCTGAAGATTTACATGTATCCTAAGTTTCACAATAGATTTTATAGCTAGCACAAGCACTATAGTCTCTCTCTCTCTCTCTCTCTCTCTCTCTCTCTCTCTCTCTCTCTCTCTCTCTCTCTCTCTCTCTTGCAAAAGAATTTCAACCCTTACCAATAAGTATATTATGCCTCTTAAGATTTATCATGTGCACATGTTATTTCTGATTTATTAGTTTTCTTCTAAAGATTTCAAACTTTCATCATGTTTATTTATTTCAATTTTAGTAACTTTAAGACATTTTTTTTAAAAGCTTATTTATAGAATTAAAAAAAATAGAGAATACAATTTTTTTTTCTATTTTCTTTTTTTTTTTGGTTTTTATCACTGGAGGAGTTATTTGTAAAATTTAGTTATGGACCTTTGTTTAGTTTTTACATTCCCCTAAGTTTCCAAAAGCATTTTTGAAGAAAAAAGCAGCCTTTCATGGCGCCATGGGTAGGGCTGGTTATATATGATTAAACCACTCAACCAGCTTGTTCAACCACAGATAGAATCCTACATCTCATAAATAAAGTCACATATTGTTTGTCTTAAGTTCTAATTGGTGCAACGTTATAATGAACAAATTACCCACCGAACTTGCAAAATACTTTCAGAAAAATCAATGCTTAAAGAAACCAAAAATACTCAAAATAAAAAACAACAACAACAAAACAATAACTTTAATCAAATGGAAGAAAAGTGAAATTAATAAATTAAATTTCCTGCAAGAGTATGCAGTTAAAAAGTCTCTTTAAGTATTAACTTTTAGGTACACTTTATTGAACTGAGGTTTTTGTTTAAAACTGAAGCTCCAATTTTTCACTTTTTTACAAGTTACAACAGAAATTGTTTGCTATTCCGAAAAGGATTCTTCACTGTTCTACGAGTTAACAGTAAATATTTTGGTTAATTCTTCAGATGACTAAAATTTTTTCTCTTTAAAATTGAAAGGGCTTAAGTTAAAATGATATAAGACAGTGTCAATACTCATTGGCTTTGAAAACACTAAAAAAAAAAATCTTTTTTGAAAAATTCATACAGAGAACAAAGATTGTTGCCACCATGAGCTGGAGGTTGTGTTTCCTGTCGGTTGATGATTAATTTTGACTGCTCAAAAAAAAAAAGAAAAAACAAAATCACACATCAACCAAAAATCAAACATAAAGACGGTGTGTCAAACAACACTGATTATCTATCAAAATAAAAAATGTGTCTTACCGCGAGCTGATAACTTCTTTGTGTTGATGATCTTTGCTGCAAATTCTAATCCTGTGTTTTTCTGAACACATCTTCTCACAATTGAAAAAGCTCCCCTGTGAAAAAAAAGATAAAAAAGGGTACACATCACTTAAGGCTATATAATGTTATTCGCTATTTGAAAAAACAAACAAAGAAAAACAAAGGAAATATGCAAGGAAAAAAATAGTTTCTTTAGAGTTTCGACCCACATGGCACCACATTCCATGTACAGGTCCTGAGCTGCAGTTAGAGTAAAACCTTTTCAAAACCTTAAGTTCTACAGCAGTAGTAATCAAAACCAAATGAAAGATAAAAATGTGATTTCACTCACTGTCTAAAATAGCTTCACTAAAAACACTTCATAGGCTTACACGGATGCACTAGATCTCATATTAAAGTTTTTAAATAGGTCTAGATTTACATTAAAACTCTCAGTCTGCATTGGGCTTTGGAGGAAGACAAATCCAATGTAGTTGAAATGAAGAGAACATTAAAATGTTTAAAAGATTTTTTGTTCAATTGTTTGTTTTTTTTTTTAACTTTGTCTCACAATGTGAGTCACATAGTTAACCTGAAAATTGTTAGCATGAACTGGTAACTTAAATAGAAAGCTTGGATCCCTTGGGTTGGGGATTAATTTGGTTACAGTTTGAATTTTATGTGAATTCACACAGAATGCTGACACAGGGACTGAGAACCTACTCTAAAATTAGATCTAAGCCTTGCAATTTTGCTGCTCTAAGATTCTCAGATCTAGATCTAGATTCTAGATCTATACATTTAAGACAAGCCGTATCTTAATCGGAATCTGGATTCATGCGACTAGATTCTCATTGCTGGTTTTGATATAGATAGATATAGATCTACTAGATAGCACATTGCCCACACTATTCAACCTGTCTTGATAGGCCTATAGACTCTAGATCTAGAGATTGCTAATCAATACACCTGGAACTCGACCTCACAAGCTTTTAAAGCGTTTTAAATTAACAAAAGAAATCTCTTCCTAGTTTAATCTAGGTAAGTCTCGTGGTTGGGACAGCCTCATGCCTGAATTGCGATCCTTTATAATTAAATTCATAATTATGATGCATGAACAGTGTGCTTCTGCTAGGCATCCTAGATCTAGATTCTATACCATCGAAGCTTGCGTCTGCTCGAATGATGCGCTCTTTGAGCCTTGGCGAGGGCGCATATTCTCACAGCTTAAAGACGCTTAAAGTGTAAATGTGCAGACCCAAAACCTGAGCAATAAATAAAATAGTGCCTCTATCCAACACTAAATCAAAACAAAAACAAGTGTTCTTACTTCCCAAGCTCCTCCTTGAGCTCGTAAGTGTCGCTGAACTTGCCCGTAGTAGTCTGGGCCGCCATATTGAATGCTAAATGACTTCACAACATCACTCTCGGAATATCTCGCCGTGCCGGTCGCTGCGAGAGCAGTGCGGACGATGTACGAGCTTACCGGAGGGCTGAGCTGCAGTCGCCACTCGCGCGGCAGCCTAAAACCTGGCGCCTAATCGACCAACGCTCACCCGACTACTGGGAACTGGGGAGAGATAGAGAGATTTTGCTTTATCCTCTTCCTTCCATTCTCCCTATCCTCGCTCTCTCTCTCTCTCGCTCTCTCTCTCTCTCTCTCTCTCTCTCTCTCTCTCTCTCTCTCTCTCTCTCTCTCTCTCTCTCTCTCTCTCTCTCTCTCTCTCTCTCTCTCTCTCTCTCACCGAGTTTCTTCTCGAGTCATGTTTTTTTTCCTGTCTGGCAATCTATTTTCTTTCTCTCTCTCTCTCTCTCTCTCTCTCTCTCTCTCTCTCTCTCTCTCTCTCTCTCTCTCTCTCACACACACACACACACACACATTCCTTCGCGTCTTTGTTTAACCTATCTAAATATATTTCATTCTGTTTGCAGTAGTATCTTGTATTTCTCTGTCTATGACACTGAGGCATGTATCGAAAAACACGGTGAGCTCCTGGAGCGCAAGCAGCCCTGGTGGTTGAGTAGCAAACACATCCCAGCATGATATTTGGTTCAGGAGGTTTGATTCGCACCTCGATCGTTGTATGACTTTGAACCTTGATCTCTCTAGATGTGTCAGTTCTCCGTCTTGACTAAGAGTAAACTATGATTTACTAAATATATGTACAGAATGACCATGATAAATTATCATATGGGGAATAAGGAAATCGACTAATTCCTTACTTTCCGAACTGTTTTTAGATCGCTTTAGTCATGTGAAAGTTGGGAATTTTCGCATTAAGTGTATAAAAGTGCTTAGCCTTGCGGGAATTCTTAGCCGGGCAGTTATTTAAACTAAATGGTAATGAATACTTTTTTTTTTTTTATCTGTAAATAGATTTGGATTTTACAAAATTAGATTAGTGAACGATTCTTATCCTTTACTTTCTAAGTTTATTTGGTTTAAGATCATTATTGAACGCTAATAAGAAACCTATGCATACTGGCAAAAAGTCCCAAATGGTGCGGACCTTGGTAATAAACTAATTGTTATGATAAAAGACTTTTTTTTTAAAAGGGATTTTTAAATAGATTTTGGTTTTCAAAGATTCATAGACTATTCTTGTTAACCAGCCTATCGATTGCTAGCTTGCTGTATCAACCATCTGGGTGGGGAGTAAAGGTAGAGTCTCAGTCTTATAGCTCTAGCCTGCCCTCTGCCTGGTAGTGTGTTATAAAAGTCTGAGAACTTGATGTAGCAGTTTCCAATGATCGAAATCAACTTGGTTTTCCTTAACAAAAAACAAAAAAAACAAAACACAAAAAAAAAAAAAAAAAAAAATATATATATATATATATATATATATATATATATATATATATATATATATATATATATATATGCTGAATAAGTTTTTCGTTATTTATTAATTGCGGTTTATTAATAAATACTTTTGTTTTGTGATTGTTTTTTTTTTTTTTTAATTATTTTTAGTTTTGCTTTTTTTATTTATTTTTTTTTTTAAAGGGAGAGAATATCACCATTGCTATAAGTTCATCGAAAGTAGTGTTTGATACTAATATCCTTCTCCATTAAACTCCTCTTTCGCTACCTGATTAGTTTCCGAGTGATGTATTTTAATCACAGAATTTTTTTCACGCCCTATGAGCAGTTACTGCAACAAGTTCCTTTGTCTCTTTTTAGCATTATTTATCACAAAGATTAAAAAAAAAAAAAAAAAAACGTAACTCGCAATACACAGTATTTTTCGTGTGTATCGCAAGATCTTGGAACCGTGACAAAAATGTGTCTCTGCCACATCTGCTGCAGTTTGTATTAGTTTGCTGACCTAGCTTTGGGACTTTATTATAATTATCTTGTGATCTCATTAGGCTGAAGAGCTTGGCAACAGTTGTAGCTGTTTCCCCTTTGACATTTTCAAACACAGTTTATTGAGCATTTTCTTTAATTTGAACCAACAAAAGCTGGATTTGTTGTTGTTGTTGTTGTTTTGTTTTTTGTTTTGTTTTTGGTTGTTTTTTTTTCCCATTAGCTATCGATGTCATAGCTCTAAAATGTTTAAGATTATGCTTATTCTCCCTCACATTCTTATACGGTTGTAAGATGCGTTCAAAGATGATAAAAGTCAAGTGGGATGGGAAATAATTATATGAGAGTCCCCAACCGCACACTCTAGTCATGGATAAAAAATTATTTCACAATATTTTCTTTTTAGAGAAAAACGGTTTGTGGAATGTTTATCATAATTGTAGATCTCTAATCGGTGATGATTGACTTAACACCGTAAAAAATACAGAAGGCAGTAGGCTCAAATGCGACAAAACTGTCAGAACTAAAACTTTGCGATCTTCTGCGAGGAATGAAGAACATTCGTGGCATTCTCTGCACTCTTCTGTGCTCAGGTTTAAGAAAATAAAACTACACAGGCAGTATGTTGGGAGGTTATTAAATTTCATCTGTTCAGGCATTTATTCAATGTCTGCGATGATTGGGAAATCTGCGGATCTTACAGCAAATTCAAGCAATTATGTTGGTTCGTCTTATCTAAAAATTATAATCTCTAATTCCTAAAGGGCAGCGCTTTTACACCCAGACCATTCAGAATATCTGTTATACTGACAACCCAATCAGATGTCGCGTTTGATTAAAACAATACTCCGTGCATCACAAGCATGACAGCGGTGAAGATCAATATAGTTTACAAGGGACTATGGGTCATAAAAAAGTAGCAACGTGCAGAATAGAGTGTAGAACAGGGATTTATGAACCTTCTGAGAACCATCACGCCCAACTTCCTTGATGTTGAAGCTTGTAAAACATCATTTTTTTTTCTGGAATTTTCAAAGCTGTGTGTTTTAAAACCCCGTATGATCTGAAACTTCACAGAAATAATCGAGTTATTTTTTTTATTTGTGTTTAATTTAGAATACTTTCTTTTAATCCAACAGATTGAGGTGGGAATACTTTGAATGCGATGTCTTGAAAGATTTTAAATTTTACATGTCAAGTTGAGGTCATTCTACAGATATTATTAATCTCCCTGAGCCTTGTAAAGAAATAACACGCATATTGAAAGACACAGAACACAAAAATATTTAGCAAGCAATCAGGTATAGATCACCCATAAAGCTCGCATAACTAACGTACACCAGAGAGCAAAAATCTATAGATGTCTGGACTTATTTATGACACAATTTATACGTTTCTTTGTCACCAGTTGCTAGCCCTTCTTATTTATGTGTGCAACTTTTAAGCTTTTTCTCCTTTTGTAATTCACCTATTTATACCCTACTAGTGTAAATTAATTCATGAATATAATTGTTTTTACATTTATACTGCACCTTTTTAGTTTACTACCAGTTCTTTTAATATTTACTGTAATTTGAATACACAAAAAAAAAATAAAAATAAATCAAGCAAATGTTTTTTTTTAAAAGCGATTAACAAAATCTTATTTTTCAGCATATCATGCGCGATTCTTAGATATTTTAACATGAAACATCAGTTGCAATTTTTTGTCAATTTGTTATTTACTCATTGATCCAAATATTTCTTGAACTTGATTCATCCATACTACTTTTTTAAAAATGTTTTCATCCTTATGTCTGAGTCCACGAAAGCGATATAACTTCTTTATGGATGAAACAAGATTTCTAGATCACAGGCCGTGAGTTTGATGCTCTCGGGTTTCTATCTCATCAAGTCAGAATCCTGCAGCTGCACAAATATTAAAGGTGGGTTTACAAATCCATCATTCTTTTTGAAGAACATGACTTTTTTCCTGGCAGGTGGTAGCTTTACATCTACGCAAAAGTTGCCTGGCTCAGATAAAGTTTTAGAGATGTATTGTTTGATACTATGCGTTTTACAGGGTGAAATATGTGATTAGATGAATGAAGCAACTAATGTCGGCATTATCGTTACCAAACATATTGAGGTAAATTGTGTGTTGTTAATAATGCATTAAAACCATTTTCTTTACACTAAATAATTATAAAACTACCGATAACTCATTTGATTTGCTCAGATTTCAAAAGGAAAAACAAGAGACAAGATCCATGCTAGAGTGTTGTAGAGGTCAAATATCTGACTAATGGCCGCTTATCTGAAGCTGAGCAGTGACATTATGAATTAAATTATACATTCTGTTAACATGGTTTGTGCTTTTAATGATGTGACGTGATGAAAAAGATCCATGGCACTTAGAAGGTAGATCCAGTGGAGTCTGGATAAAGTCAACACCTGGGACCCCCCCCCCCCCCCAAAAAAAAAAAAAAAAAAAAAAAAAAAAACAGAGAAAAAAAAAACAACTAGTTGACTTTAATCTAGAGCTGACTAAAACCATTTCAAGTATATAAAGAAATACATGCTAGGACTCCCAAACAGAGTTGACTTTAAGCAAGAATTTCCCTTAAAGGTGTTGACTTTAAGCAAGAATTTCCCTTAAAGGTGTTGACTTTAAGCGAATTCCACTGTAAGTTAATCCCCTAGTTTGACTTGAGATCCTTTTGACGTCATCATTCTACATTAAGCAAAGGCCATCAGTCAGGTCTTTCTCCTGGGTCCCAGAGATGTGACCTAACCTTCACGAGAATCTGAACCCGCGTTCCTAACACCACTACCCAACATTCTAATCTTCCAATAGACCCCCCCTCCCCCTTTTCCCCAAACCACACACACACACTTTTCCAAAGAGAGAGAGAGAGAGAGAGAGAGAGAGAGAGAGAGAGAGAGAGAGAGAGAGAGAGAGAGGAGAGAGAGAGTGTGTGAGAGTGAGTGAGAGAGAGAGAGAGGGGAGAGAGAGAGTGAGAGAGGGGAGAGAGAGAGAAAGAGAGAGAAAGAGAGAGAGAGAGAGAGTGAGAGAGAGAAAAGAACTAATAATAATAATAATGATATTTCTTGGTGGCAACTATCTGTAGGCTAGTCTCAATTTAAAAGAGAGATTCCAACAAACGTCAGCACGGGAGGCAACTGCGCATGTGAGTGATTCTTATGGAAGTATCCCATGCCGGCAAGGTCATGATGACACGGGAGGCAACTGCGCATGTGAGTGATTCTTATGGAAGTATCCCATGCCGGCAAGGTCATGATGACACGCGAGGCAACTGCGCATGTGAGTGATTCTTATGGAAGTATCCCATGCCGGCAAGGTCATGATGACACGGGAGGCAACTGCGCATGTGAGTGATTCTTGTGGAAGTATCCCATGCCGGCAAGGTCATGATGACACCGAGAAAAACCTGGTGCGTGGGATGTAAAATATTGTCAACAGGAAGTGACATCAGTGGAATAACTAGACTCTTCGATTCCTAATTTTAGTCTGTAGTTGAAGCCAGTTAAAAGGGGGTGAGCAATTTTTTTCCCTTCCACTGCAATGTCAACATAGTTTTATTGCACTGGCTGATATGTGCTTCACCATAGTTACTACCAAACAAAAGGCTTTATCATAGTTACTCTCAAACAAAAGTCTCCATTATATAATATATCAAACAAAAATACAACAAAATGAATGCTAAATGTTGGTGGTTCGCTGCAAACACTGTTAACCATATAATAAACAAAAATTATTTATACCCTCAAAATTTATCTTCATGAACCTATCTCTTTCGTAACCATTTTTAGATTAGCAAATTAATCACATTACATTTATATCGCGTTCTTGGACGGGCCACATTAATGAAATTATTGTTTTAAGAAAGCGCAGCTCATTGTTTCTCATAAATAATTGACATTTTTCTTTTTTTTTGTACTTTGAATGATATACCTGCGAAACGTAACATCGCTATGACATAAACCTGAAGTGTTTTGACTGGTTA
This sequence comes from Elysia crispata, assembly GCA_033675545.1. Taxonomy (NCBI): domain Eukaryota; kingdom Metazoa; phylum Mollusca; class Gastropoda; family Plakobranchidae; genus Elysia; species Elysia crispata. Next base: position 223,016 of record JAWDGP010002758.1, on the reverse strand, counting down.
TTGAACACGACATGGGAGTTTCCTCATAGGCACAAACTGATTAATGTTAACCGCAGTTACTACTGTCTTTAGAGTTTCTCGTCTTCACATGTGCGTTATACCTTTGTCTTGAGATGAAAAGGATGGCGTAGAGGAAAAGACCCAAACGTTTGAAGACGTGTTTTTACTGCCACATAGGTCTTTAAGGAGATCGCAATGACTAGGCGGAAAATGGCTGAGCTGAAATAGTCATCAATGAATCAACTAATCCATCAATAAATCATCAATTAAGTTATTCGTTCAATTCTATTATTAAAAAGACTCTCAATAAAAGATTCATCCAATCATTCCAAAACGAACAACCCATCAAATCAAACAACGATTTTATTAATCAATCAATCAATCTATGGATCATTCATGTAATGATGTTAATTCTAAAAAGGGATGCAAGCGTGGAAAACTCTCCGTAATATTGTTTTAAACTTAGTTACCGTTCTTTGTCTAAAAAATATTACGTGCTCTTGTCTCGTTACTCCATCCAATTCGTATATGACAGGTACAAAACCACGAACGCGCAGCAATTAGTATTTAAATCATTTTGTCCCAAACACTTCCATATATAGATTTGACTGCATGATTACAAATTAATCTGATCTAAATAAGGATATTAGTCTTAAAAGTTTTAGTGGTCGTAAGTTTATTTGAAAGTTAGGGATGTCACATGGTGATTTCTGCGTTCAACAGGAGAAAAAAAATCTCATCCCAAACACTTGGTTCAATCGTTGCCACATATGGATCTAAGATTTATTAACAAAAACTTGGAACACCTTTTCGATCTTTTCTCAGAAGATCGCGCCTGGCATGAAGATAACCTGTCTCCTTATATAACAAGTGCGCATGTTTTCTCGACTATTGAAAGGGACAAAAAGTGTAACATTATGAAAGTTTGATTTTCAAGCCGGACTGTAACCGATCGTATCTGAACTCGCGATACCAAAGTGAGTTTCTACGATTCATACAATCAAGTCACATGGCCAGAATATTAGGGAGGCCATGCCTCGAACTATGTGCACTACTAACAAGGAGAACACGACAACAGTGACTGTTACACTACCAGTCGAGAAAAGTTACCACATCTCCACGCGCCTGGTGAAAGTCAAGGTGAAAGACATGATGATCTTATTTCAGATGATCAATACTGGTTTTCGTTGCTTCACCAACATCTCTGGATGGGCGTAGTGTGTCCTTTCCTTGCCATCACTCGGAAGAAATGTGTTGGACACGAACACGGAGACTAGTACGCGAAGTAATAATAACAACAATTAAAAAAAAAAAGAACAAAAACAAAAACCAAAAACCTAGGAACAAAACAAAAACCACAGATGCTTTTGTGCTCTTTTAAATTTTGCTGAGTCTAAGATAAAATACTAAGCCACGATGTCACAAATGTCGGAGGCAATCTTAATTTATCACAACCACACAAACAGAGTCTTCAAGATAAATAACTATTGCTTACCTCGTGATCATGACCGCGAACCTCCAGTAATGACCTATCCAGACACACTCAATACCTGACGTGTACATCGAGCCACACTCTATCCCTAAAGAGTGTATCTTCAATATTGACCTCAAGAGTATACTTTCTGTAATGATCTATCAAAGCACACGCAATCCCTCAATAGTGTAACTCAAGCCTTAATTAATACCTTAAAAAGGTACCTCCAAGATTGACCTATTCAGCCGCACTCAATACTTCAAGAGTGTACCTCCAGGATTGACCTATCGAGCTACTCTCAATCCCCCAAGAGCGTACCTCTAGGATTGACCTATCGAACTACTCTCAATCCCCCAAGAGTGTACCTCCAGGATTGACCTGTCGAGCTGCTCTCAATCCTCCAAGAGTGTACCTCCAGGATTGACCTATCGAGCTACTCTCAATCCCCCAAGAGTGTACCTCCAGGATTGACCTATCGAGCTACTCTCAATCCCCCAAGAGTGTACCTCCAGGATTGACCTATCGAGCTACTCTCAATCCCCCAAGAGTGTACCTCCAGGATTGACCTATCGAGCTACTCTCAATCCCCCAAGAGTGTACCTCCAGGATTGACCTGTCGAGCTACTCGCAATCCCCCAAGAGTGTTCCTCCAGGATTGACCTATCGAGCTACTCTCAATACCCCAAGAGTGTACCTCCAGGATTGACCTATCGAGCTGCTCTCAATCCCCCAAGAGTGTACCTCCAAGATTGACCTATCGAGCTGCTCTCAATCCCCCAAGAGTGTACCTCCAGGATTGACCTATCGAGCTACTCTCAATCCCCCAAGAGTGTACCTCCAGGATTGACCCATCGAGCTACTCTCAATCCCCCAAGAGTGTACCTCCAGAATTGACCTATCGAGCTACTCTCAATCTCCCAAGAGTGTACCCCTATGTTACCTTTTCAGCCATACTTGTGCCCTTGAGAATGTATCTTAAGGATTGACTTTCTCAACTATACTCGTGTTCTCACCAATAACGTGTTTCGACAAATGACTCTCCGACCATATTCGAAACTCAGAGTCTGTGCCTTTCAATTTTTAACACATACACAAAGTATTCCACAATTTCTCTATACCTTTAGATCAAGGGGAGAGTGAGCTGTTATTTTCCTATCTTCAGATTAGAATATTAGATCCTATATTAAATGAAAAAATAATATCTTAAACTTATAAATATAGTTTATGAAGTCTCAAGCCTCTGTGCCATTTCACAATCAAAGCTGTTGATACTTTGAACAGAAGAACTTGTTTGTGAAATTCTTGAAAATTGCATGGAGTAGTTGATAGTCTGTGAAGAACTACGAGAGTTTTTACAATCTTTAAAAACATCTCCTTAAATAATAATACATGTACACTTTTTTAATTTGTGTGTCCTATTTATTTGGTCTAGTTTCTGCAAGTTTCTGCGGGTTCCATAACATGTTAACAGAAAAAAAGTGTTCTCCCTCTAAAATCATATTTCATGAAAGCAAAGTAAGCACTCTCATCAGACTTTTATTTTATTTTGAGCAAAATGATGGGAGATAAACTATCCTTGAATGCAGTCCGCAGTATAAAACAGGGCTGCTGTAAGTCAAACCAAATACTCAAACACATGTGCCATTCTTGATATTTAACACTGCTCACCACATTCCGTGCATTCTCAGTTTTACTCCGTCTTAGTTTTGCCACAGAACAACAACATTGAAGCAAAATATTGCGCCAGTTGAGGCAGATTGGAATTCAACTAGGATGGTAAACTTTCTCACAAAAACACCCGCAGCACAGCCCTATCAAAACCTTGCTATTTTTATTAATATCACCAATATAACCATAGTCTTTAATGACAGCAACATTATTATCAAAGATACTCCAATGTAAAAATTAAAAGCTTTGACAACAAGAACAACAACCAGCTGGAAACAATTCAACACTTTTCAATAAACCTTTATTTCAAAAACAAAGTAATCCCATTTTCAATTGTAAAAAAATTTGAAAAATAAACAAAAAATTGCTATTTCAAGTCTTGGTCTAAAATATCAAGGTAGATAAATATTCTTTTGATCTTAGGTATTGTTCCTGAATATTATTATTCTATAAACAATAATGTGCTTAGCATATTAAGATACAAATGAGCATTCGCTTTCAAGATAATTCATATGATGCCTATGAGTACGGATGAGGAGTTATCTGTAAAAAAAAAAAAAAATTCGTTGATAAATCATATTCTGATAGCTACACAATTTTTTTTGAACATTGTATATGTGGGCATCATCTTGTTACATGCATTTCTTTTTGAAACATAACTAGTGTCCTTCTCATTGAATTGAAGATATTAGAAGTTGATTCTCTATGTTCACTCTATTTCATCTATATCTGTGGTGTTTTCCATGAGTGACCACTTGTATAATTGATGCTGATATATTTTCAATTCCCCTAATGACTCAACTGGATCATTTGGTTCTAGTTCTGAATGAGAATCTTAGAAACATGTGTTGAGCTAACATCTATATTTTGTGCAAGGCTAATTGAAGGCTTGTTTTACAAAAATGATCATATCGAGGCTACCTTGCCACAATTTTGAGATTTACTTCATTTTGATGGAAATCCATTGTGGACTTGCTGAAGAGATGATCAAAAGGCACTAATGAAACTTCCCCCAAAATGTTTTTTTGATCAAACAGCAATAACCACTTCATGGTTTAAACACCAGTCTTGAAACACATAGAAATAGCAGAGCTACGCCCTCAAGTGCAAACATTTACCAAGAGAAAATCTTCAAGCAAAAGTCAAAAAAACAAAAAACAATGCTCTCCACGTAGATATCAACTAATACCATTGAAATGAAATTTTTCTACTAATATTTACCTCATAAAGCTCAACTACATAAAGTGATGTGCCAAACAAAATTCCTGGCTACAGAATTACAGTGGAACTCGGGAATAACGGCAACTCTTGATCATTTCATAAAATATTGTTATAGCATGAGTTGTCCTTATTCCCGCAAATTGGAATAAGAAGAACTAATTGAGATGAATGGGAGATAAAACTGGCAATGACTAATCATTTTCACTATCATTATCTGTGCATTTGATTTCTCACGTTTCTTCACTGCTTTGGTGTCGATGGTAATGCGCTTTCTCTTCTTAGTTGTGCTTGTTGACATGGTTGTGATGATACATGTAATTAAAAGTAGAAGACATTAGTACAGTCCTAAAACAATTAACAATGAAAGCTAAGACTAAAGCAATGTAGATCTCTAGACGTTAGAAGTCTAAGTTTTGCCTGTAACAAAGATTGAGACCAGAGTAGCATGGTTAGGGAAGAAAGCAGGGTAGTCTCACCTCCGTGGAGCTTGGTGTGCAGGAGTGGTTGTGATCAGATCCAATCTTTCATAACCTGCTGACAGCCATCCTTGTCCCAAGTCAGCGTTTAAAAATTGTCCCACCCCTCCTATCTCCAAAGCCCCCCCCCCCCCCCCTTCGCGGTCCGACTGATTTTGTTTGCAAAAATTTTTGCTTTGAGCGTGAGGCACTGAGCATTGATCTTGTGTGCCATGCGCAGCTCACTGGACCACATGCTGTGTGATACCAGAGAGTGTTTAATTATACAGATGATATTGATACCAGGCCTGGACTACACTTTCCCATGAAAAAATTTGATGCTTCCTTTCTTTTGTACCCTCAGATCTGGTTGTTGTTATTATAGGGGAGAGTGGTAATGATACTCGTTATTGCAGAAATAAATTGAACGACTTAAATGAAGGAAAAAACGGAGATTTTCAGATCTTTCCTTGTAGCAGTGGTTGTAGCTATTCAAGGTGTTGCTAAATATGTGTTCCACTGTATGTATTTTTTGTTTATGTGATGAATGGCAAAGCAAAAAAAACAAAAACATTTTTATAAACATATAAATAACACAGACGTAAAAGAATGTGTTCATGTTTAAATTTTCCAAATTCATCAAGCTTTCTGAAATTTTTACTACTCAGCCTTTTCATCATGTAGTGAAAATTAACCAACGACTTTTCAAGTCAATTTACACCACTGCCTTTGTTCTCTATCAAAATTTATTCTCCTTCTTAAAAAAAAGCCCCTGCAGTTAAGCTGGACCTCATGTCTATATGCTGAAAATTACAATTTTTGGAATAAATTGGTAACAGAGAAGCATTGGGCAATGGAAACTGAGATTGATTAATTAAAGGACATCAAGAGAAAATCAAACAAACCATGGTAATACGAAGTTTTGTAGGTTATTCAAACAAACTAAAAAAATAATAATTCAAACTAGAGAATACTGGTTACAAACTGAAAATAAAAAAAAATGGCACATGGAAATACACGGGTATAAAAGGCTGTACATCATGAACAAAAAAGTCATATTGATGATCAAGGGAAAATTACAAATTTATAAAAAAAAATCAGACAGCACTAAAAGACTACAATCTAATATCTGCCTCACATTCTATTTTAATCACAAAAAAGGAAAAAAAAAACCATAAAGTTTAACCTAAATCTGTAATAGAATAGAATAAATATCTTTCAATGTTGTTCCCAGCAACCTTTTCCTACATCCCTCATGTTGAATGATTATCAAAAGGTTCTGCAAAAAAATCTAATTATAAAAAAAATGGTCCACAAATCACAAAGGTAAAGTAAAACATTTTTGGGAGAGTATAATGCCCAGCAGAGATTCAGCTTGGAAAAAAAACCAGAGGATACATAATCATGACATATGGAGATTCAATGAGACAATAAAATAGTGCCTTCACTTGATTGCTTTACAGTCTATAATTATGGCAATGATAAAGATGTGATATGAAAAAATTGTGGACACTAATATCAATATGCAGAAGAATCATGCCTGCCACAGTTATCAAACTGCATCAAGCAAACAAGACTTAGCAGTTCAGAAATGTTACTACAATTTTTTTTTCCAGAGATAATTTCTTAGGATCAAAAAGACAAAGGTTACAATTATGATGCACACGTTAAAACCAAAAAAAGGCTTCAAACTTGTAATATGAATAGTTGCAAGCATCTATTGAAAAAAATTAACCAATGAATAAGAAAGAATGGACATCTCTTTAAATGAGTAAAAAATATAATTAATTTCTAATTTCCATCTGATACAAGCTGGAACTGGAATTTCAATATTTAGATCTGAAGCACAAACATTGATCTCATTATATCTCATCAATTACCATGAAAAGATGGAAGAAATTATTAAAATTAAGCTTGGAATATCATACCAATATTAAATCTGATTGAAGTGCAGAAGACAAAAATAATAATATAATAAAAACATGTGAAGAATGAAAGCAAGTGATATGTTAAGATGTGTACAAAATATAAAAAAAAAAACACATAATTATATCTCTGCAAGAGTTAACAATCTTTAAATGGGATCTTTCTGACTTCCTTTGAGATAAACCAACCAAGACCATGTAGGTAACAAGATATAAAATTCTAAACTTGGTGAGATTCTCTGAATTTCTTACATTGTATTTCAGCTTTTAAGTTCTAATATTCTTCTTGAAATACTGAAAACAAATAACAATCATAGAATGGAGAGCATAATCAGAAAAATAGGTTATAGTTTTTGCAATAGGCTTCAATTATTACTTTCTCAAGACAAAAAAGTTTAAAAAATACATCCCTTGTAAATGTGCATGCCTAGAGTCAACTTATCGAGAAAAGCAGTATCTGTGTTACTTCTAAGCCTTTTTCTTTTTCAAAAGCAACTCATTTAGGTACTTGACTAGACATTTTCTTATTTTCCATCCTTTGCATTTATATCTTTCTTGAGTAGAGACCACAAAGGAACTTTATGGTCATTTAATGGTTTTACAAAAAAAAGTCTTGAAGTACAAAATAAATTGTTTTGGGTAAATTGGAATTGCGACACAATGCCTTCTTAAAGCACTTAACATTTTCTCTTACATCTTGTCCTCATAAAATCTACGATGAAACTGAAAGCAGATCTAGCCCCAGCTGCATGAAGGCAAGTTTGTGGTGAAGTTAGAGAGTGAGCTGTTTGGGTACCTCCCATGAGAACTCAGACCGACCAAAGTGACCATAAGCTGCTGTTGGTAAATACTTTGGCTTCCTCAAGTCAAGTTCCCTGTAAATTGAAACATCAAAATCATATCAGATGGAAGGAGTATAGATGAATAGATGTAAGAATTAGCTTTCTAGTCTATATTATGATGTTAAATCACAATGATACAAATCTAACACGCAACAGAAATTTTTAAGATGTGTAGAGGCTGGGGTGAGATTCATAATGAAGTTTTCAGAAAAGTAGTTAAAAAAAAAATGAAAAATAATTTAAATGAGAAAAGGGTCAAAACCAAACAATCAGGCTTTAAAATGACTGAAAATTTTCAATGAAATATTTATTTCTTCAAAATAGAAATTGAATGGGTATTTTGCCCTGACTGACAAAAAATGATTGTTATGAATCATCGGTTCTTTTCTGCTTGCATTTCTGTCTCTGGGGATTAAAAAAATCAGAAATAAAAAAAAACAAACTTACTGTATAATTTTGCCAGGTCGAAGATCAAAATTGTTCTTGATTATCTTCAATAACTCTTCTTCATTTTTGCTCGATGTGCCAAAACTGAAAACAGTAATTGATAATGGCTCTGCGATTCCCATAGCATAGGATATCTGAAAAATGAAAAAATATTGCATACTGAAAAACCAAGGCTTTCAGTTGAAAACTAAGAAACACTTAAAGCTGAATAAAAAAATAGTATTTAAAAAAAAAAAAGCAGTGAACATGCAGATCAATAAAAATTCTTCATGAAAAAAGTTTTAAAAATTCATATCCAATAGGTAACGACAAAAATGGTAACAAAAAATTATTACGCTCTTATGGGTGGAAATAGAAAATTACAAACAGTAAAAATCCCAGTAGTTACTCTTAAATTTTGACATTTGGCTCTTTTTAAATTTAATACTCTCCTAAATCTAAACTGCACAGCCCTGCTTAGTCCATTGAGCCCTAGACTGATTGTGTGAAAAGTCTCAATTTCAATTCCTGGCTGGAGACAGCCTTAACTTGACCAGCTCTAGTCCTACATCCAAGAATCTAATTTCCAACAACTTTGAAAACAATGAAATATCATTTTGATGCTTGTGGTTTAAGATATCAAAAAATTATATTGAAAAATGTAAGTTCATATGCTTAATGCTTGCTTAATGCTTATTGCCGTGTCGCATCCCAGTTCACCGTCTGTGACGCTTCGGCAGCTTTCTCTATCCTCGCAGAGAGTTCTCTCCACTGTTTCCTGTCCTTTGCGAGCTCAGTGATTTTGACCAGATCATCGGTTGAATGGAGTCTAAAATGGTCAATTAGTCCTAGATCTCTGTTCAGTACGATTGGGAGAGTTGTTGTCGGCCGTCCTCTTAGTTTGTGGCCATATTGGATGAAGTAGGCTCTTGTTACTCTGTTGGCAGGGATGTCGCTGTCTCTACGAAGAATATGCCCAAAGAGGTTCCACCGGGCTTTTAGAATTTGCAGCGAGAGGGGCTTTTCCTGGCATTTTTTATACAGTGACTTATTTGTGATTTTTACTGGAAATTTATTGTTTAGGACCTTTTTCAGTTGTTTTCGGTGGAAAGCGTTTATTTTCTCTTCTTCGGTGAGAGTCAGTGCCCATGTGCTACAGTTGTATAGTAGTATGGATTTCACAAGGGACTTATAAAGTTGTATTTTGGTTGTGGTTTTGAGTTTATTTCCTTTCATCCACACGTGGTAAGTTCATATAAAAATCCTAAAAAAATTGAATGAACAAAGGAAGACAAAAAGAAAAAAGAAGTTAAAAAAAATTAAGACTATGAGGAAAAAGAATGAAAAAGAGATGGAAAAAAATAATGATTAAAAAAGATTAGAAGAAAAAGAAGAGTAGGAAGAAATGAAGACGGAGAAGGTGAAGCATGGAGTGGAGGGGTAAGGGGTTGGGGGAAAAGGAAGAGTTAAAGTAGGATGAGGGAGGGAAAATTTAGGGATACCTTCCCTATTCATCGAGTAGGCAAAGTAAAACAAACAGTGTTCCCAATTTTCATTTGCACATTGACAAGAAAATGACAGTTAAAGATAAATCATATCCTGGTTGCAGGTTCCCATGACTACCCAAACACATATCTTTCTCACCCTTGAAACGATGACAATGAGATCCAGCCAACTAACCTGCACCAAAGCCCTGCGACAGAGGCCTGCCTTAACTAGGGACTTTGCAACCCAGCGAGCAGCATAGGATGCACACCGATCAATCTTGGCGCCGTCTTTTCCTGACAGTGATCCACCACCGTGAGCTCCCCACCCACCATAGGTGTCTACAATGATCTTTCTGCCTGTAAGACCAGCATCTCCCTGTCAGAAAAATCAGATGAAGATGAAAATATTTTTTTCACAATGTCTGAAAGCAGATACCCAGCAATCAGTTTGAGAAAGATTTCATGTCAGTATATGTAGCAATTCTCACTACTCTGAAGGACTACATAAATATGCTTGTAATCAATATTGATGCTGCTGAGTCTTTTATTTAAGCACACATACCCTAATCAAAAATGGCAAAATTTCACTTCACACATCAAATACAGGATGAAAATGTAATTAAAATAAAGTTGATCGAAAGATACTACTTTAGATATATCTTTTCCCTGTTCTTGGATCTCCTAGGGCAAATAAAAAAAAAATTATCTTGTGCTAAATATATTGTCTTTAAGTTTAAATTTGAAACTGATTCTGTTGCCAAGCTTGAAACATCATGTTAATAGGTTGGATATAAACCACAATAATCCTGCAAGCTGTCACTTACACAAGTGTGGTGCAAGGCTACCCTTTTCATCTTATCACAGCACAATGGCATTTTAGCACATGCTTATGAGACAAGCAACAGAGCCTTTTGGCACACTGCTGTCGATTAATCATTCAAGGTATGCCAGCAGCCAAAACTCACAGCTGTGACCACGATCTCACCTGAGGTCCACCTATAATAAACCTGCCAGAGGGCTGCAGGTGATAGACTGTCTTCGAGTCCAGGTAGTGTGCAGGAATGACCTTTTTGATGACCTTCTCTCTGAGGTCATGTTTAAGCTGGTCCTGTGTGACTGTCTCATCATGCTGCACCGAGATGACAATGGTGTGGACCCTCACAGGCACAGTGGCCCCATGCTCAATGCGGTACTCCACAGTGACCTGAGAGTAAGTAAATAGAGGCTTTTGAATATAGAAGTAGAGTCTCACCGGAAAAAGGTTACAGTGGTACTCTATTTGAAATATATGCAACAGAAAACTCTTTCAGTTTAAATGTCTTGTAAAAGTAACTGCAAAAAAAAAAGAAAGAAAGAAATAGATAATTGATGATTTTAGCATATCATATTCTTCATAAAAAACACAGGAACTAGACCTTGAAAGATATTTGAACTCTGGAATTCGTTTAATATCCTTCAAATCCCATATCTATTGTTTGAGTGATTGATAAAAACCATCCGTAACAGTGATTTACATAGTACACCAAGCAAGCTCCTGCTTTGTGAGGCAGAGCTGAAAAGATCAAAACCCTAAAAATTATTGAATGGCCTTAGCATGTTAGCTTCTCCTATATCACACACAAACAAAAATAATATTTATAACAATGAAAAAAAAATAAACAAAAAAAATATAAACCCCACGAATGCTCACATAAAACTATGTTTTCTTCTATAACCAAACATCATACATCTATGACTAAGAGAAGACAAAGATGTATTGGGATTATAACCTGTGTCTTGGTGTCAGGTCTAGCCCAAGGTAAACTCCCATTCTTGCGCAGCTCAGCAATCTTGGCATTGAGCTGATGAGATAGCAGGATGGTGAGAGGCATACACTCTTCTGTTTCATCTGTAGCGTAACCAAACATCAACCCCTGGCGGGAGAAAGGAGATATTACTGGTAACAAACATCAACCCCTGGCGGGAGAAAGGAGATATTACTGGTAACAAACATCAACCTCTAGCGGGAGAAAGGAGATATTACTGGTAACAAACATCAACCCCTGGCGGGAGAAAGGAGATATTACTGGTAACAAACATCAACCCCTGGAGGGAGAAAGGAGATATTACTGGTAACAAACATCAACCTCTGGCGGGAGAAAGGAGATATTACTGGTAACAAACATCAACCCCTGGAGGGAGAAAGGAGATATTACTGGTAACAAACATCAACCCCTGGAGGGAGAAAGGAGATATTACTGGTAACAAACATCAACCCCTGGAGGGAGAAAGGAGATATTACTGGTAACAAACATCAACCCCTGGAGGGAGAAAGGAGATATTACTGGTAACAAACATCAACCCCTGGAGGGAGAAAGGAGATATTACTGATAACAAACATCAACCCCTGGAGGGAGAAAGGAGATATTACTGGTAACAAACATCAACCCCTGGCGGGAGAAAGGAGATATTACTGGTAACAAACATCAACCCCTGGCGGGAGAAAGGAGATATTACTGGTAACAAACATCAACCCCTGGAGGGAGAAAGGAGATATTACTGGTAACAAACATCAACCCCTGGCGGGAGAAAGGAGATATTACTGGTAACAAACATCAACCCCTGGCGGGAGAAAGGAGATATTACTGGTAACAAACATCAACCCTGGCGGGAGAAAGGAGATATTACTGGTAACAAACATCAACCCCTGGCGGGAGAAAGGAGATATTACTGGTAACAAACATCAACCCCTGGCGGGAGAAAGGAGATATTACTGGTAACAAACATCAACCCCTGGCGGGAGAAAGGAGATATTACTGGTAACAAACATCAACCCCTGGCGGGAGAAAGGAGATATTACTGGTAACAAACATCAACCCCTGGAGGGAGAAAGGAGATATTACTGGTAACAAACATCAACCCCTGGAGGGAGAAAGGAGATATTACTGATAACAAACATCAACCCCTGGCGGGAGAAAGGAGATATTACTGATAACAAACATCAACCCCTGGCGGGAGAAAGGAGATATTACTGGTAACAAACATCAACCCCTGGAGGGAGAAAGGAGATATTACTGGTAACAAACATCAACCCCTGGCGGGAGAAAGGAGATATTACTGGTAACAAACATCAACCCCTGGCGGGAGAAAGGAGATATTACTGGTAACAAACATCAACCCCTGGAGGGAGAAAGGAGATATTACTGGTAACAAACATCAACCCCTGGAGGGAGAAAGGAGATATTACTGGTAACAAACATCAACCCCTGGCGGGAGAAAGGAGATATTACTGGTAACAAACATCAACCCCTGGAGGGAGAAAGGAGATATTACTGGTAACAAACATCAACCCCTGGCGGGAGAAAGGAGATATTACTGATAACAAACATCAACCCCTGGAGGGAGAAAGGAGATATTACTGGTAACAAACATCAACCCTGGAGGGAGAAAGGAGATATTACTGATAACAAACATCAACCCCTGGCGGGAGAAAGGAGATATTACTGGTAACAAACATCAACCCCTGGCGGGAGAAAGGAGATATTACTGGTAACAAACATCAACCCCTGGAGGGAGAAAGGAGATATTACTGGTAACAAACATCAACCCCTGGAGGGAGAAAGGAGATATTACTGGTAACAAACATCAACCCCTGGAGGGAGAAAGGAGATATTACTGGTAACAAACATCAACCCCTGGAGGGAGAAAGGAGATATTACTGGTAACAAACATCAACCCCTGGAGGGAGAAAGGAGATATTACTGGTAACAAACATCAACCCCTGGAGGGAGAAAGGAGATATTACTGATAACAAACATCAACCCCTGGCGGGAGAAAGGAGATATTACTGGTAACAAACATCAACCCCTGGCGGGAGAAAGGAGATATTACTGGTAACAAACATCAACCTCTAGCGGGAGAAAGGAGATATTACTGGTAACAAACATCAACCCCTGGAGGGAGAAAGGAGATATTACTGGTAACAAACATCAACCCCTGGAGGGAGAAAGGAGATATTACTGGTAACAAACATCAACCTCTAGCGGGAGAAAGGAGATATTACTGGTAACAAACATCAACCCCTGGCGGGAGAAAGGAGATATTACTGGTAACAAACATCAACCCCTGGCGGGAGAAAGGAGATATTACTGGTAACAAACATCAACCCCTGGCGGGAGAAAGGAGATATTACTGGTAACAAACATCAACCCCTGGCGGGAGAAAGGAGATATTACTGGTAACAAACATCAACCCCTGGCGGGAGAAAGGAGATATTACTGGTAACAAACATCAACCCCTGGCGGGAGAAAGGAGATATTACTGGTAACAAACATCAACCCCTGGAGGGAGAAAGGAGATATTACTGGTAACAAACATCAACCCCTGGCGGGAGAAAGGAGATATTACTGATAACAAACATCAACCCCTGGCGGGAGAAAGGAGATATTACTGATAACAAACATCAACCCCTGGCGGGAGAAAGGAGATATTACTGGTAACAAACATCAACCCCTGGCGGGAGAAAGGAGATATTACTGGTAACAAACATCAACCCCTGGCGGGAGAAAGGAGATATTACTGGTAACAAACATCAACCCCTGGAGGGAGAAAGGAGATATTACTGATAACAAACATCAACCCCTGGAGGGAGAAAGGAGATATTACTGATAACAAACATCAACCCCTGGAGGGAGAAAGGAGATATTACTGGTAACAAACATCAACCCCTGGTGGGAGAAAGGAGATATTACTGGTAACAAACATCAACCCCTGGCGGGAGAAAGGAGATATTACTGGTAACAAACATCAACCCCTGGAGGGAGAAAGGAGATATTACTGGTAACAAACATCAACCCCTGGAGGGAGAAAGGAGATATTACTGGTAACAAACATCAACCCCTGGAGGGAGAAAGGAGATATTACTGGTAACAAACATCAACCCCTGGAGGGAGAAAGGAGATATATTACTGATAACAAACATCAACCCCTGGAGGGAGAAAGGAGATATTACTGGTAACAAACATCAACCCCTGGAGGGAGAAAGGAGATATTACTGATAACAAACATCAACCCCTGGAGGGAGAAAGGAGATATTACTGATAACAAACATCAACCCCTGGAGGGAGAAAGGAGATATTACTGGTAACAAACATCAACCCCTGGAGGGAGAAAGGAGATATTACTGGTAACAAACATCAACCCCTGGAGGGAGAAAGGAGATATTACTGGTAACAAACATCAACCCCTGGAGGGAGAAAGGAGATATTACTGATAACAAACATCAACCCCTGGAGGGAGAAAGGAGATATTACTGGTAACAAACATCAACCCCTGGCGGGAGAAAGGAGATATTACTGATAACAAACATCAACCCCTGGAGGGAGAAAGGAGATATTACTGGTAACAAACATCAACCCCTGGCGGGAGAAAGGAGATATTACTGGTAACAAACATCAACCCCTGGAGGGAGAAAGGAGATATTACTGGTAACAAACATCAACCCCTGGAGGGAGAAAGGAGATATTACTGGTAACAAACATCAACCCCTGGCGGGAGAAAGGAGATATTACTGGTAACAAACATCAACCCCTGGCGGGAGAAAGGAGATATTACTGATAACAAACATCAACCCCTGGAGGGAGAAAGGAGATATTACTGGTAACAAACATCAACCCCTGGAGGGAGAAAGGAGATATTACTGATAACAAACATCAACCCCTGGCGGGAGAAAGGAGATATTACTGGTAACAAACATCAACCCCTGGCGGGAGAAAGGAGATATTACTGGTAACATGATGAACAGAAAGTGCAATAAGTACACACATATATTTTCCCTAAAACGATTTTTTGACTATTAATTGATAAATGGATATGAAAAAGGCACGTTTTACAAAATTTGGACACTAAACCATTACTCATTTTATTACTTATAACAGTTACGAGAAAAAAGGAATAATGAAAACAGATGCGCATTGATAGTGAACCATGTGATGGCAATAAGCTTTGGCCTTTATCTTGTTCACATTTTTTTAAAATCAATTTGCAGATCATACCATGCCCGAAATTTTCGCAAGTTGTCATTTTTACTGCAGCTGTTGAAGTTTTATTGATTGAGAAAAAGAAAATTAAAATCATAAACGAAGGAGTTGTGGGCAACATTGACAACAGCAGCAAGCTGGGCTTGGCTTATGATGGTAGAAAGAGGTCTAGGCTTAACTTTAAGGCAAGTCTTGATTACACTACAACAGACAAATAATTAATGATTTAATCAATGTTTACTGTAATTTCTATCCAGCCTCAAAATTATTTGTTTTCAAGTAAGGAATTTCTAGGTCATAAACAAATGTATTCTCACGAGGACAGGAAAAAAAAAGATCAATATTGTGGGCCTAAATGACTTTATATACATATTAAACAGTCAATTCAAGCATGAGCTTCATAATTCAATCTTCTATGGTCGCATTACAATGAGTGTTAACATATGGCACACAGTAGAACCTCAAGGGAAAAAAAATGTGCATAAGCTGCAAAAAATGCGCAATTTTAGTAATAAAGATTATAAACCAAAAACGTGAAAAGCATTGCATTAAAATAAAAAATAGCTCTGACAACAGAAAAAAAAAAGAGATATTTAGATTGTTTTTCACACTTGACACACTTTCCTTGAGTTTACCATGTTACTTTCCTTGAGTTAACCATCTAACTTTCCTTGAAATTTCTTCAAAAGTGTTCCCTTCTCTTCCCACAGCATGATTGATCCTTCAATCCAGTCTTTTATTGTTTTATCAAAAGAATGTAAAGTGCATTTACATGAATTCAGTAAAACATATATGCAGTGTCCATTCCAACTATTTTTTACTCAAGCAGTTTCAGCTGACACATTTCATCCAAAAAATAAGACCACAACTATTCAGACAACACATAGCAGTCGTAATGTCTTTTTATCTGAGAGACTATGCCAAAACATAGCTTTGATTAGCTTTGAAAACTTTAAATAACTAAGAAATGAGAGCGTACGATAAAAAAAAAATCAATTCACATAAAGTAATAAAAGATTAATCCAAATCTGACATAAAACAGTAAATGATTACAAACATTGAAACAATAGAAGACTACAAATTGCTCAATGTTAACCTTTAACCATTTAATCAGATTTCTAATTAAAAAAGGAGATCTAACCGATGTATCTAAGATCTAATGACCTCGTTGTTAGCGTACCTGGTCCCCAGCAGGAGCGTTCTCATGTTCCACACTGTCTGCCTCATGGTATGTGTGACTTGGTGACATCTCCGGGTCCGGCTCTTCCATGGCCAGGAGAACGTTGCAAGTTTTGTAATCAAAACCTGGTGGGACAACACACACTTTGACAGAATCTACCACATTTCAAATCTAATAAAAGTATACAGAACTCTGTTCCAGTAACATGATTCTGCTCTTTTTTGTCTTAAGGTAAAGTCACAGGAGCAGTACAGCATGCCCCCCCCCCCCACCTCCTCAAAACACCCATTAGGAAAATAAAAAAAAAATTCAAAAATTAAATAAATAAAAAGAAAACAAACCAACAAACCAAAACCTTTAAACATTTTATATTATGAGATTTTACAAACAATAACTTATTTCTTGAAAGTTTATTTAGCATAAGGCTATATAACCCTTGGAGCAGATTAAAAAAAAAGTGTTCTACATTCATTTAGCTCTTTCAAGGAGTTGAGTATATTAAATTATGGACTCCGTTTAATGTTATGTATTGTATTTAAACATCCCAGCTAAAAAAACATTTAATTTTTTGTGTACACTGATAAAATAGCTTTAAGTCTGTGTAATGTGCCATAGGAAACACAAAATATGAGACCTTGACTGTGACATCTGGTACATATTTACTATATCTACAGCTTTTTTTGTACTAAATAAAAAAGTAAAGCAAACATATGGACCAAAGTGAAAAAAAAAACAAAAAACATTTAGGCAACCCTTTTTACAAAGGATCAAAAAGGCCTTTCTCCTAAAGTTCTCAGAAAGCAAGGATGGATTTCAATTTAGATTATTTCACAACTGTTTCTCACTCAAATATTCAGTTCCTTTGATATAATGTCCCTTTTCAATCTTTAAAGTGTAAATATTTTTTTCCATGAAACTTCAACTTTAAAATGATCTTTTAAATGCTCGGATATCAAATACATACCGTGCTCTCTACTTAATTCGACATCTCATAAGTCCACATTCCTTTTAAATTGACGTAACTAAAAAGTCCCGAATAAATTCCTTTCATCAGTACGAATAAATTTTCCTGCAAATCGACATTTTGGTCCCCTAATTTCTCCTAATTCAACAGAATTTCCAATATGTTTCAGTATCTAAATCCTTCAAAATGTCATTTAATTTTTAGTCTAGCCTCATGAGTTAGATCTAAAGATCTGTAGTGTTTGGACCAGTGCAACTTAAATCAAGGGTTTGTGTGAGAAGAAATGGGAGGGGTGTTGTATAAGCAGGGAAGACCGTAGAGAGAGAGACAATCACCTTTGTGTAAGTGTGTGTGAGAGAGAGAGAGGGGCTGGCGCCTCGAGCCCAATGCCAGCACTGCACGGTCTTGCCCACACAGCCTTTGCGATTAGAAGAGGGGAGGAGAAAGGTGTGCTATGGTTCTAGATCTAGTTAGGGATGGGTTTTGTTACTACATGTGCATATATTAGTATTAAAACTGAGGCTAAACTGAGTCCTCTTCACTTCCCTTCATTGCAGTGCTGTAGGCATACCTAAAAAGTCATTATTGAGATTTTAAAATTATCTCCTAATTCGACTTTCTCTTGATTCAAAGCAATTTTGTAGGTCCTTGTAATGTCGATTTATCAGGTGTGCGCTGTGCATGGTTAGGATATAGACAGTTTTCACCTTACTTTTTTGCTCTTCCACTGCACAAGATAGTTTGGTCAAACACATTGTTAAATTGCAATTCAAGGACATTGTAGAGCTAATGTAGACTTAGATCCCTGCCAATTTGGCGGCGCATCATAACTTCAAAACCCTAAGCCACCAGCTCTCCCAGGAAAAGAGCAGGAACAAGAGGAGATAGAAGAGCTTTCACAAATATCATAAGTTGATTTCAACACCATAATACTAAAAGAGCGACAACTCTCTCACTCTCTCTCTTGTTCCTTTTCAAAGCAAAACTAGAAGCATGAGACATAATCTGTTAGAGCGCTACCTTTGACACTGCCATCATATCCAATAGCTTTGATGGTGTTCCTCACAGTTTTGTGATAATCCACTTTAGCTTTAGACACAACGTCTCCACATACAAATATCATGCCAGTTTTTGCTGCACACTGGCAAGAAACTCTAGCAAACGGATCTTCACGAAGGAAGGCATCTACAATGGCGTCGCTGACTTGGTCACAGATCTTGTCTGAAACAGTTGAATATATGAGAAGAGTTGATTAAGAGGAGGGCTAGTCATGGTACATTGTTATCCAAATTTTAGTTTTGATAGTCGCCCTTAATAGATTATACAATAAATTATGTAAAAACTTAAATCCAAATTCAGCAGAACTATTTACCAAAAGAGATCCCAAATAGGTAGTATCGTTAGATTAACATTTCCTCTTATTTAGGCTCAGTACATACAGTTTGAAAACCAAAACTTAGGTCAAAATTACGCAAGATAAAGCAAGAGCTTTTATCACCAGTATACTGTGCAGAGGGTGATGTTTTTAAGTTAGCTAGTGGGTACAGTTTGGTTTACAGCAAATATGTCCAGAAGCTCTTACTAGCTCTACGCTGAATGAGGAGGATAGAAATCATAATTTACATATAGATATATATGTCTGTCTTTGAAGTAGCACTATTCCTTGCTCTACAGCCTTTTTTTTTAATCTCATATCAAGAATAAAAGGCAGTCTTGTGATAACCAGAGAATTCATTCAGAACATGAGATCTCAATATAACACTAAGCTTTGTAGTGCAGTTCCAGCATCACAGCTTACCAAAAAGAAAAAAGAAAAGCAATAAAATCTTAAGCTACCTGGATGTCCTTCACCAACTGATTCAGAAGTGAAGAGAAAGGTATCATTTTCTGACATGAATTCGCCTGGGAAATTGTTGCTCACATTATTCCTTGCGTACGGTATGTGGTTGCTGCCGTTGGTATTCATTGTGCGTCTCCTGATGTGACTCGACCTTGAAGAAGAAATATTTCCATTCCTCACAATTCTTTTTTTATTAGTTATACTTTTGATCTTTCCTCAAATCAACTTCAGGTTAGTAAACAGAAAGGGATTGTAAAAGATTGCCAAGCAAAACCAATACTAATACTAAGTAATACTAATAGCATCCTGCTGTCGATGAATTTGCCAAACTTATTATGTTTTCCTTTTCCTACTATCTTTGTCTTTTCTTTTCTTTTTTTCTATACATTTTGTCTAACCAGTACGAAGACATTTATAACAATGATACAATCTGCCCTAAATATATATCTACAGAGAAAATTATGTTCATAAGCTGGAAATGAGACAGCCCATGGAGTTGTAAAATGTTCCTGTTCTCACATTTGTGGACTAAAATCATCAAATTTCAATTGAGCATCCAATATCAGCCTCTTGATCAAGAGCTAAAGAAAGACCCCTTTTCATCAACCCATCAGTCTGCACCCCTTTCACCAAGTACAATGCATCTGGTCCCACTTGTCTGTTAGCATTATCTAAATCTACCTACAAGTGTCTTGAATGAGAAAATTAAATTTTGTTCTTTCCATCCTTGCACTACAAGAGCCCTGATCATAGCAAAAACCTGTCTGGGTCCAGTTTTGTTCAGACCATCAGTATTGCACATTAAGAAAAAAAATGACCAGCAAACTAGGAAATAAGGTGAGGAGATCTGGAAGGGTGAAAAGCAGGGGCAGAGGAAGAATAGCCCGGGTAAGAGATCTGCAAAGGTGAGGAGGGAGTAGCAGGGGAAGGAAAAGGCAAGGGCAAAAACAAGAGAAAGTTGAAAAAGGAATACAAGGTTGAAAAAATTGCAGCATAGGGAAGAGGGAGTTGAGGGGCAGTATCATGGAAATGAAGAGATAATGGCCAAGATACGGGGAGTATTTTTATACATTAGGGGAACAGCCATTTCAAGGGTGTCCTGGAAACTCATGATAATAGGAAAGTTGTTTGTAAAATATAAAACAATATTTATAAGTATAAATTTAATATAAAAAAAAGACAAAGGGCTTTTGAATTTAATATACATTTGTGCATGCTCATTAGAATCTTGATGTTTTTTTTTCTGTACAGATGGCTAGGTAATACCGCAGTTTTGCAGTCCGGCTTGAGTGTAAAAAATCACGCCACAAATGGCCAGATTATTACTAAAAATAGCCAAAACAAATTCAATTTCTTGCACGGAAATCCCTCTACTGAAGAAGTTCCCCTTATATTTTTGCAATGATAATTTGATTAGATCAGTGCCTTCATATTAATTATGCAGTGAAAATGTGGCCAGTTTATTGTATCCACCATGACCATGGCCGCACTGTCAACATAGGAACAGGCCAGCTAACTGCGGTATTACCGATGGCCATTCCAGAGGTTTTTGAATAAATTCATTTATATTTTATTAAATATATTGCCCACCATTGGAAATGGTGTCCTTAAATAGTAATCATAAACCTCATACTCAAATGCACTACAAAAACAAATTTCGTGCATTTCAACAAGGAATTAAAGCACCATTTAAAAGAAGGCCATCTATCTAGACTTAAAATGTAGGTTAACATACAACTCTACATCTGGTAGAATCTCAAGGACGAAAATAACTTCAATCAAAATATAGACTGAACTGACCTCTCAATTTTCATTTATACTTAAAATCTCTTAAAACGAGATCGATCTCATTCTCAGCACAATGCTGGTAATTAGACACTTTGCCATGATGGCAGTGAAGTCCTTGCCTTGCACTGGTACCCTAATTTTAGATTTTGATTCTGGATCTTATGGCAAAATAATTATAGATCTAGATTCTAGATCTAGATCTAGAATCTAGATCTAAATGATCCGAAAAAATTTAAATTAGCTTACAGGGCCCTAACAAAAAAAAAAAAAAAAAAATTCCAGAATGCTGGTATACAGATTTAGATTCTAGATCTAGATCTAAACCTTAGGTAGTGCTAAATTGTTTTCATATGTGACTGCATCTTGCGTCATGTTGGTTCAATCTCTAAATGTAGCCTAAATTAGACGAATCTAAAATCAAATCTAAATCTCTCTCTAATGCCGTAATGGTATGGATCTTAATTTTATTTCGATTAGCATATAGATCTAGATCTAGTTGGCTAATTTGTTTCAAATACCGAATCCTCGATCTATATAAATAATCTAGAATCTTACCTAAATTAAAGCTAGACCCTTTCTGTCCCAGGTGTTAAACTAGAGAAAGGCTTGCTGAGTGCAGCACTAAAGTGTTCTCAAAGGCAGGACCGCTTGGCCAGACTTTAAAAAAATAATCTAGTCACCTCCCCTTTTAGGAACTTTGTAAAGAAACGATACACTGCTTACATACTCTTCGTACCCAATTATCATCGTAACAAAATTTCAGTTCCCAACTATATTACAGTAGAAGTCATCCTGCCAATCTGAATAAGTTTGGATAACATGTTTAGTTGCTATTGCTGTTGCTTTGTCAATGTTGTTTGGCTTGTACCAAAAGAAAAATAAATATATAAAAATGAAAATAAAAAAGAAGCTTTTTCATGAATTATAGACTTGGGATTTTGAAGTTATGTGCCATTGTAACAAATTGTAGTTTAAAAATAATATTGCACTTCACAGTAATGCCGTTTCTCCATAATTATTGGTCATCTGTCAACGCCGTAAACCAGTTGATTCAGGATTCGAGCGTTAGTCATGCGGTAGACGCGGCTTATACATTTCAGCAGGGGCTTGCGGAAAATGTTGATGGCACTAGAGAGGTGTGCCTGCTTTACAACTTCCGTATCGGGGATTTTGTCCTATCAGGGGAAGTGAAGAAGGTTCTGGAGACATTTAAGATGGACGAGTTTTTTTTTTTTTGTGCCTTTGGTAGCTAATCCACGTCTCACATCTGTAGGTGAAGTGAACAACAGATTTTCAGCCTGGTCTAGAGATTTATTCCTCTCTGCTCCCAGGCTTCTCTTGTGATCTCCCAAATGTGCTGCCTGCCTGTGAGATTGTGCTGTTGATTTCAGCATCTATGTTGGCGTAGGTAGAGGTTTCTTCCTCTTGAGCGTTTGTGCGTTCATTTATATACGCTATGGTGCACATGATATGATTGTGTTGGTACTGTTCGTGATCCCCAAAATGTCAAAACCTGATGGGAGCTGTTCATGTCCCGTATCGGCAGAGAGCTGTGTGATAATCGTGCGATAGCTCAACTTGTACACGGTCCGAAGATTTGCAGATGGACAGTCAATGACTGTGCTCTTTTTCTCGCTTATATATAGGAAATATCAAGCTGTAGGGGAAACAAGCGATAGCTTCATCGTTGAATTGACCTTATTGGTTGAGCATCATTTGAAAATGATCCACCCAGGTCCATCTCTTCAGGATCATCTTCTAGTGAATCATGAGATGATTCTGTCCACAATGATGCGACCCGTAAACTGTTTTCAACGCGCCGTTGAATCTCACTATTGGGTCGGTCAGTATAAATTTGGTGCGTAGCCAAGCGTCTTGCACTAGGGTTTTTTTTTTAAAGCGTGAACTAGGCTGGCAAAGCTATCAAAGAAACCAAAATCGTTCTAGTCGATCTGCAGTAAGCAATATTCATATTCGAGGAATAATTTTCGAATTTCCGGTTCATTTTCTTCGAAACAGTCCAGGTTTCTTCTGGTCACCATAAAGTTTTAAAGGTGACAGTCTCGACAGTGTATCAGTATGACGCCCGCTGCTCTTAAATGCTAGACTGGTTTATCTTTAAGTCGCCTAATTCGCTATCCATGCTTGGCTTGAGAAGTTGTGCTATCAGCTATTTCTTGAATTCCGTATTATAAGAATCTTTGTCAATTTTTGACTCTGTGGTTTCCTTATTGGATAGATGTACACTGATGTCATGACTTCAGTGTGATTTTTCGGTTTTGAGTGAAAAATACTTGCGCAGTCACGCTATCGTAAGGGGGAACACAGATGGGACATGTCCGAGCTTTAAAATTAGAGCATAAGAAATTATGTAAACTGTTAAGATAGTAAAAATTTCAAAAGGGAAATATTTTTATTCAAGTAACCTCGCCAGTGTTCTAGATTTCAGACTAGCTACCTCCAGTTGGCTCAGAGGCTTCATTACCAGTAGATTCGTGAAGACCTCCGCAGCAAAATGTGACTGTCAGGGTAGACTGTGCGCGTGATACATCGCTCATCTCAATGACCAGCAACAAAAGAAGCTCATGGCGGCTTACTCATGTATGGACGTACGATATTCAGAGAGGTTTCCAATTCGCAGATTTCTAGAATTCTCGGAATTGAAGGTAACAATTGCATGAGCAGTTGTTGCCCAAAGTCTAAATCATAATGTGACCAAACATAATATACCGTAGAGGCCTTGATGATTTGCACAGTGAAACAAACATGAAGGATAATGATAGTAAATATTAATTATTTGACTTGAAAGGATGTCGTAATTTCCCATAATCTAACAATCAAAGTAAAAGAATCATCGTCGCTTTTACCTGAACCTTGATAATATCATTTGTTTTATTCAGTAAAAGCGGCATCAACAACAATCAAAAACAAAACATAAAACAAATTTAACACTAAAGCCAAGGCATAAAAAGCTTTTTTTTTTACAAACAGTCCACATTGCCATGTCTTGCAGGCTTGAAACTTTCTTATAGTCATATAACTAAAAGTTGTAACTTTCGAAAACGAAACTAGATTTTTAACGAAACACGAACCAAAACAAAGAGCATTTATCCAGTCGAAGTCGCGGCAGCGGGGCCCACTCGCGGAGACCAATTTATAACGGATATTTCTGTTTCAAATTAAAGCAGCGAATATTTTCTCTTTATTCGCATGCTTATACGCTTCCTACGTTAAAGAATAAAAGGAAAGATTTGACAAGAAGCAACGGCAAGTTCACTGCTTCATCTTCATTGTAATGATTGTGACAATACTTAATCACATGTCATGATTTCTTTTCAAGATTGGCTATTTTATTATAGTACCTGCTTTCACTTCGAAATTAAATAGAAAAAAAATTCAATGAAAGTTAAAACTATTTAAGTCCGACTTCCTCTGAATTGTTTTTCATGTCCTTGAAGAGTCTATATTTCACATTTTCAACGCATTTATTCAATTATTTTACTTTTGACCTTTTTGACCCACCAGTTGGGAATAGATATTATGGAAGTTTATTGTTGAACTTTATTTACATATAGATCTACTAAATTCTGTCCATAGGCAAATTCAACATTTATCCAAAAGTGTAAATAAACATTTTGGTTATGTTGTATATTTTGTTGGATTAATTAAAGAGATATTTTTCCAGTTAAATGTCAAATAGATTTATATCTACTACTGGCTTTAAAACGTGCAGTACAAACAAGAACTTTTCTGCACCATTCAATTAAAAGTGGATTACAGAAGGGAAAAATATATTCTCATTTGTAATGGCTAAGAAGAAAATCAGCCGTATTACGCTTTGTCGTATTGTAGTGGCTTCTGAGTAACAACTATCTCACAAGTTTTTAAATCTCAAAGAACGATTTTAATCAATCTAGCAATAAGCTAGTCAGTTTCATTCAATTTTTTTTAACTCTTCACTGGGGTATCGTTGCATTACTACTGTTACATAAAAATTACATTATTTTTATTTAAAAACCTGTCATCTGTTGTTAAAGAGAAAACTGTAGATCAAATTTACGTCAAACTTTCAGATAATGATGACATGCAATGCATGAAAAGAAAAATTTCATTAAAGGATTAAAGAAAAAGAGTAAAAATAAAATTTGCAAAAAATAGAATATTATTTAAGAAAAATAAATATAAAATAGGATATTACATCTAAAAATTGAAGACTTAAACAAAATTCATTTAGCGTCACACTAACAAGTTGCAAGAAATTGGTTACAATATTATATGACCTACTTTTTAAAAGAATGAAGAGGTTATGAAAGAAGCAAAATTAATAAAATGTACACCCCCCCACCACCCACCATGGTTTTGAGAAAATGACCGTGTTAAGTTAAAGCGTGTTTGATAAAAAATGGAGGAAACCATTAAGAACATAAATTATGAAGATCCAACCCTCTTATGTAATAATTATGTCCAAAATTATAATTGAGATATTGAATTTCTTATAAAAATGAAAATCACCAAATAGCAAATCTTAGTGATCTATACAAACACTTTTTGTTTGTTTATTGGAAATTTTTCTATTGAACAAGAGAATTAAGGATTTATTTTCCTCTTTGAAAATCAAAATATCTGGACACGTGTATTGTAACTCTAATACTAAGTTACTATTATGAACTTCCCATATCTAATAAAGCAAGGTGTTTCAGAATTAGTACTAATATTTTTCTGGCATGCGGAGCTTTTTTTTTTAACCAGCACTGAGGCATTAAAATTTAGCTGTTGTTTTGTAGAGTTTATACAATGTTCTAAGGGCAGCAAAGTTTCACACTCTTAACAATAGCTTAAATTGTAAGTAGATTTATTCTGAGTGGAGAAAATACGAAAAGGTTCTCTATTGGTTGAATTTATTCTTCAGCCTATTGCTTTTGAATTCTTTCTTCTCGCATCAGTTTCATTATTTTGCACTAATGCAGGCCTACTTGTTTGGCATCAGTTTCATTATTTTGCACTACTGCAGGCCTACTTGTTTGGAAAAATATTTTGAATCAATAAACACCATTTGATCAATGTGCCTCCATGATAATTTTATTACAACTTGAGAACTATTGCTATCTTTCTTAGGGACTGAAAATTTAAAGAAAATCTTCATAATAGTCACAATCAAACTTAAAGATTAATGGTGTGAAACAGGCACACTCACACTTGCCAATGACATACACTCACATTCACATGAAAACATTCCATGGCATATATTTTAAAAGATTGATTACTCACCACACGATGAACACTCTGTGTAAAATTTAATAAGTAAAAGTGATTTTTTTTTCTTATATTGTTTACTTTGTATCAAATATATTTAAAAAAATCTCATGGCAATGTAAACTTACTGTCTCTAAATTATGCAAAATATTGTAAATTTTTTTTATTTTCACTAAGCGAGTATTTTGCTTTCGATTGGAATTGTCTATGTGACCGTAACAAAATAGAATTTGCTGACTTATGCTCTTCTTGGATTAAAACATTTTTTAGTCCTAATACCCTAGTGTTAAAATGTATGTAACACATATTCTGAAAGACTATTGACAAAGGCCACATATAATAAAATTCTAAAATTTCTTGTTTCTATTCCAACCAGATGTTGCCTTTAGGCCCACTGTATTTTCATCTTCAATCCCATCTAATGAGAGCTGTCTTACACACCAGACCACATTGTTTTTCCAGATGTTCCTCTCTAATCTACAAGAGTGGGAAATCAAGCTTGTCTTATTGTGCAAGAAATTGGCCCAGCCTGTACAGTGTTATCAAGCCTTCAAGCGTTGGATTCCCTTGTGCCAGCTCTGCCCACCGAACACCATCTGTTGCATGTTTCAGATGGAAGCAGACAAAGGCTGGTGAGCAGTCAGGCCTCGGAAATGTGGACAACAAGGAGTACATTGAACTGTACTTTATAAAAAACATCAGCTTTCTCCGAGTACTGTGTAGGTTTGCCAAACTCTCTATAATCATGTTTTTGTTTGCAACCCCAGCTTCTTTCATGAGTGCCCAGCTTGGTGTTATACCCGTGACAACAGGAACAAACATTGTCTCAATATTTGCAACCTATGCAGTCCTTTTCACCTGTCAGAGCTGGCTCTTTTCCTCAAGGGTTATTGGAAAAATAATGCTAAGCTCCGATGACAAGGTTGTAAAAGTTTCACATCTTTCCTTGTTTGGGGAAAGGCAGGATGTGTTTTTAAAACCATCAGATTTTGTGGCTGTCAAAAAGGAGAGAGGTGAAGGGTTTATGGCTGAAAATCTTTGCCAAGTTAGAATCAAGACTTACCCCAAAAGACTGCTCTATATGCCACACCAAGGACATGCAGACACGGATCATGAACGCATACACTTAATTTTGAGTGGTCAATATTAAATAAAGATCTACAGAAAAAAAGTTAAACTTATTGATAGCTCCAAAGATTGCAGTGCAAGTATGTGATAATGCTTTTAAGTGTTCATGTATAGATTTACGTGTGAACAGTTTTGTAATATCACCCCCTCCCCTAGCCACATGTATAAACAAAATAAAAAAAGAAAATGAAACTCACTGGTTTACCAACTTTGTTACTATTAGTAGAAGAGATACGCTGGGTTTTTTGTCATTTTGCCTGTGAATGAGTTGGAACATATTCATATAAATATACCAGTATGTAATTTTGTACGAGGGAAAAGCAGAACGAGGGCAGAGGAGAATACAGGGTAATAATATAATAAGTATTTGATTGTTGTTAAAATTTGTGCTAATATTCATTCCTTACCAAGTATCGTCTCATAACATTAGCATAAATGATAGGCTCAAATATTCTGTTGTGCTTATAATTTTCTAAGATGTCTAAGAAACCAAACTGGTAATTCCCATTCTTTCTTCTTGTCCTCCTCAAGAAAATATCAGCAAGTTTTGTATGTATGTGTCAATTCAAAATCCCAGATAAAGACTACTTTTGATTTCATGTAAACTTTTCATTTTTCTATTTAAGTATCTACAAGAGTGAAAAAATAATTCCATTCTTTCCTTTTCTCCAAATAACGTTTGATAATTAAACAATTGAATTAATTAGTTATCCAAGTTATATAATTTGCCTTTTAGTGGTGCCTTCACAAAACCTATTTTTTAAATGAAACAATTACATTTTAAACTAATACAGAATGCTAGGATTATAATTATAGTGTATGATGTTTTTTTTTTTTTTATAGACCATACTATTATTAGCTACAGTAATTATGAGAGATTCTTTCTTAGTCAGTCTAATTGCACCGTTTCTGACTTTTCACAATAAAAATTTGAGATAAAATATGTACAGAATACCAATACAGAATACTAGGATTATACTTAAAGTGTATGATGTTTTTTTTTAAATTTTTAATAGACCATATTATTAGGTACAGTAATTATGAGAGATTCTTTCTTAGTCAGTCAAATTGCCCTGCACCGTTTCTGACTTTTCACAATAAAATTTGAGATAAAATATGTACAGAATACCAATACAGAATTCTAGGATTATACTTATAGTGTATGATAATGTTTTTTTTTTTTAATAGACCATACTATTATTAGCTAGAAGTAATTATGAGAGATCCTTTCTTAGTCGGTCAAATTGCCCTGCACCATTTCTGACTTTTCACAATAAAATTTGAGATAAAATATGTACAGAATACATGTACCAATACAGAATTCTAGGATTATACTTAAAGTGTATGATAATGTTTTTTATTTTTAATAGACCATATTATTAGGTACAGTAATTATGAGAGATTCTTTTGTAGTCAGTCAAATTGCCCTGCACCGTTTCTGACTTTTCACAATAAAATTTGAGATAAAATATGTACATTATCATCTACATCACATGATTTGTTCCTCGCATGGCTTCGGGTCTTCAGCAAGGGCAAGTAACTCTTTTTAACTCCATTATTTTCAATACAGACCATCCACAATCAGAATGAAATATTTATTTATATAATTATAAATGTAAAATATTCATGGTACTGACATAATATTCTTGCAATATTTGGATGCTTAACATTTAAATCTATAAGTACAACACCGTTGTTTAGATCCGTTGGTAAACAAGAGCGCTGATCCAACTAGACCAAGAGTTGCCTCAGTTATCTTCCCTTGCTCCATGATCTTGAGGACTGAGTTGTCGCGTGGCTGGTATTTTTCCTAATACACACCGAGAAAATGACAGCCTTAGTCTCTGATCTGAGATAAACCCAAATGTATGAGTTTTTTTTTCCACAAAAACCAACATGTCCACGAAAAAAAAAAATCAATATAGACACTGTTACTGTTAGGCTATGTTTATTTGCAGAAGTCATAGGTAAATCGAATAAAAAAATTGAAAATGGGAAAAAATATGCCTTGTTAATACTCCCAACCTCATTAAAAGTAATATGACATATTTATGGTGAGTGATTTTCCTTAATGAGTTTCCTGCGTGAAATAATAGGAGTTTAAGTTAATACTACTTGAACTGCAGATTCTGTTTAGTGGCTTTGAGTAAACTTATTATTAAACCGTAACTAAAGACAGTGCAGAAATCCTCCAGGTCTGAACAAATTTCACATTCCTTTTAGCAGAGATTTTGTTCAGTAAAAATCCAACAATAGATTGACCCTCTTCCTTCCTCTCGGAACGCAATTCGCTGAGAAACGTCACCCTTCTCTCATTCTCCGTCACAGGGAAGCCAACAGTTTAGTTCAAAGAGTTCACGCCAAGTTTTGTCCGCTTCTCTCACGTCATGCTCCATAGCCCTTATGCAGTGAGGTCAGACCGCATCTCTCATGTCATGCTCTATAGCCCTCATGTCGTGAGGTCAGACTGCTTCTCTCATGTCATGCTCTATATCCCTCATGTCGTGGAGGTCAGACCGCTTCTCTCATGTCATGCCCTACAGCCCTCATGTCGTGAGGTCAGACCGCTTCTCTCATGTCATGCCCTGTAGCCCTCATGTCGTGAGGTCAGACCGCTTCTCTCATGTCATGCCCTATAGCCCTCATGTCGTGAGGTCAGACCGCTTCTCTCATGTCATGCCCTACAGCCCTCATGTCGTGAGGTCAGACCGCTTCTCTCATGTCATGCTCTGTAGCCCTCATGTCGTGAGGTCAGACCGCTTCTCTCATGTCATACTCTAAAGCCCTGATATTGTGAGGTCAGACCGCATCTCTCATGTAATGCTCTATAGCTCTCATGTCATGAGGTCAGACCGCATCTCTCATGTAATGCTCTATAGCTCTCATGTCATGAGGTCTGACCGCTTCTCTCATGTCATACTCTATAGCCCTCATATTGTGAGGTCAGACTGCTTCTCTCATGTCATGGCCTATAGCCCTCATGTCGTGATGTCAGACTGCTTCTCTCATGTCATGCCCTACAGCCCTCATGTCGTGAGGTCAGACCGCTTCTCTCATGTCATGCCCATGCCCTATAGCCCTCATGTGTTGAGGTCAGACTGCTTCTCTCATGTCATGCTCTACAGCTCTCATGTCGTGAGGTCAGACCGCATATCTCATGTCATGCTCTATAGCCCTCATGTGGTGAGGTCTGACCGCTTCTCTCATGTCATGCTCTACTACAGTCCTTCATGAGGTCAACAGGTCCTCTTCTAGCCTGGCGATCCCTAGTTCGATTTCGTGTGAGTTTGATTTTGACCGAAGCTACCTAATACCACACAGTATGTATATATATATATATCCTTTCTGCCAATACCTTTTCTGTTTTTCTCGGTCTTGACCATTCGAAGGACATGGCCGGCCAAGACGTTGTTTAAAGTAATTCAGTTCTGTGGGGTTCTTGTCCACACTGGTGTGCTTCGATACCTCCTTCGTGGTGAGATGCCGCGTCCAATTGTTTTTAAAGAATTCTGCCGAGGTATCTTCCTTCAAAGCCACTTAGCTTGTTTCCAATCTCCTTGTTGGCTCTAGACTTTTCCGAAGCGAATTAGGAATACGCTCCGTGTGTTTGACTTGTAAACTTGCAGCTTCTTTAAGTTTGAAGGATAGGGCACTGTCAAATGTTGGTTAACCGGCTAAATGCAGTGGTCGCTAGTTCTATCCTCAGAAAAATCTGATTTTCAATGTCGCTATATGGCGAGGTGTAACCGCCCTCCCTTGATCCACTAGATAGGAAGCTGAACTCCATACACTGAACTCTGCACTAACTGCCTTGACCCTCATGATCCTGACCTTTTCTGGAGAGAAATTGAGAGGCTTCTGGCAGACTGGTTCAATCTCATTGTTTTGTCTTGGACTCCTCTCTGAAACTAGTGAATTTCCTGGCCCTGAGTGCGCTTCTCAAAATGGCCTGATTAAGTATTTAGAAGGCTCAGCTGAAAAGGTGACCCCATTTCCAACCTCCTTTATAGTTCATAGATCTGCACACCTCAGATTACTATTTTAATGCATACATACATACAGGAAATACTATTATTTAATCAGGTCTACATGGTAAGTCACATTACCACCATATTATTTGTTCAATAACCTCAGAGCCTGCGAGGTAGTTTGGGATATTCACCAATAGATACCCCCCATCCAGCTCCTTTGTTTTGAGTCTTGGTTCATTTTCATTATATTTTTTGCGTTAAAATTGAAAAAAAAATTAATAACATGAAGAGGAAACCCCGTAAACACCAAACAGTGAACTCGGAAAAAGAAGTGACATTGAACTAAATATTGGGTAACTGAATTTTTTTCTGTCAAACTTAGAAAAAAAAATCTTGGAGGTTTCTTCTAAGAAATAACACATACGCACAATATAACTAGCGGCAAAGCAAAACTTAGAAAGTAAGGTCGGTGAATGAGGACAAACGGAGAAGGCTTACTCATAATGTATTATTCTTAGCTTTAAAAAATACTCACCAAATTAATGATAATGCCCAAAAAAGAAAAAAAACTGTTACAAAACTTGAATAAGACATCGAATTCTGAGATCTCATCTTATGCCTCGAACAACTTCCTGTCTTGAGGCGTAACGTATGCTGGTGTTGAGATCAAATAACTTGGCCAGGATGTTAGAAAAAGCAGACGTTCAGACGTAGACGTAGACCCATACCAGCTCATTAAATTTGCAAGACAAAGAAGCACGGCAATCTGAAAAAGACAGAGAGAAATGAGACGCACAAAAAACAAAACAAAACAAAACAAAAAAAAAAAACACGCCAGAACAAAAAGACACCAGCCTGGGATATCATTCTGTGACCATGAGAAATTTTTGCTAGCCTTGTTTTAAAAAATGGTAAAGTTTGAGTAATAACACTAACAGCCCCTAACCCTTGTTCCCCTTTAATCCGACCCTAAATCCCCAAACCCTCCATTTCTATCAACAGTAGCTTTTCTCATTAGCTTATTGGATGAGCACAAGGAAAAGTATCACTGTCAGTGAGATGGGGTATCCTTGTCTGACCCCAGACGGCTTATGGAAGCACTTGCTCCATCGTCCATTGTGTCAAACGCGACGATATCCACATGCTTGTCCTGAGTGAAGTTCAATGGTTCTAAACATTTTAAGAGTACCAGGGACCATGTTTGATCATCTTTGATGGACAGCAAATGTTACATCAATTAGTAAGTTGAATTATCAACTGATAGGGCGTAAAATCCATTTATAGCCATACTGTCCTCGTTGATTTCGACATTTCAATACACTTGGGACAATCCTGCTGCTAAGAGAATACAAACCGTTGGTTATTATCAGACCAGTTATAAAGTTTCGTTAAGAGGTGACGGCATGGCTGTTTCACAAACCGCTGATTATTATTAGACCAGTGATAAAGTTTCGTTAAGAGGTGACGGCAGAGCTGTTCCTCCTTATCGAGTGCTGCTATTGAAATGATTTTAGTCCTCGAATTTCTAGAGTGTAATGAAAACGGAATGCAGCCGAAAGTTTTGAAAATGTGTTCTTAGTAAGTCGATAGTTCCTTTGTTTGTTTGCGTGAACTTTATCGAAAAAAAAAAGACTGTTCCATGCTAGGAAAAGTAAAGTTCGAGGCAGCAGATAGAAGTAACGTGTATTTGAGATTGAGTATCAACAGGGGTTAGGAGAGCGGAGAGAGAGAGAGAGAGAGAGAGAGAGAGAGAGAGAGAGAGAGAGAGAGAGAGAGAGGAATAGAGAGAGATGGAAAGAGAAAGGAGAGAGCGAGAGAGGCAGTGATACAGAGAGGAAGGTGTTAATGATACTCCAATAAGAGTGCAATCAGATCCGAGAGGATAAACAAAAATTGCATGAGGCAACAGACTAAACTCCGTCCCAAGTGATACAGAAGTCAATCATCCGAGTAAATAATTAACCCCCCCCCCTCCCACCCCCCCCCACCCCCTCCCTCTCTCCCTGCTCGACCCCAGTCTGCAACCATCAAAGAGACACGCTCATAGTATTGTGTGAATCACCAGCTACATTTGGGCCCCGTCAATTCTAGATCGATCCATTAACTGGAGATTGTCTCCCCTTGATTCCCAGCACGAAGTCGCTGTGTATGTGACTAACTGCCGCAAAGCACCAAAATGGAATTATCGCCCCTGAATCTTTCCACTGAAAAATCAGATTGCCGTAGTCGCAATTAACGAAGGACACAGTGGTTAACTAACACTCAACTCCTGGCTTTGGCGTCGTTGATTCACATTAAAAGCTGTTGATGATCGCAGGCTGGAAGGGAACCTTCATTCTTTGCTGTTTGATTATTGCTTTGTTCAAATTGCATTAATATCGGTGAATTCTCTGATTTGGCATCATGATGGAGGTAAGAGGGTGTTGCATGATTCATGGTGTTCCTCTTTGATTTAACCGCGCATGGAAATTAGTGAAACTTGCGTACCTGTTCCTATAAGCTACACTAGGTCCTAAATATACACTAGAGAACTAACGTGAAACGAACCAAATGATTTTACAGCTGAAGTACCAGGTGTGTTTTTTTTATTTCGCGCACTCTATATTTGTTATAAATGTTTTGTCAAGAAAGTTGATTTGATTTGGAGCTCTGAGTGGTTGAAGTGTTACCAGCCTAGCTCGGAATCGATTTCAAGTTTGGATTCTTCCGGAGCTCTGGTTTTCTCATATTGGGGTCAGTTGTAGCAAGGAACGTAAGTCTAATACAGAAACAATCATGAATTATGTAGGCGTTTTGCCCAGTGTTCTAGAAGTTAGCAACTAGATGGAATAGGTCCGAAAATTCGCGATAGATTGACTCCACTCTCTTAGAAGGTCCACAGCCATAATTATATCAGGATTATTAACCATTAGCAGGTAAAGTGATTTTTCCCTCGAATTTTCGACCTCTTGAGCTACGACTCATGACTTTCATATGAACTTACAAAGAAAAGAAAAACTTGCATCATTCTTTAAAATTCCAACACCTGCTGTGATGTTTCACGAAAATGAGCTAGATGTAATTAAATTTTAAAGCTAAATCTGTTATTGGTACAGCTATGTGTAAATTGTTCTCAGTTTATTTTAAAGTGGAAGGTTTACATCAAGCTAATCATCAGACGCACGATTCCTCACGGGAGTTATGCAATCGGCCTAACTCTAAGAGAATATTCTATTACTGGTTAACTCATTTCTCCCGAGTCTGCACAGTCTTGTCACTTCGACCACCTAAGCTGCCTTGGCAAACAGTATTTCGTAAGTCACTAGATCTACTGAGCTTCAACTATGTGCGTAGTCAGGTGGTGGCAAGTGCCAAGCTACTTCAAATATATGTATAGTTCGATAAAAAATTGTTAAGCAAATGTGCAAAGTTTTGACCCCGAAGAGCTCTCAAAGGTGCACAATTATCTTTGCAATCACAACAATTACTTGAAACTTACGTACTTCTAAACATCACCGTGTACGGTTTGAATATTTGAATTATTCAATTTAAAAAAAATCTAAAAAGAGATATGAGTTTCCCATTGCGATCGCACACTTTTAATTATGGTAAAAAATCTTTTGGGAAGATCGGTAAGTGTATTTGGCAGTCAGTTTGTGTGGATGATGTTTGGGTACCAGTTTGTATCATAGAACTGTGTTCTTTTACCAGTTTGTATCATGGAACTGTGTTCTTTTACCAGTGTGAATCATAGAACTGTGTTCTTTTACCAGTTTGTATCATAGAACTGTGTTCTTTTACCAGCGTGAATCACCAATGAAAAAAGGCATGATGCGCCAATTTTTGAGCCGAAAGGGCCGCACAGTACCCCTGGCAGAACCCACAAACATCAAACAGATTCGCTTGATCCAGGTAAGTTGGGAATAGGATTTAGTTCAATGAAAAAAAATACATCTGAAGTTAGCATTTATCGTGTCTCTCCAAACCCTTCACAGCGATTGAAAAAAATACTATCAGAAAATCTGAACACCCCTTCACCTTCAAAATATATATAAAAAAAACTAATAAAAAAAGAAAAAAACTATCAGGAGTAACAAAAACAAAAGCAACAAAAAACCTAACAAAAACAAAAAAGAAAACCCACAAAAAAAAAAAACAACAACAACAAAAAAGAAACAAAACAAAGAAAATCACTATAAAAAAAGAAACAACTAATACTCGTGTTCCTACAACAACAAAAAAAAAACAACGTCAACAACAATTACTACTACAACTAATACTACCGCTGCTGCTACTGCTACTACTGCTGCTGCTACTACTACTACTACTACTACTACTACTACTACTACTACTACTACTACTACTACTACTACTACTACTACTACTACCATTCCTCTTTTAGTTTTACTCCCATTGCCACTAATGATGTAACTGCCAATTTTTATCCTTATTTAGGTTTACATGAGTTAACTTTTATTTTTGTACTATTTTTTTAAACAGGTCTGATTACTGTTTTACGTAATGTCCGTTTATTAACAGACGACATTTGAAAAAGCCATTACATGATTTGATCGGATGCATAATTTAATTTGAATGAAACTTTTACATAAAACATACCCATTTTTTCCAACAACCCACACATTCTCACACCTATAGATTTGGCCGCTAGTGGTTATGTTTTCTGCATACAAAAAACCGAATTTCTAAAGAGATGACTTAAATGAAATGGATTTGTATGAAATTTACTCAAAGAAATTGAGAATACCAAGGAAGTTATGAAATCTCAAAATTTGTTCAGGATATACAAAACTTCGCTGAACAGGAGGAAGATAATATAGGGGACAAGGGCGTGTCACTAGTGTCCACTTGTAACCAATGACCATCACAGTTAGGGACAACTACTAGATTATTTAAGCTTTGCACTCATTTATCTAACTTACAATACTATTCGACCTTGAAAGGTCACAAATACACTAAAACCGACGAGATTAATTGAAAAGAGTTCGTTGACAATAGTTATTATAAAGTTCTGGTAGGTCATGGCTAATATCTAGGGCTCCTAGCAAATTAAACATCCCGAACTCAACAGTTAAAACATTTTTCCCGCGTCATGATATCCAATAAGTAATTTAGAACAGTTGAGCTGGGTGCCGTAAACTCGCTGTCGCTTATCGACATCCGTATCACGAGAGGTATCGGTACGGAGACGGCAATGCGATGAGAAATGAATTGTTAGCGTAGGGCAAGGCACACCGGAAATTTTGTGCTAGCATCGTTCTGTTGCGGAGCTTGATGCGAGATTATCAACTAAATCTCACCAAAATCTTTCTAATTTTCGACTTTATGTCCTGGGATCAATAAAATTATCTTGTGATGAATGTTTTTTGTATCTGATTCAAGAAACATAACAAACTTGTAAACTTGAGTTTCGCTTTTAGCTTTGCTACAACATGGGTTAATTGGTTATTCAATGGATGCCATAGCTGAAAGCGCATGAAGTATCGAGCAAACCATGCATGCATTATTCCTCGTGGAAATGCCATCGCTTAATTTGAGTGTGCCCGTATTGACAGTATTTGAATTTCAGGGTTATTTCCGCGTTCGCCTGCCTTAATGGGGCTGAATTATTAACTCTCGCCTAGTCAAGGGCTCAGATCCGATCCTGACTCAAACGATTTCATCAGTTCACTGTGGTTGTTAGATGCACTGATGCTGTCTGTAATCTGGTCAATCTAGAGTAAAAGCTGTGTGTCGGACTGAAGGGTGAATCTAGCCATAGGATACGAGTCTTTATTAAGAAACGGGTATGGACTTGTATTGTCGCTTAATGGAAATTCCTCAAAAGAGCGCAGTTTTATTGCTGAAACAAGAAAATTACACTGGCGTGATAGCAATCATTGTAATGACAACCGCGTGAAAACAAAAGCGATCGCAAACCCTCCAAATTTTAGGTCAATGTTCCTTGCACCAATTAGATGCTAGAAATGGAACACTCTTCCAAAAACAATCAAGGAAGCATAACAAATTTCAATCCCTTGCTGAAACAATGGAACGCAGCGATAAAAAAAAAATTGTGCAATATATTATGAGCAAGAAATATTTCCCTATTGCCTCGACAATCCCAGTGGGAAGCTAACTTCGCGGTGCCCTGGGTGCAGATTTTGGGCAATCGTCTCCAACATTCCTTTCTTGACCGCCTGATCGCTTCACGGTTTTAATGATCCTATTTAATTATGACCTTGACCCAGGCGACCCGCTGCGGAGACCTGGCCGAGCTGAAGCGAGTGTTGAGTCAGGGTGTTGACGTCCTCGACACCGCGAGCGAATTGTGGCAGGAGTGGGGTGGCATGACCATCCTGCACGTGGCAGCCCGCTACAACCAGTACCAGGCCATGGAGATGCTTATTGAGCATGGAGCAGGTATAAAATGGCGAAGCAATGGACATCGTTGTGTGTAGGGTATAATGTCTGACAGGCATAACAAGGGTAAGGATAGGACAGGAGAAATCATGATTTGATATATAAGCTAGGCATGACTTACAGTTGAGGGTCAGAACAATGACGAACTTACAGTTGAGGGTCAGAACAATGACGAACTTACAGTTGAGGGTCAGAACAATGACAGACTACAGTTGAGGGTCAGAACAATGACAGACTACAGTTGAGGGTCAGAACAATGAAAGACTACAGTTGAGGGTCAGAACAATGACAGACTACAGTTGAGGGTCAGAACAAGGACGGTCTTACAGTTGAGGGTCAGAACAATGACAGACTACAGTTGAGGGTCAGAACAATGACAGACTACAGTTGAGGGTCAGAACAATGACAGACTACAGTTGAGGGTCAGAACAATGACAGACTACAGTTGAGGGTCAGAACAATGACAGACTACAGTTGAGGGTCAGAACAATGACAGACTACAGTTGAGGGTCAGAACAATAACGGACTTACAATTGAATGTCAGAACAGTGACGGACTTACACTTGAGGGTCAGAACAATGACAGACTTACAACTGAGAGTCAGAACTAAGACAGACTTACAGTTGAGAGTCAGAGCAATGACAGACGTACAGTTGAGAGTCAGAAAAATGACAGACTTACAGTTGAGAGTCAGAACAATGACAGACTTACAGTTGAGAGTCAGAACAATGACAGACTTACAGTTGAGAGTCAGAACAATGACGAGAAGTTCAGAAAAATGCGGAATGACAGTTGGGGATCAGAAGAATGACGAGAGGTTCAGAAAAAAATGAGGAACTGACAGGTGAGGATCAGAACAATTACGAGAGGTTCAGAAAAATGAGGTACTGACAGTTGCGGATCTGGACAATGGATATGTGTGTGATGGTGGTGGAGGATGGGAAGGGGGCAATTAAAACAATGGAGAACTTGCAAAAACAAATCTTAGTTCTGTTAGAGCTGACATTCCTAATTCCTAAAAAGTTAAGTATTGTCATCATGACCCTCAGATGTAAACGCCACGTCCGCTACGTGGGGTTCCCCACTGCAGGTGGCCTGCCGATTCGGTAACGTCTCCATGATCCACATTCTGCTGAAACACGGGGCGGTGGTCAACCTGGACCACCAGGGAAACATCCTGCGAGTGATTGCTAGGTTCTCCAATGTGGAAGTTGCTGAGGTAGGTAACTCTGTATACTCAATTTCATTCATCTGATAGATTTCTTCTTGGACCGCTACTTGTCGTCGTTCTTATTTTTTTTATTTTCCATAATGCAGGCAAGTTCTGTTTTGGTGGTGGGTTTTTTGCAGCGTTGATATTTTCTTATACTTTTTTTTAACTTCACGCCTTCTTTCTTTCACTTCTTCAGCTCCATTTTATTTCCTTTTATTTTACAACGGAAAGTACAATATGATGTTAAATATAGTTACTGATCTTTAGCAGCCAAGGAAACTGACGACCTTCCAATGCTCCACGTCACAAGATTGAGTAAATGCGTCTTCAGTTTTTACGTACGGAGCATCATAGCCGAAAGCTTCAAGCCACATGGTTATTTTTCAACTTATTGTGTGTTAAACGTTAAGGATACTATTTCTTTGATCGCATAAGTGAGCGTGCTTGTGCGTATTTGCGGGTGAAACCATTCTAACTTTATACATCGACTATTTTCAGCATCTTTAACATAGGGTCGAGTCATTGGTTAATTACCGCTTGAATCTTTTGCCCTACCACCTACGAGGAAACTCTGTAAGATTCGAACTCCGCACGAGTTTAGAACCTTCTCTCTTCACATAAGCTCAACCCGACGTTGGCTGACGAGTATTGTTGTGGAATAGCTTTGTAAAACAACCAATGGATTCTTATTTTTCTATCCATATTTTAACCAGCTGGTGTACAGAAAGCATGCACTTCCGCCAATCAATATTGCCGACAATCTGGGGACAACCCCGCTCCACACTGCAGCTCTGAGCGGCAACGATCAGATGTGCACCTGGCTGGTGAGGAGTCATATCGTTAGAAACAACAATAAAATCATCATCGGCATTACCAGGGCCACCACCACCATCATCATCATCATCATCATTATCCTCATTCTCCTCCTGCTCATCATCGTCTAAATACTCCTCCTCCTCATTATCATGATCATGATCCTCATCATTCTAACATCATCCTCATTATCACCACCTTATAATCATCCTCATTATCACCACATTATAATCATCCTCATTATCACCACATTATAATCGTCCTCATCATCACAACATTATATCATTCTCATTATAACCACATAATTATCATCCTCATCATCACCATATTATAATCATCCTCTTTATCACAAAATTGTATCATCCTCAATAAAGAACATCATAATCACCCTCATTATCACCACATTATAATCATCCTCATTATCACCACCTTATAATCATCCTCATTATCACAACATTATAATCATCCTCATTATCACCACCTTATAATCATCCTTATTATCATAACATTATATTATCCTCATTATCACAACATTATAACTATCCTCATTATCACCACCTTATAATCATCCTCATTATCACAACATTATAACTATCCTCATTATCACAACATTATAACTATCCTCATTATCACAACATTATAACTATCCTCATTATCACAACATTATAACCATCCTCATTATCACAACATTATAATCATCCTCATTATCACCACATTATAATCACCCTCATTATCACAACATTATAATCATCCTCATTATCACAACATTATAATCATCCTCATTATCACCACATTATAATCACCCTCATTATCACAACATTATAATCATCCTCATTATCACCACCTTATAATCACCCTCATTATCACAACATTATAATCATCCTCATTATAACAACATTATAATCATCTCATTCTCATTATCACAACATTATAATCATCCTCATTGTCATGTTCATGATCATCATCCTCATTCTCTTCTTGCTCATCACCTTCTTCACCATCCCCACATCATTATCATCCCCATCATCCTCATCTTCATCATCATCATCATCATCATCATCTTTATCATCATATTTATCATTATCCTCATCTTCATCATCATCATTATCATCATCATCATCATCATCACCATCTTCATCCTCATCATCATCATCATCCTTATTATAATCATCATAATCAACATCATCAACTTTACCCTCATCTTCATCATTATAATCATCATCATCACCATCTTCATCATCACCATCATCATCATATTTATCCTTATCCTCATATTCATCATTATCTTAAGCAACCCTCATAATCATTCTAATCATGCTCCTCATGTTGCCCTCATCACCCTTCTCAACATCATAATTATCTTTAGATCCATCATCATCGACATCTTCATGATTATGATCGCCATCACCATCATCCTAATCATCAACATCCTCATAATCCTCATTATCATTATCTTCATCATCATCATCATCCTCATCAACCTCCTCTTCCTTATCCTCATCATCTTTTTCATCGTCATTATCATAACGTTATCATGATAATCACTGTAATTATTTTAATATCATCAATAGCAAAAAACCCAGCCTTCTCTATTAATATCACCGTAAATCTCTTCCTTTTCACCATGTTTGCAAATGCTGTCACTGATATTAAACTTATAATACCACTGTACAAAAAAAATCACAGATCTCATCAAATAGACTATAAACAAGGAAAAAAGAAGCTTCCTAACATATATGGAAATCGAGGCAAAACCTCTCAACTATTTATGTGCATCAGAAATAAACATTGGGAGATTTTTGTTACCAATCAACTAGATGACACTCATCAAGTCGTAAGCAGATTATAGTTTGTAATCTTTGTTCTTATTAATCCTCAAAGCTTAAGCTCGACCTTCTGAACTTGCTTCTACATCCCCTAGCTCGACCAGGTTAAGCTTTATGTAACTGGCTAATGTATCCTCAAATAAGCTTTACATTATCTTACAGGATGGTAAAATCATCAACTTTGTTCAAGGCCCGACCTCAGGGTTAGCTTTGACGCCATTGAAGGACAGCTGTAGTTCACTGTAGACTTTCAATCTTACATTATTGTAAAATCAATTTTTTTTGTATAGATTTCTTGCTCTGGACATGGCAATGTGTTCAAGCCAAGCTTAACTGCTGTATATGGTAGTCTAAATTAAAACAATAAACCATCTTTCATTGTTGGACGTGCAGATATTATTATGTCGACTATCGTATTGTTTCCTTAAAAGAAACGTTTTAGCCAATACAAAAACAAAAATAAACTCGTAAAATAAGTTTATCATCTTAAAAGAGTTGGGCATAGTTGGGCGACATGAAAAGCTCCGTTAGCATATAACGAGCAGAGAGCAGAGATAGAGTAACCAACTTTTAACTGGATACAACAATCTTTTGGTAGCACAGACACAAAGTCTTTATAAGTCCTGATTAATTATACAATAGGGCATCTATGTTTCTGAAAAGCTCAAGCTATGTAGGCCTAACTATCCATATGAAAGTCCATTATTGATTGGTTATTACAATTTATTCTTGAATATTTCAAAATAATTGGAATTTTTGATGTTTAGGAAATTCATCTTACTTTTCACTTAACTAAGACTATTTTATTGTACAATATGAGCCATGACATTGTTTTTAAATTACGGCACGTCGGTTAAAAACTGGTGTAATTTGAACAGCGACGGTTCATTTTGCACAGACTTTAAAAAACTGGATTTAGATCTAAATCTAGCTGTATCTAAAATGTACGCCTTCGAATAACAACAAAATGTTGTAGTTACACAAACTGGAAATGACGTATTTTTGTCCAAATTAAAGAATTATTGGTTCCTGAAATCCTTTGTCGGCCACGATATACGGCTCTCCTGCCTGGTTCGGACTAGAACTACACTCGAATAAAAAAAAACTCATTTACAAGAAGAGCAAAAAAAAAAAACTATCCCCCGAAAACCAACGACAACGCGTATTGGAGCATGCGCTTCAAAAGTGTCTGAACTTCAACGTATAGGATAATGTTCAACCTGGTCGGTAATATAATCTGCTTTAAGTGAAGACTCTTGAGATATCTGACCTGTTTTTAGCATGGTTGTAATCAATAGATTCTGCCTCTCCTCAGCTTGAACACGGCGCTGACACCCATATCAAGGACTCCAGAAAAACCTCAGCTTTAATGCTGGCTTGCCGTCAAGGTCACGTCTCCACAATGAGTATACTCTATGCCGCAGGTAAATACTTTGTAGATTTAGAATATTGGTGAGGGTATGATTTGTGTGTGTGTGTGTGTGTGAGAGAGAGAGAGAGAGATAGAGAGAGAGAGAGAGAGAGAGAGAGAGAGAGAGAGAGAGAGAGAGAGAGAGAGAGAGAGAGAGCGAGGGACAGACAGACAGACAGGCAGGGACAGAGACAGAAAGAGACAGACAGAGACAGAGGCAGACAGGCAGATACAGAGAGAGAGAAAGAGATAGAGAGAGAGAGGCAGATAGAGACACAGAGAGAGACAGAGGCAGAGAGATGCAGAGGCAGAAAGAAAGACAGAGAGAGACAGAGACAGAGAGATACATGAGACAGAGAGACAAAGAGAGAGGTAGAGACAGAGAGACAAAGAGAAAGGTAGAGACAGAGAGACAAAGAGAAAGGTAGAG
Organism: Elysia crispata; assembly: GCA_033675545.1. Lineage (NCBI taxonomy): Eukaryota > Metazoa > Mollusca > Gastropoda > Plakobranchidae > Elysia > Elysia crispata. Next base: position 179,285 of record JAWDGP010002758.1, on the reverse strand, counting down.
ACAGAGAGACAAAGAGAGAGGTAGAGACAGAGACAGAGACAGAAGCAGAGAGAGACAAAAACAGAGACAGAGAGAGACAGAGACAGGGAGAGATACAAAGAGAGAGACAGACAGAGAGAGAGAGAGAGAGAGCAGAGACAGAGAGAAAGACAGAGATAGAGATAGAGACAGAGACAGAGAGAGAGAGAGAGAGAGAGAGACAGAGACAAAGACAGAGACAGAGAGAGTCAGAGAGAGAGAGAGCAGAGAGAGAGAGTCAGAGACAAAGACAGAAAGAGACAGAGACAGAGAGAGAGAGACAGAGACAGAGAGAGATAGATAGAAAGAGAGAGAGAGACAGAGAGAGAGATAGATAGATAGATAGAGAGAGAGAGAGAGATAGATAGAAAGAGAGAGAGTCAGAGAGAGAGAGATAGATAGATAGATAGATAGATAGAGAGAGAGAGAGAGAGAGAGAGAGAGAGAGAGAGAGAGAGAGAGAGAGAGAGAGAGAGAGAGAGAGAGAGAGCATTTATTAGTAACATCTTTTCCGTCGGTAAAATCCACATCCGAGTAGCCTGAACCAAACTTCATGTGGACAGTAGCGATGCTGAAAGTTCGGTACAGATGGTCAAACCCTTCAGTCTTCACTGGAGTATTGTCCGTTCACTGCCAATCCCGACTCGTTTATTCTTTATCTCTAGGGTCTCACTGATTCGTAGTGCTCAAGTGTTGAATGGCACTGTTCACTCTATATACCCACAACCTAATGAGGAACATTAGAAATACGTTGCGTGGAAATGCAAAACATGAACGTTATTGCTTGTTCTACCTTTCAGTTTGATTGCCGAAAACATGATCTTAACTCTTCACCCGTCCTAAGAACGAAGAAGCGTTCGGGCTTTCGTCTACCAAAATATTTTGCTAGAGATTAATGTGCTAGGAAGTTGTTTTTTTCAAAGCGATGCGTAGGTGTTGAAATATTTTCTGACGAAGGCTGATATCCGTGCAATGGGATTGGACAACACATCGTAACGTAACTTATTTCAAAAGTATAACTTAACGAGTATCGCAAAGTTCCTAACAATAATCGTAACGTAACTTATTTCAAAAGTATAACTTAACGAGTTATCGCAAAGTTCCTAACAATAATCAACACCGGTTCTATTTGCTACTACAGACTATGCTGACCTCTCGACCCCAGGTCACATGATTTATGACGTAGACGACGAGGGAAAGAGCTGTCTGCACCATGCTGTCATGGAAAACAAGCTGGAGGTAGGAAGAAATTATTTCAATTTTGAGTTTGTTTAGAAAGGTGCTTATGATCACCTAACTTGGCCATAAAAACACCATTTATAATTTTGACATGGATGTTTAAAACCTCTCTGGCAAATGTCACTCACCAAGAAAATGGTGGCTAATCTTTTCAATACTAGACCTCCACCAGCCAGGGTGGACAAGAAGTCAAGAGGAATTTCAAACAATCAGGTTCCCTTTTATTTAGCATAGACGATCATGACCTTTCAGACATCTTGATCCCACATCGCTTTTAGTGCTTTAAACTCATTCGTCCTACATTTTCCCATTTTCTGAGTACATCCAGCATCTTTTCCCGCTGTTTTCCCATGCTGCATTTTCCTTTGACCATTCCATGAGATGTCTAGCATTCTCCGTATTTAGCATATTTTTGTTGCTCCCTGTTCCTTTTGTTGTTGCCTTTTTGTGAATAGAGATATAGATATATTTGTTTGTTCGTACCATTTAAATCCTCTGGAAACTCGTTTTTGCTTGCGCTATTCTTGATCTGATTTCAGTGCGGTTGCGTCCATTGGCAGATATTGCAGTGCCCAAGTTTTTCGAATTGATCCTTTTGCTTGAGGTTATTCCTGTTGATAAAAATGTTGATCTGGAAATTTCTCTCGACATAAACTTTTTTTTGCTTAAAGTTTAAATGCTTTCAGTTCAGTCCATACTTGACAATCGTGTGAAAAACTACATGTACCAAGTCAGGTAAATTTAGACATTGAGGTTCAGAGCAGATCACACCTAGTCATGGTGCAGATGGCATTGGCTTTAGCCCTACAACAACCTCTGTCTAGCGTCATACGTTTTGAATTATTTGATATATCTTTCAAGGTACGATGACAGTGACTGTTTCGCTACAACAACCTCTGTCTAGCGTCATACGTTTTGAATTATTTGATATATCTTTCAAGGTACGATGACAGTGACTGTTTCGCTACAACAACCTCTGTCTAGCGTCATACGTTTTGAATTATTTGATATATCTTTCAAGGTACGATGACAGTGACTGTTTCGAAAGCTATTGATACCACACAATGTATCCACAATTCTTTTCTTCCACAGGCCGCACATCTCCTATTGAGTTGGGGGGCCAACCCCAACGCTGCTGATGTAAGACTCATAAATAATTCAACTACTAATTAGAGATAGACATTAAGAAAAGGAAGCGTAATTGGGAAATAAACACAAAATATCATTTTACAATATCGATGGTAAACAAAGGAGAAAAAAACAAAACAGGAGAAGAAATACAGACAAGTAAAGAAACGTTTATGAAAATTGAACGAAAATATAGGACAAAAATGAAATGGATAGAATGAAATGGATACAAGTAAACGTTCACTGGTTTAATATTTTGCATTTTTCACATCCTTTCTACCCTTTGGAATTACTGGGCATGAAAACTAGTTTGAAAAAGTTGTTAAACATGTTTGTTGTTATTCTTTTTTTTAATCTGTTGCTGCTCCTATCACCATGCCAGAGCGCTTCCTACATAATTCCTGAATAATGTGTCTGTTCCTCAGAACCATGCAGTGACACCACTACACATCGCCGCTGTTTTAGGCAACGTTGCTATGGTTACACTGCTTACATCATTTGGCGCCAAGACAGAGAAGAGGAACATACATGGGAAAACTCCGTTAATGGCGTAAGATTTTGAGTTTAAAATGAGTGTTGTATTTTTGTAAGAAGTTGAGTAGTCATTGATGTATGTAGCCTGCGGAGAAGTCTAGACGCCTTAAGACAGAGCAAAATAGTACACAACAACAACAACAACGACAACAACAACGACAACAACAACAACAACAACAAGTATATCACAATCACAATTACAAACACCACCATCATCGCCATCAACATCAAGAAGAAGAACAACATCACCACCAAAAACGCCTCAGAAACAACAACAACAACAACAACAACAACAACAACAACAACAACAACAACAACAACAACATCAATAACAACAACAACAAGTATATCACCACCACAACCACAAACACCACCACCATCGCCATCAACATCAAGAAGAAGAACAACATCACCACCAAAAACGCCTCAGAAACAACAACTGCAGCAGCAACAGCAGCAAATGGGATGAACAGTTCCAAAGATTTATGCTCCAAACTGAGACCCGAAGAAGGTAACTTTCCTTTCTTTGAAAAATCAATACGCAATCTCCATTCGTAATATCAATTCCGTGATTCAAGTTGATGTAGGTAAGGTCTACTCTAGGTCTCTTCATGGTAATTCAGAATACTTCGTAACTCTTCACAAATTGTGTTTTCCCAAATCTAGCCATCAATATTGATAAGCTATTGCAAACGGAGCTGAACATTTCTATTTCACTCCCAACATTGTGCAGTTCTCTCTCTACTTTCCACTTCGAAAGTTTGATTTGGTTGCGGCGACAAATCAGGATAGCCATGACCAGGTCCTTGTCAAAACTCACATTTATGAGACAAATAGTGATATGCCGGTAGCCTTCATGTGCCTGTGGCTTGGTACACATAATTATTGGAAGACGTGCGTTATGTACCGTGTAAAGTTGAGTTGATTCTATTGTGTTGTAATTGTTTCTTAAACAAGAAAAGTGCGCTTCTATTACCAACCAGTCATGCCCTTCTTTGGGAGACTTGGAGCAGGAAATATTTACTACCCATCAGGTTTCTGTTTCGAACCCGTAACGTAAAGTAACTGCATTATACCACGGCCTGCGATCTTCCCGTTTAACCTCCAGAACTCTGCTATTTGATTTGTTAAAAATTTAAAGTAATGATTGAAATTGATTGTATAACTTAAATATAAAAAAATGTATTGTCTGGGTTAAATATTATTTCTTGTTACTATTGAAGCCATTTTTTAAAATAAGCCAAAAGAGGAAAAACTACTTTGGATGAAGCTAAAAGCTTTAAAACTATTAAAAGAAAATATGACTATTTTATGTTCATCATGTTTTATCAGATTTATGTAAAAACATATCCGAGTTCATTTCCCTAAAGAGCGCATCATAAATGCATCTGTTCTTCTCCTATGTTAATATAAAACCAGTATTAGAGCTAAACCAACGTTTCTCTCCCGCAGAGCTGCTCATCACAGGAAGACAAAAATCCTTGAAATTCTTGTCGAGCTGGTAAGTTTCCCATATGAGTTTTTAGTCACTGCAAAGTTTCTGCAGGGATTAGACTCTGTAGCTGTTAAAATTTCCTCCACCATTTTACTTGGAAGGTTAGAGAGATCGTGCAGGGGTGTTACACGACAAGGGCCATAAACGATGAAGCGACAGAGATAATCGACTAATTCTACTGTTCAAATCTGTTTTAGATCCTTTGAAAAGCTTTTAAGTACATTTTCGGACTGAGTGAACTTTTTCGGATTGAGTGAACTTTTTCGGATTGCAGAGCCGCGCAGTTATTCAAACCTACATTATAATGAAACTATAAAAGAAATCACTAAATGGATTTGGATTTTAGAAAATAAGTTAACTTTTCTTATTCTATAAAAATAGCGCTATTATAGAAAATGCAAAACTGTCACCCACTTCTCCAGTCCTGTAAACGACAAACACTGAGTTCCTTTTTTAGCAGCATCTGCAAGATCAAATACATCGATAAAAAGGCAAAAAAAAAAAACCTTTGGGGTAAAAAATGATTTTGCGATAATCATGTTCTTGGGCTGGGTCTGTTTCTCTATAAATGAGTGTTTCATAGTTTTCTGACAAGATTTATTACTCAGGTTTGTGTGTGTATGTGTGTGTGTTTGTTTCCTTTTTGAGTAATTCGGTATTGCAGCATTTTGTAAAAAAAAAAAAAAAAACTCTCTCTCTCTCTCTCTCTCTCTCTCTATATATATATATATATATATATATATATATAAGCAAAAGCACCACACGTGGAGCACAACGTGGTAATTATAAAGGATCCAAAAAGGACGCGTGTGTGTCTGTAAATAGTGTGAAACAAGGTCTAAAAAGCAACAGGCACACAACTTTACAACAACGGGAGTAAAAAAAGAAACAACACAAGTATAGATTTAACATATAAGCGTTTCGCCTTTATTATGGCTTCGTCAGATTGTGTGTAGAAAAAATCTCTCTCTATCTCTCTCTCTCTCCATAACACTACCACCTGTATCTCTGCCGTGTACTTGTTGTTCTAACGGTGTACCAAACCAGCCCCTTTTGTTCTCCTCCCATCGTGTCACAGGTCCTCACCAATCTGTTAGGCCGTCTGCCTTTCTTCTCAGAACAACGGAGTTTAAGTTTATAAGCCCTCAATACACCCAAATGTCAAACATTGAATTGATAATGTTTCATAACGTGTAACGATGGTTCTATGTCATTGAGAACTTAAGTTGATTATTCATCCGTCTATGATTTTCCCAACATCTCTCTGTAGTATCTCAAATCCATAAAATACTTTTTAAACATCGCTATTGATTTTGTTTCATGCCTCACAACCGCATGATGCTAGGTAGAAAATGCTTGGCCCCAGGTTTCTCAATCCACAGACAGTATTGGTACAGTGCCTTTTCCATAGAGTTGTTATCTTCTAAAAGGCAAATTTAAATGGACCATGATAAGACGTTAGAAGTTACTGTTGCCATTGCCACGACAAAGTCTTTCGTATAGCATTAATTCGTTTCCTTTTCTTTTGTTGTTAAATTTCAATGGACCTGAATAAGATGACCGCTCCAAATGACCGGACATCACGGCTTAATAGCCATTTCACTCATATCGAATAATTTTCTCATTGGGCATCACGGTACAAATCATTCAGTGTTAATGGGCCGTTTAGGGGAATGTCTATTTATTATGGAGGCTACTTTTCACGACTAGACAGTAACGGTTAGTGGCCTTGTATTCCAGAATGGTCATCCCAAAATTCGGAGCATTGTTCTGGTGACATGTCGTAAGTTCTGCTCTTTCATAATGTAACAGCAAGGATTTTACAAGGATAAACAACAAGTCAAGAAAACATACGAAATGCATTCGTGTGGATCAATAATAACAATATAATGATAACAATAATAATAATAATAATAATAATAATAATAATAATAATAATAATAATAATAATAATAGTAATAATAATAATAATAATAATAATAATAATAATAATAATAATAATAATAATAATAATAATAATAATAATAATAATAATAATAATAATAATAATAATAATAATAAGAATAAGAATAAGAATAAGAATATCATTCCTAAAGAAATTCTATCAAATTTGGCTGGTCCACATAAAAAAAAAAAAAGAAAAAAAACACCCCACAGTTTCGTCAAGGTATAAAGAAAAGTTTAACAATCTTTAAAAAAAAACAACCAAACATAAAAAGATGATCAGGCCAATAAAAATTGGTCTGCAAAACCGAATAATCGCCAAACTATCTGACGTTCAAACGATGGAAATAGTTTGTAAGCTCTCGTAAAGCAATAGCTCGACATTGCCAGCAATCTAACGGAAATCCCCTCACTCTGTCACTAGTGCCCTATAAAGAAACCACGCGGGTCCACCTGGTAGGCCTATCTGGGGCAACTGGAGCGGCGCTAAAACCTCTTTGAGGAAGCAAGCAAACAATGTTATAAAACGTTTAAGAGGTTTCAGGTAGTTTTACATCTTGCACAAGTGGGAAGGGTATTGAAGACAGACTTGTCGATGAGTGATTGCTACAATATGCACGGCAGTTTTATTCTTCTATTATTGTTAATGTGGTCGTCGTCGTCGTCGTCGTTGTTGTTGTTGTTGTTGTTGTTGTTGTTGTTGTTGTTGTTGTTCTTCTTCTTCTTCTTCTTCTTCTTCTTCTTCTTCTTCTTCTTCTTCTTCTTCTTCTTCTCCTTCTTCTTCTTCTTTTTGTTATCATTGTTTTCGTTAATGTGATACTGATGTTATTCAGTGTCACGTTGACACTTTGACAACTTTGTTATGAATGCAGTCATTCAAGATATGGTTATACTAACGATAGTGTTATGATGATGATGATGATGATAATTACGGATACGATAATGTATCATGAGGATGGTGAAATCTATGACGATGATAAAGGGGCCGATGCTGTTGTTACTGATGGTGATAATGTTGATGGATGTGGACATGATGTTAACGACACATGTGACCATGATCTTGATAATGATAATAATAGCCATGATAATGCGGGTATTAATTGTAAACACAATGTTAATTATATCGACAATAATCGGGTTTCCACTCACTTCATTTACCCAAAAAACCTTCGATACATGAGAATCGTTTTATTAGCAAAGTAAACAGCGCAGAAATCACGGGCAGTACAGAGCAAACAATCGTGACAAAACTTGAAAAACGATGGCTAGCCTCGACGCTTAGTGCAAACTTGAGAATGAGCGCCTCTCGCTATTCCCCCCCTCCCCCCCAAAAAAAAAAACCCAGCCCCTCGAAATGAACCAAAACAAAAAAAACAAAAAAAACGACGTAGTTTAACGTCAATCTGAAAGCAGCCATGCTCTGGACAGATTGTGCAAGCCCCAAACGTTTGAACAGCTCTTAACTGAAGTTTGGACCTCCTCTGCAGACAAGCATGGCACGCACAACACATTTAATCACTCTGTTACAATTGATGTCCTGCGATCAAACGGAATCGGGGTGCTAAAAGCAAATGGCGTATCAATTGCACTTTGCTGTAAAGGATGGAACAAATTAAACTAAGTCATTAGTGGTCGATTTGTCAGAATGATTTAAAAAAAAAAAAATTTGTTCCACATTTTGGCCCCCTTTTTAGGGATAAGGGTTAGAGAGCCATATTAAAATTGACAGTTCACTGAAAATATTATAGTTAAATTGCGATATTATCTCTAGGCCGGAGTTAAACGAAGATAGAGTGTTTATGCTTTTATCATAATACACTGTGTGAAGGGAGAGAGAGAGAGAGAGATAGTGAGAGAGAGAGAGGAAGAGAGACAAGGACGGAAGAAAGAGAGAGAGAGAGAGAGAGAGAGAGAGAGAGAGAGAGAGAGAGAGAGAGAGAGAGGAAAAGAGACAAGGACGGAAGAAAGAGAGAGATAGAGAGAGAGAAAAAGAGAGAGAGGGAGAGACAAGGACGGAAGAAAGGGAGAGATAGATAGAGAGAGAGAAAGAGAGAGGGAGAGAGAGAAAAGAAGATAGAGAGAGAGAGAAAAAGAGAGAGACAGAAAGGAAGAGAGACAAGGAAAGAAGAAAGAGAGAGATAGATAAATAGATAGGAAAAGAGAAGCAGAGAGAGAGAGAGAAAAAGAGAGAGAGAGAGGGAGAGATAGGAAGAGAGACAAGGACGGAAGAAAGAGATAGATAGATAGATAGATAGAGAGAGAGAGAGAGAGAGAGAGAGGGAGGGAGAAAGAGGAAGAGAGAAAAGAAGAGAGAGAGAAAGGAAGAGAGACAAGGAGGGAAGAAAGAGAGATAGATAGATAAATAGATAGAAAGAGAGAGAGAGAGAGAGAGAGAGAGAGAGAGAGAGAGAGAGAGAGAGAGAGGGGAGAGACAGACAGATAGGGATGCATAGGTAGAAATCGAAGACGATGGCAAAGAGACAAGAAAAAAAGAAAGAAAGAGAGAGAGGATGAAGAATAATGATAGAGAGTAAAGACAGAGAGGATGGCAGAGAGAAGCAGATACAGACAAAGACGGCTACAGGTAAAGGGAGTGAGAGAGAGAGAGAGAGAGAGAGAGAGAGAGAGAAGTAAGAAAAGAGTGATAGAGAGAGAGAGCGAGCGTCGGGAGAGATAAAAGCCTTGTTCAGTGTAGAGCCACATTTGCCAGGTTAGAGTTCGGTTTGTTTGGCTAACGAAAAAGTCGGCGATTTGGGTTTTTATGAAAACAAAATGAAATTTTAACCAAGTTTGAATACTGAACATTATAATTATGTCAAAAATGTAAATTTTGATAGGTCTAGTTGAGCCTGTTATGACTGGACTAACCACAAATAAACAATGTAGCCTAAATTCTTCAAAACTTAGGAAAAGATAAATGATTTTAAGAAACATTATGTAACAAAAACAACAGCCAAACAACAAGAAAAACAGAAACCACAACAGTAACAACAACAACATCAACAGCAACAACAACAACAACAACAACAACAACAACAACAACAACAACAACAACAACAACAACAACAACAACAGCCACAACGATACCAGCAACGACCCAAAAAGAAAAAAAATAAAGATACATGATCAAAGGAAAGGAAGTAAAAATTAGACCCATTTGAGTGCTTTATGTCGTTTTAGATGACAAACTCTCATGGGCGTAAAAAAATGACATTATTGTTAAAGAAAGGGAAAAAAATTACAACCACGTACGTACGCCCTCAGAAAGCTGAGTGTAAATAAAAAAAAGCAACTCTATAAGTGTTCTATCTCTCATCGGTTAATACAACTCTATAAGTGTTCTATCTCTCATCGGTTAATACAACTCTATAAGTGTTCTATCTCTCATCGGTTAATACAACTCTATAAGTGTTCTATCTCTCATCGGTTAATACAACTCTATAAGTGTTCTATCTCTCATCGGTTAATACAACTCTATAAGTGTTCTATCTCTCATCGGTTAATACAACTCTATAAGTGTTCTATCTCTCATCGGTTAATACAACTCTATAAGTGTTCTATCTCTCATCGGTTAATACAACTCTATAAGTGTTCTATCTCTCATCGGTTAATACAACTCTATAAGTGTTCTATCTCTCATCGGTTAATACAAATCTATAAGTGTTCTATCTCTCATCGGTTAATACAACTCTATAAGTGTTCTATCTCTCATCGGTTAACAGTGTTTTCACGTTTGGCATTGCATGCTGGGTTGGGAACTTGAGCGATCTGTACTGGCATAGGTTTGACGCAAATATAAAAAAAAATTGATTGCAGTGGTCAGTAATGAACGTCTAGGTGGCGCCTATCAGTACATAAAATGTAGTTGAACTTAAATGAAAAGAATTCAAAAGACAGTTAAAAAGCCCCCAACAAAACCTTCCAGAAAACATCAAAAACACCAATTACACTGTGGACATAGCGCTGAGCATTGCTAATGGTCATGCCTTGGTAACCATATGAAAAGTGTTAGAGATCTTTTTTTTTTTCTTTTTTTTTTGGCTGACTTCTTTGAAGTTCCATTACACGCAAGATGTGCAGTACATTTGGCAAAATTGTTTAAATGTAAATTCAAAGAATCAACTTCTTCTTATAATACTTTGTATAGAAAATTCCACTTACGATTTTTCTATCGAAAGATGGCTTGTTTAGAGAATGTTGCAAAAAAACAAAAAACAAAAAAAAAAAAAACACACAAAAAAACCAAACAGAAAAACAAAACAAAACAAAACAAAAAAAACCTACAAAACCGACAAAAATTGACAAAAGACAAATTAATTAAAATAGAACAAGGATTTCTCTCTGATGCAAATAATGTAAGCGACGTCTGAAAAACTAGCTGGATTAATTCCCTTGGACCACAGCTAGATTAAAGCTGTAGCTACGTTTAAACAATCACAGAAAAGATGTTTTGCCTAAAACCTTTTACAGGTAATAATGTAAAAGATTTTGACGTGAAAGAGCTTTTAAAAATAGTCTGAAATATGGAATACAAAACACAGCCCAGGTTGTTGTCAGACTCCAAACCGTTTCTAATGGGCGTGATGTACGATTTCTAAATAGATGAGGCTTGCACGAAGCACTAAAATGTCTGTAAAACCATTTTGATGACTATCAACCCTCAAATGTGGCCGTTGAGTCCTCAGGGTAAAACCAATCGCATGCTTGCGTGGACCGCCCTCTCTTACGTCATAGCTGGAAAACAAAGTTGGCTACTAGATTTATTCCTTGAAGACAAAACTGAAATAATAGGCTTAAAATATCTGAGAGACCATTGCATTACCAAAGCAATTGTGTTTAAACTATCCATTACTAACAAGAGCAGATTTCTGGCGGACACACAAGCAAACAAGAGCTATCAGACAATAAACAAAACGGAGATAACTCAATGTCTGAGTTGATCAATCACAAGATGAATTCAGTTCAAGATCGATAGCAGGCCAGAGCTGTAGTGTAGTGTTTTATTCTCTCTATCATTTTGATTATTCAGGTTGGGTTTAAAATGAGAAACACTGGGTTTTCATCAACATGGGTTTGTCACAGAATAAAATTAACCGCCTACTCCTTGCCTCTCATAATATTCTGCAAATATCTCCTATCCTCACTCAGAATCCCCATTTTCCAAAGAAAAAAGAAAAAAGAAAAAAAATTGGAGCAAATATACCGATCCTAATTTTTTTTATTACCGACAAGAAATTCAGATACTTTTGGGATTGAGGACAATAAGATTAAAAAAAAAAACCCAAAAAACCCAGAAAAACAAAACCACAACGACAACGAAAAATAGAGGATATCCACAAAGGCTTAACAGAGACTTATATTATTAAAGACGGTTTCTTTTTTCCGTAAAACTTGAGGCAAACTTTCTAGTGAGAGAAAACTGGACATTTTCAGCGACTGATATAATATTTGCTTCAGAATAACATCAAGCATGTCTGGGCCTTGAAACAATAGTTTTACAGCCCACGGGGAAATCTATGGCGGTAATGTGTGCACACAGAGGGTTGACTGTAAAATCATATTGCGGATGTTAAGTTATGGCTGTAATCTGTCTGCACCCAAGCTGGAGTTTGCTTGGTTTGTTGATGTCTGATGCTGAATGTTGCTCTATGTTTAGAGACAATTGATTACTCTACCATTTAGTTTACCCAAAATCCAATCAACCAATTAAATAATTATTATCTACAAGGTATAAAACAAGTTTACAATTCTCGATAAATATTCAATAGAGCCCACTAAGCATGGCTTGCTGGGAGCAAATAATAATAATGACAACTTTTCGACAGAACGGAGGTACACACAGTTGGCGAATAGTTTTTGGTCAAGGATACAATAGAAGATATGCTGCCGGGGTGATCTGACCACTCCACTAGAATATAAAAGTGACTGATGGCAAATAAATGAATCGTGTAACCATTTTATCCACTCTGTCATTCTGGGATTTCTGTAGCTGTTTAGCTCCAAATCTTTTTTCCAACACGGCTTGTTTCCACTATGATTGAGGATTACAAAACAAATCACAGCTTTTGTATTAATTTAACAAATCCTCTAGTTCCGTTTACAACCCATAAAACTTGCAAAACGAATCTTGCAGAATGAGTCTTAGTGAATACAATATTCTTGTACAGGGAAAAAAGTTCATGCAAGACATTCCTCTGTACTCATACAAAAGAAAAGGATTGGGTTATTGTTTTTTTTTTAACAAATGTGATATTTTTTTTATTTACAAAGAATGCGAGGTCAATACTATATTGTATTCTTCGAATCAATGACAACGGAGTCATCGGTTCTCTGAAATCGATTTCTCGCAGCCCCCGTTCATGATTTAACACGCCGAAAACTTTTATTTTTATTATTCTTGCACAGAAAAATCTTATTTAAAAAAGAACTATGATAGAAAGAGAGAGATGGCAAATATAACGAAGAGAAATATGTTTATAACCGAAACCAAAAAACAAAGCAGCAGAGGACAAGAAAAAAAAAAAGATTGGAACTATGATGGGACGACATCATTGGATAAACCCGCTACCTTTAGACTTAACTTTCGAATGACTCACATAAACCCACGAACCCATCAACCAACCTGTCCTTACTTTCTCCGCAGGGTGCCGACATCAATGCTGAAGACGATGAGTGGACCAGCTCTCTCGCTCACGCGTGCACCAGGGGCTACACAGACGTGGTGAGCTCGCTGCTCACCCTGGGTGTGTCACTGGTCAAGCGGTGTTGGCACAGTTACTCGTGTCTTCAGCTGGCCATTAAGAATGGTCATCTGGATGTGCTCACTCTCTTACTGGAGGTAGGATGTGAGGAAAATAGAACGGGAGAGAGGAAGAGAGAGAGAGAGAGAGAGAGAGAGAGAGAGAGAGAGAGAGGGGGGAGAGAGAGAGAGAGAGAGAAGGAATAAGATACAGAAAGAAGAAAAAAATGAAAGAGGGAGTCAGGGGGAAGAGGAGGAGAAGAATCCATAAGGAAGACAATCGGTCAATCGGTCGCGGTGATAATAAAGGGCAGTGACAGATTATAATGGTGACGAAAATGATAACGCTGAGAATATAAAGGTAAAGACTGTGAGAGACTGATATAAGAAATACATATAATTATATTAATAATCACTGTGAAGTTAAGATAACCTCATTATAGGAAGTAGCAAAAAGAACACAAGTAGAAAAGGGCAACTGTTTGTGGACGGTGTACAGCAGAAGCAATAGATGCATGTTTGTGTAACATTGTAAATGGAACCGAAAGATGCTTTAAGAGTGATCGCCTTTCTATAGTCTTTACTTGTTAACAGTTGTGCAGATTTAAATATCTTTGCAATGATGGTACTGAAGAGAATGATAAAGATAATGATGATGATAATGATGATGATGATGATGATGATGGTGGTGATGATGATCATAATGATAATGTTGATGGTGGTGTTAGTGGTTTGATTGATAGTGATAGTAAACAAAAAAACATCCTGATGACGCTCATTTTGATGCTGCTTTTGCTTTCAAAGATGTTGAAGATTATGGCGACGAAATTAATAATGATAATGAAGGTGAAAAAGATGAAATTCATGATGCAAAACCCGTTTAATGTCGATTTAGGCCCCTGCGTGTGACACCGATCTTCTGACCGCCGTGGACCTGGAAACACGTGGTGCTTTGCATCATGCAGCCATGCAGAAAGATGAGAGGGTGAGTCCTTCTGTTAGTTGAGATACAACGGGGTGAGTACTTGTGTTAGTTGAGATACAATGGAGTGAGTGCTTTTGTAAGCTGAGATATCACAGGGTGAGTACTTGTGTTAGTTGAGATACAATGGGGTGAGTGCTTGTGTTAGTTGAGATACAATGGGGTGAGTGCTTGTGTTAGTTGAGATACCATGGGGTGAGTACTTGTGTTAGTTGAGATACCATGGGATAAGTACTTGTGTTAGCTGAGATATCACTGGGTTAATACTTGTGTTAGTTGAGATACAATGGGGTGAGTGCTTGTGTTAGTTGAGATACAATGGGGTGAGTGCTTGTGTAAGCTGAGATATCACAGGGTGAGTACTTGTGTTAGTTGAGATACAATGGGGTGAGTGCTTGTGTTAGTTGAGATACAATGGGGTGAGTGCTTGTGTTAGTTGAGATACCATGGGGTGAGTACTTGTGTTAGTTGAGATACCATGGGATAAGTACTTGTGTTAGCTGAGATATCACAGGGTGAGTACTTGTGTTAGTTGAGATACAATGGGGTGAGTGCTTGTGTTAGTTGAGATACAATGGGGTGATTGCTTGTGTAAGCTGAGATACCACGAGGTTATTACTTATGTTAGTTGAGATACCACGGGGTGAGTACTTGTTTTAGTTGAGATACAACGGGGTGAGTACTTGTGTAAGCTGAGATATCACAGGGTGAGTAATTGTGTTAGTTGAGATACCACGGGGTGAGTACTTCTGTTAGTTGAGATACAATGGGATGAGTGCTTGGGTAAGCTGAGATATCACAGGGTGAGTACTTGTGTTAGTTGAGATACCACGAGGTTATTACTTATGTTAGTTGAGATACCACGGGGTGAGTACTTGTGTTAGTTGAGATACAACGGGGTGAGTACTTGTGTTAGTTGAGATACCATGGGGTGAGTACTTGTGTTAGTTGAGATACCATGGGATAAGTACTTGTGTTAGTTGAGATATCACTGGGTTAATACTTGTGTTATTTGAGATACCACGGGGTAAGTACTTGTGTTAGTTGAGATACCATGGGGTGAGTACTTGTGTTATTTGAGATGCCAAGGGGTTATTACTTGTGTTAGTTGAGATACCACGAGTTTAGTACTTTTGTTAGTTGAGATACCACGGGGTGAGTACTTGTCTTAGTTAAGATACCACGGGGTTAATACTTGTGTTAGTTGCGATACCACGGGGTAAGTATTTGTGTTAGTTTAGATACCATGGGGTGAGTCCTTGTGTTAGTTGAGATACCACGGGGTTAATACTTGTGTTAGTTGAGATACCACGGGGTTAATACTTGTGTTAGTTGAGATACCACGATTTTAATACTTGTGTTAGTTGAGATACCACGGGGTTAATACTTGTGTTAGTTGAGATACCACGGGGTTAATACTTGTGTTAGTTGAGATACCACGGGGTTAATACTTGTGTTAGTTGAGATACCACGGGGTTAATACTTGTGTTAGTTGAGATACCACGGGGTTAATACTTGTGTTAGTTGAGATACCACGATTTTAATACTTGTGTTAGTTGAGATACCACGGGGTTATAACTTGTGTTAGTTGAGATACCACGGGGTTAATGCTTGTGTTAGTTGAGATACCAAGGGGTTAATGCTTGTGTTAGTTGAGATACCACGGGGTGAGTACTTGTGTTAGTTGAGATACCAAGGGGTGAGTACTTGTGTTAGTTGAGATACCATGAGGTGAGTACTTGTGTTAGTTGAGATACCACGGGGTGAGTCCTTGTGTTAGTTGAGATACCACGGGGTTGGTACTTGTATAAGTTGAGATACCACGGGGTGAGTACTTGTGTTAGTTGAGATAACACGGGGTGAGTACTTGTGTAAGCTGAGATATCACAGGGTGAGTACTTGTGTTAGTTGAGATACCACGGGGTGAGTACCTGTGTTAGCTGAGATACCACGGGGTGAGTACTTGTGTTACCTGAGATACCACGGGGTTAATACTTGTATTAGCTGCGATACCACGGGGTGAGTATTTGTGTTAGTTGAGATACCATGGGGTGAGTACTTGTGTTAGTTGAGATACCACGAGGTTAGTACTTGTGTTACCTGAGATACCACGGGATGAGTACTTGTGTCATCTGAGATACCACGAGGTTAGTACTTGTGTTATCTGAGATACCACGGGATGAGCACTTGTGTTAGCTGAAATAACATAGGTGGAAATTGGACAAGGCATGTCGCCTTATCTAAAAAAAACGGAAATCGATATCCTTGTGATATATTCGATTCTAAAATTCAATAGATGCTGGAAAAGATGCTCAGGTTTTTTTTTTCTAATGAAAGTCGGGTCACTTTTTCTGATATAGTTTTCTTGATTTTCAGTTCCTGGACCTGCTTCTCGCCAAGGGAGGCTCAGTTGAGGAAACAAATGGATGCGGTGAGCTGCCTCTCCACCTGGCGGCAAGGTGCAGTGCTTAAGTGACGTTTTCCTTTATCTGAATATTCTTAACAAAGTCTCTCTCTGTTTCTGGCCTCTTTCTCCGTCCTCATCATCACCATCTCTCACTTTCTCTCTGTCTCTGTCTCTGTCTTTCTCTCTCTCTCTCTCTCTCTCTCTCTCTCTCTCTCTCTCTCTCTCTCTCTCTTTCTCTCTTTCTCTTTCATAACATCCTTGGCGATCCCCTGGAATAATTTTGCTATAACATCTTTTTATAACTCATTCTAAAATTCACCTGACGAACTCATTTTCATAATCGTGAATAAGCAAAGCAAAGAAGATGATGCATGTAGAAATGATTTCTAAATATGACCAAACCAAACCTGAGCCCTTATGTCATATCCCCTCTCTGTGCCAGGTACGGCAGTTCTTGCACCGTCTCCAGGCTGGCTGCAGTTACACAGGACGTAGACGCGCAATGCCTGGCAGAGAAGTCCCCGTTCCTCTGCGCCTGTGAACAGGGCAACCGTGAAGCTGTTGAGGCTCTGATGAGGCACGGGGCCAACTTCAAGGACTCGTGAGTCACATTTATGGATTGTTTGATGAAAGTCTTACAGGCTCTGCTCTGCAGATTTACTTCACATCTTTTCTTCTAATACGACCAACGCGTACTTTTGAACAAAAAAAATGTGAAAGTGAAACTTTAAGTCTTAAACCAACCAAAATCTCGCTTTGTACTATAATCATAGACCCTAACACCGGACAGGGTACTTTGTTGTAATTTCTCTGCAAAACACCAGGAAACCAGAAATCTAAACTTTCACAAAGCATTCCTCGAGAGTTGATGTTTTGGAAAGACTAACTGAAAGCCTTATTTAATTTACATTTTATGAAAAAAAAATAACAAAATTATGACTACTTACTATCAACATTGCATTGCAAAAAATAGATCACAATCACTGTAATCTTGGTCTCTAGTTCATATATTTTAAAGTCGTGCACTAAAATTCTTATTCAATATTAAAATAAAGGAGCCCATAAACGCATGCAGACATAGTCCATCCTCAGCAAATAATTATAATTGCCTCTACCACACGAGGTTCTAGCGTTTATCAGCATGTAAGGCTTCAGTGGGAGATGACACGTGGCATTCATCCGCAACTGGTTGTCAACATGCGACAAAATCTCACCGAACTACTCACGACCACGACAAAAAGAAATGTTTCCCTGTGATCATTAACTTGCATTATTCTAACACACTGTTGCAATAATCTACTACAAGCTCAAACCGTATTGATTTTTTTCAAACCTCTCTGAATCTCTGAAGCGACGTTATGTACCGTAACACCCTGATTGTGGCTTCTATGGGTGGCTTCACGGACATCGTCGAGGACCTCATCAAACTCGGCCTGTCCGTGTCAAGCAGCGATAGAGAAAAGGTAAGGAAGGAACACATCTTTCAACAGCAGAAACCGTAAAAGGTAAGGAAGGTACACATCTTTCAACAGCAGAAATAGAAAAGGTAAGGAAGGAACACATCTTTCAACAGCAGAAATAGAAAAGCTAAGGAAGGATTACATCTTTCAACAGCAGAAACAGTAAAAGGTAAGGAAGGAACACATCTTTCAACAGCACAAACAGAAAGGGTAAGGAAAGCACACATTTTTTGACAGCAGAAATAGAAAAGGTAAGGAAGGTACACATCTTTCAACAGCACAAACAGAAAGGGTAAGGAAAGCACACATTTTTTGACAGCAGAAATAGAAAAGGTGAGGAAGATACACATCTTTCAACAGCAGAAATAGAAAAGGTAAGAAAGTTACACATCTTTAAATAGCAGGAACAGAAAGGGTAAGGAAAGCACACATTTTTTGACAGCAGGAACAGAAAAGATGAGGGATGAACACACCTGCAAAAAGAGAAAGAAATAAAAAATGAACACATCTCTTCACCTCAGCGAAAGAACAGTTAGAACACATCTTTCAACAACAAAAACAGAAAAAGGTAAGGAAAGAACACATCTTTCAACAGAAGGAACAGAAGAGGTAAGGGGTAAACATACACTGCAAAAAGAAAAGAGATACGGAATGAACACATCTTTGAACAGCAGAAAGAAAGAAAACAACTTAAACCACCCTCTTCCTCCAGCTGTCCTTCCCCAAGACCGTTCTTCCTCCTCCTCCTCCTCCTCCTCCTCCTCCCTTCAGATGTATTTGTTTATCTCCTCAAGTACAGAGATTCTTTCTGTTCTACTTACCAAATTAATTCTACGAAACTTTCAGGCGCATCTACTCGTCTTATACCTAGTCAGCCTCTCTCTCTCTCTCTCTCTCTCTCTCTCTCTCTCTCTCTCTCTCTCTCATTCTCTCTCCTCTCTCTCACACTCTTTCTCTCTCCTTCCCTATAGAAAAGCAAAAACACCACATTTGGAGGACAACTCCCGTCTGAGCCCAGCTCTCCCAATGTAATGTATAACTTGTTAAAGTCTTTTTTTTTTTCTACACACAATCTGATGAAGCCACAATAAAGGCGAAACGTTTATATGTTAAATCTATACTTGTGTTGTTTCTTTATTTAGTCCCGTAGTTATAAAGTTCTGTGCCTGTCTCTTTTTAGACCCTCTCTCCTTCCCTCTCTCTGTTTCCCTCACTGTCTTTCTCTCCCTCTCTCTCTCACACTCTTTCTCTTTCGCTCCCTCTCTCTCTCTCTCTCTCTCTCTCTCTCTCTCTCTCTCTCTCTCTCTCTCTCTCTGTCCCTCTTTTGTGTGCTCTGCTCTGCTCTGCTGTTAAACCTCCCCTCCCTCTAAAAGTCCAATCTATCCAAAGGAATTCCCTCCACCCTAGAAGAGCGTCAGGTCCAGTCCATTTTTTATCCGTTTCCTCTTTTTATCTTATAGAATTCAGCCTTCCCTCATGGCCCAGCTAGATCACTCTGTGCAAAGCCTGTCTCGTGTCCAAATTAAAGCACCCTTTACGCTTCAATTCATTTAGCTTCTTATATGCCTTTTTTCATTTAAATTCTGTTAGCTTTGACTTTAATGCTTTGCTTTATGATTATCTACATGTATAAAATGTACTTCGTGGACTTTAAAAAGAATAAAATGATTGATTGAAAAAAGTGTAAGAGATAACTTTTGACCTTTCAAATAATCAAATTTCGTCACCCGCTTACCAGTAGATGTTTAGAATGTCGTATTTTAAATATTTGTCAAGACAAAAATCAAAAATAATTTGTAAATCTGTTTGTAGAATCTTTTGAAAGAAGCAATAGTCTACACCAAGACTTTCATCCCCAAAAATAGGAAACATACGAAAATGCGTTTAAAGAATATAAACAGCTCTATTTCTTTGAACTAAGACAAACTTATAATGCTCTCACGAATTTAAAGTATGCTTTTTATGCTCTTTGTAATATGGTTATAATATATTTTATGGACTTAAGAAAATATGGTAAGATTTTTTAAATTTTTAAATTTATGTTTGATGATTTTAACCATTCAAAACTAATTTTCCAATGGATAGTAGAGGAAGGAAACAACGGAAAAAAAGAGGATAGACGGAATAGGTCAAAAAGGTCAGAAAAGACATACAGCAAAAAGAAAAAAAAAAAGACTCTGTGTGTGTGTGAGAGGGTGTGTGGGTGAGGGGGTAAGCAAAGGGTAAGGGTATACGCGATAGATTTATTTCAGTATGTGAAATATAGACCGTCCGTTCTTCGAGTTGCGTCACTTTGAAAGAGTAATTTTTCATATTTTGGGTAGCCGCAACTTTCCAGGTTTGCAACCGGCAATTTAGTAGGGTCCACTTAGGAAAAAAATCCCAATAATTCTCACACTAAAGTATACCTGTAGCATGAATCAGCTCTGTCATGTCAAATCATTCGTTTTAAAAAAAATCCAAATGAATCTCATTCGGCCAGAATACTGCCCTGCATCACGCCTGTGGCCGTGGTCATCTGTCCACTGTGAAAGCACTGCTGCGACACCAAGCGTCGGTGACCACAACTAATGTGCACGGACAGAGCCCGCTGGACATGGCTATAGAGAACTCGCACAGTGACGTGGTTACTTTTATGATGACTCATGAAAGGTCAGGGTGACAGAGAGAAAGAGAGACAGAGAGAGAGAGAGAAGAAAGAGAGACAGAGAGAGACAGAGGGAGACAGAGAGAGAGACAGAGAGAGACAGAGGGAGACAGAGAGAGAGACAGAGAGAGAGAGACACACAGAGAGAGAGAGAGAGAGAGAGAGAGAGAGAGAGAGAGAGAGAGAGAGAGAGAGAGAGAGAGAGAGAGAGAGCGTTAGAGGCAAGGCGCATATTGAAGAGCCGGGGATAAACTAAAAGGAAAAAAAAATTAAGAAAATCTTAGAATCTTAGATGAAAGTGAGAAAAAAACAACAACCCAAAAACTGAGATAATGTTAAAAATGGAAAGACAAAAGATGAGAATATAAAAAATGCTAGATAGATAGATAGAGAGAAAGAGAGAGATGAAAGAATAAAAGAAGGTGAGAGAGGAGGCCAAGCAGAGAGAGACAGATAGAGAGCGAAAGAAGGGGCAGAGAGGCGAACAAGCAGCTTTAGAAAGAGAGACAAAGATTGAGGGAGAAACTGAGACAGAAAGGAAAAATAATAGAAAAAGGTAGATAGGAACATACATTTATAGTAAGTAGACAGATTTATATATACATATAAATAGAACGATAGACAGATCGACAGACAGATAAACGGATATATAGATAAATTGATGGAGCAGTACATTAGTAGATGGATGAACAAATAAATAGGAGATAAAGAAATAAATAAATATATTAATGAATAAATAGACAGATACAGAGATAGTCTTACTACATTTACTCGACTTATCAAAAAACTTTTCTCTTTTCTCACAAACATAATAATCTTACCTTTAGTTTTCTCCTATTTTCTCCGTATCATCTACCTTGCCATATTGCTGAAGTTGGGAAAAAAGCCTCAGTGTACGCAACGCCTTTGGTATGACTAGCCTGGACAAGATGATAGAACATACGCCAGAGGCTGCCAAGGTGAGACCTATCCTACAATACATAGGAAGATCCAACATGCTGTGCGGAAATAAACGATTTGTTGTAGAGCTTAAATGCCGATAAGCTTAATCCAAATTTCTCTGATGATTATTTTTTAAGCTTTTGCACAGCATTTTAAGTACTAGTAGCCTCTTTCATGTCTAAGTACCTTTGCTTTTTTTGCTAAACTGATATATGCATTGTATTAAACCTATGCCTTACTTTCTAGGTTTTCTATTTGATCTAAGCCTAAATATTGTAGGCTTTTTTTGTTTGAATGACTTAGATAATTTGTTGTATTTATTTGTTAGATTAATGGATTTTCTATTTCTAGAGGGACTAAGATTCCACAAAGAGATCTAGTCAGTCCTGCTTTCAGTTTAACACTCTATCAGAAAAACGAGCATTTGCCCATAGGAACCTGACACACAGCTTAATTCAGAAAAAAAATATTCAGCCACATTATTTACTTCTATTTTTCTGATGTTGGAAAGAAACTGTAGCCTTTAACCCCGTGACACAACTCTTCATGATAATGATATAGATTTTGTATCTTGATAGATCTAGGTTTGTACCTTGATAAATCTAGGTGTGTCTATACAATTGAGACTGCGTAAATACTAATACAATAATATTGTGCTCAAATAGAATTAAGATATATTAAATAATGGCATAAAACTATCACAATCAATGGACATTTAATGAAACTAAAATGTGATGCATTTCTGTAAATCCATTTCTAGCCCTGGAGTTAGAACTTCAGTTGGTAACAGTGTTATATTCTACTTCCGTGGGGTAATTTTAAGTATCCTTAGGCTAATATGAACTCTTTTTTAAAACGTTATGTTTTATGTATGTGTATATATATATATATATATATATATATATATATATATATATATATATACACACACACACACATACACATTTTGATGTGCCTGCTTTAAATTAAACAATGTTTTATGAACTTTCTTGCGTCGTATATAGATTGATTTATTTATGGCCTCTTCATGGCAAAGTGACCGGGTCACTTTGATTAAAAATAACCTAAGTGCACTGACATTGAACTTTGATGAGCATTCCTCTTTAGAGGAGAAATGTGCGGAATTCTTTTCTGGGAGTATGTTGATACAATATAGTTTAGACTTCATCTCATATCACTGTGCAAAAATACTTTGCTTCAATGCTGAGTATTAAGAAGGTATTTACAGTATTTTAATTAGTGGCAGGCAATAAGTGATAATTGTGTGCTGGTTTCAGCCATACAGACAGGCTACAAGGTTTCTTTCTGGCATAACCTCAATTTTAAAATATCCAAATTTTAGAAAGCCCTAGAAAATACTCAACCACAAGAAAGAGCAAGTTAGTAAATGAACAAGTAAAAAATGAAATACCTACTTAAACAAAGTAGAAAAGGTTAAAGAAGCGACATGAAAAGCTAAAACCAAACATGAACAAGAAAATAAAACGCTGCCTGAAATTGTGATTTTAAATTGATCACAGTTTCCAGGTCGTGGCAAACGCTTTGTGATTTAATCTCTTATTAAGCTTCCAGTGTGTTGATGACGAAGTTATTATTACATCTTGGGGGAATTGTGCGTTACAGTTTATAGGAACTTTCTAAAAGATTTCGGGTAAAGTGGTTCATGAAGAATTTGTTAGTTACCGCCTTTTGCACTTTTTTCGATCGAGACTGCAGTGTATCGAATGCCATAGCTATTTATAGTCACATTTTAGGTTATCCTTCTCAGGTGGTGCTGGACAAGTGTGTGAAAACTTCATCCCACCCAACGTCACACGAAGACTTTGTGGTGAGTCGACGTTGTGTAAAGACGTTCACGTATCTACAGCACCATTTCATGAAAAAAAAGCGAATAAATTTTTGTAACTTTCCTTTTCGATAAGGAAAAAAAAGGTTTGATGCAAAGCTGTGGAATGGTCTAAACTTACATACCATCTGTTATCTGTTTTTTTTTTATTTTTTTTTTTTTTTTTTTTTAATTTTGTTTAAAAAAATTTGATTACATACAAGTGCACAAAAAATGTTATAAATTTCACTAACTTTTAAGATAGACTTTTAAATATTAAAATGCAACTAAAATGGTGAATCTACGTAGTGTAAAAGGTGCAATCTACATCACTATTTTGTGGACATAATAAAGCGAAATATTTCGTGTAACTTTCCTTTCCGATAAAAAAAAATAAAGAATAAAATAAAACGGTTTGATATAAAGCTGTGGAATGGTCTAAATGTACATACTATCTGTTATCTGGTTTTTTTTTTAGTTTCGAAAGATTTAATTCCTTGCGTTCCTAAATATATGTAATAAATTTCACTTTTATCGCAGATTTCAATATAAAATGCAAATAAAAATTAGAAAAAACAAATAAAATTAATGTGGTCAAGTCATAGATAACGCATGGAATAAACACACTTCCAAATATTTCAAGGTTTTTGAAGTCTAAATTCAAGGTTCAGAAATAAAGATGCGAAAAGTTGTCAACTTGAGTAGTGGGAAAACAAGGGATGAGTGGAATTGTTTGTTTTTATTTCCCGTTTGGTTTTTTTTCAGCTCTTTTTCCTCTGAATTGTCTAGGGGATTTCTGTTTGTTAATACCATGTTTTCACAGAGTGTTCAATTAATAAACTGAAAGTATACTCCCTTTGTGTCTTAAACTGAAAAAAAAGCTTTTCGTGAAAGCTAAGTTTGTTTAAATACCACGGTTGTTGTTACAGGTTGTTTGAGTACTTAAAGCTTATAACCAGGTTGGTTGACACAATGGCCTCTCGTGTTTAATATGGTGTTTGCATTATAAACAAATCTGGAGAAGTAAAAATTGACTGAAACTAACCACAGAAAATCCATAATGAAAATTTCAAACTTTGAATAACTTGAAACTTTACAGTTTGGTTCTTCTTAAAAAAAAATTCACCAAAATAACCAACCAACCAACCAATCAATCAATCAATCAATCAATCAAACAACCAACCAACTAACCAATCTATCAATCAATCAATTATTCATTTAATAAATAAATAAATAAATCCATCCATCCATACATACATCAATCAAACAATCAATCAATCACTCAGCCAGTCAATCAATTTAATCAATCAAATTTTCTATTTATCAATCCTCAATTAAATGTATGTCTCTATGTATCAAATCAGATTGAATTCAACTACAAATATATCGACCCAGGTCCCAACGACCCCAGCAACAAGAAAGGCGTCTATAATGCTCTCATGGTAAGTATGATGGCCCCAAGACTTACAAATAGATAATCATTTATAACACTACTACTGGTCTGAGAATGAAAATATCAATTTTAATAGAAGAACAAGAAAACAAGGAATCATGAAATCAAACTACAATGTGTTAGACGGTTTACAAAGAAGGAAAGACCCTAAAACTTGCTTTCTTGAAGGCTGATAATAATTACATAATTTGATCTTCTTGAGATTTCTTTTGCTTGGCCTTGAAGAAAGTGTAAACACTCTACCTCGGAAACGCTGTTTTTTAGAAGTGTCTGGTTCTTTCATTGAAAACAATGCTATAAAGATATTAATGTATTTGATGTATACTCAATAGGGTGCTTAAATCATGCAAAACCGAGCATATGTTTTGCAAACGCTTTTTTTTTAACTGCCAAGGCAATATTTCTTTCTTTATCCGGACTTATATACATTTAATCAAAAGAGTGACTTAGCTATTAGGAATCTTATAGATTATTTAGATACTTCAATTCCTGAGGATATCCTCAAACCTGAGCTAGTATGTGACGAGTTCCGAGTTGTGTTTGGCCGAGTACAGTACGTGTCTCAGGTGTCAAAAACTTAACTCCACCTCGGTGAATCCGAGAACGCTGCAGCGTAGCTTGTAGTGGAAGATCTACATCAACACGGCAGAGCGATGTGGTTCGTGTACTCCCCCACCCTTCCTAGTCAGCGATCCATAACGCCAAACTTTTCCCCTGTTCCAGGCGATGTTGAAATGGGACCGAGAGGATTTGCTAGCGCATCCTGTGTGTCAGAGTCATCTCTCCTACAAATGGTAAGCAAAAGCGTTCTAGTCTCAACAACAACAACAACAACAACAACAAATGCAGCAGCAGCAACGACAACAACAACAAAAACAACCACAAAAACAACAAAAGCAATAATAACGACGAAGATAAACATGGAAAAATTAACAAAACGTAAAGGTTAAGCTAAAATCCTCAAATTCAATTTGCATGTAAATTGTGTCTTCAGCCATCTTTTCCTTAAGGAGTTGAAGTTGAAAACTTCATCAGACAAAGGAGAAACTCCATCTCTCACATATAAAAAAGAATCAACCAAAGTATTTTGAAACAGACAGACCGATTAGCTGATCGAAAACAATTATTTATTTATAGAAAAAGAAAGCGTAAAAATAGAGCTGTAAAGATTAAAAAATGTTACGTATTATATTATCTAATGAATGAATTTCTAGGCCTACGAGTCTTCTGACGTTTTAATAAATGTTAGATGTTAATATAATTTGTTTTTCTATACATCTGTGTGTCTGTCTGAACTTCTGTCTCTTTGTCTCAAACTAAGTTTCCCTCTGCCCACTCCATCTTTCTCACTGTTTTTCCTCTGCCTCTCTGCCTCTCTCTGTTTGTCTATCTGTTTGTCTGTCTCTGTCTCTGTCTCTGTCTGTCTGACTCTCTCTCTCTCTCTCTCTCTCTCTCTCTCTCTCTCTCTCTCTCTCTGTTTCCCCATAGCCCTCCATTTCTAATGCACTTGATGCTATAAAGCATCAGGACCATGATACACACATGTCGCACAAACAGAGCCTATTTAAGTTATATGTGTATATATATATATCTATCACTGAGAACTAATCTCGGGTCTTGTTCTCTCTATCACGGGGTCTTGTTCTCTCTATCACTGAGAAAAAATCTCGGATCTTGTTCTCTCTATCACTGAGAACTAATCTCGGGTCTTGTTCTCTCTATCACTGAGAACTAATCTCGGGTCTTGTTCTCTCTATCACTGAGAACTAATCTCGGGTCTTGTTCTCTCTATCACTGAGAACTAATCTCGGGTCTTGTTCTCTTTATCACGGGGTCTTGTTCTCTCTATCACTGAGAAAAAATCTCGGGTCTTGTTCTCTCTACCACTGAGAACTAATCTCGGGTCTTGTTCTCTTTATCACGGGGTATTGTTCTCTCTATCACTGAGAACTAATCTCGGGTCTTGTTCTCTCTATCACGGGGTCTTGTTCTCTCTATCACTGAGAAATAATCTCGGGTCTTGTTCTCTCTATCACTGAGAACTAATCTCGGGTCTTGTTCTCTCTATCACGGGGCTTTGTTCTCTCTATCACTGAGAACTAATATTGGGTCTTGTTCTCTTTATCACGGGGTATTGTTCTTTCTATCACTGAGAACTAATCTCGGGTCTTGTTCTCTTTATCACGAGTTCTTGTTCTCTCTATCACTGAGTACTATTCTCGGGTCTTGTTCTCTTTATCACGGGGTTTTGTTGTTATCATTGAGTAATATTCTCTCTATCACGGGGTCCTGGTCTCTCTATCGCGGGATCCAGTTCTTTTTATCATGGGTCCTGTTCTCTCTCTCTCTCTCTCTCTCTCTCTCTCTCTCTCTCTCTCTCTCTCTCTCTCTCTCTCTCTCTCTCTCTCTCCCCCTCTCCCTCTCACAGGTTCTCTATCTTTGGGTTTTGTTCTCTCTTTCATGGGATCCTGTTCTCTCTATCACGGCGTCATGTTCTCTCTATCTAGGGATCCAGTTCTCTCTATCACGGGGTCATGTAATGTCTATGAGAAAAGGGGGGGGGGTGAAAGGAGGGAGTCCTGTTCTCTCTATCGTGGGTTCCTATTCTCTCTACACGATGTCCTGCTCTCTCTATTACGGGATCCTGTTCTCTCTATCGCAGGAAACTGTTCTTTCTATCACAGGGTCCTGTTCCCTCTATCACGGGGTCCTGTTCTCTCTATCTTAGGGTCTTGTTCTCTCTGTCACGGGTTCCTGTTCTCTCTATCTCGGAATCTTGTTCTCTTTATCACGGGTACTATTTTCTCTCACAGGATCCGCTTCTCTCTATCACGGGGTACTATTCTCTCTCACAGGATCCGCTTCTCTCTATCACGGGGTACTATTCTCTCTCACAGGATCCGTTTCTCTCTATCACGAGGTACTTTTCTCTCTCGCGGGATCCGCTTCTCTCTATCACGGGGTGCCATTCTCTATCACAGGATCCGCTTCTCTCTTTCACGGGGTGCTATTCTCTATCATGGGATCCGCTTCTCTCTATCACGGGGTCCTGTTCTCTATCGCGGGATCCTCTCTTCTCTCTATCACGGGGTACTATTCTCTCTCCCAGGATCCGCTTCTCTCTATCACGGGATCCTCTCTTCTCTCTATCACGGGATCCTGTCCTCTCTATCACGAGATCCTCTCTTCTCTCCATCACAGGATCCGCTTCTCTCTGTCAAGGGGCTCTGTTCTCTCCTCAGGCGTGGCTTCGGTCGTGTGGTCCAGTTCAGCACCATCTTCACCCAGATGGGCTTCCTGTTTACTCTGGTCCTTTACTATCTCTTGATGAAAAAACCGCACGACAACGGCTACAATTGTTACACGTCTCGCACGGCTGCTCCAAACGACACCAACGGAAGTGTCTATGTAAGCATTACATCAACGGAAGTGTCTATGTAAGCATTACATCAACGGAAGTGTCTATGTAAGCATTACATCAACGGAAGTGTCTATGTAAGCATTACTCCAACGGAAGTGTCTATGTAAGCACTACATACTTTGATGATTCAAGCAAATTAATTACAAAGGCAACGTCATTTTTTTTTAATACCTATGAAATCCGTGTTTGTTGTTAAGATAATAATTTAATGCTTTGAGTCATTTTAATTCTACATTTATCTTGATGAAGGAAACAGCGACAGAAAGCGGAATTTAGAGACAAAATTTATGAGAAATATTTAGCAAGTAAAATTTTGTTCTGCTATAAAATTTCAAGAAAGACATTTCAGGCAAAACCATATATCTGGTCTCTCTCGCCTCTCTGTCTGTCTGCCTGTCTGTCTGTCTGTCTGTCTCTGTCTCTGTCTCTCTCTCTGTCTCTGTCTCTGTCTCTGTCTCTGTCTCTGTCTCTGTCTCTCTCTCTCTTTCTCACACACACACACACACTACTTGTCTATAACTGTTTTTGTCTTTGTCCCGTTTTCTGTCTTCTTAAGTCTTCCTTTATTTTTTCCCCATCTTTCTTTCTTTCTCCGATTATCAATACGTTCTCAACCCCCTTTTTTCTATGTCTGTCCATTCTAGTTCCTCCGATCAAATCTCTTTCTTTTCCAGCTGTCCAACTTTTTTGACCCGTCCAACCGTCCGCAGTTCTCCGAGGGCTACATGTCGGTCATACAGAATGCCCTCTACTTCTTCATGTTTACAGTCTCCATGTGGGAAATCGCAACAGTCATTACCATTGTGAGGCTCCCTGTTTATCATAATCTTTGTCTTGATGAATCCGCCTCTGGGAAATCAAAACAGCTGCGCTCTTTCATTATTAAACTCCACCCTAAATTATTAAAGTGCCAAAATATGAATTGCTAAGACCCACTGATATTCATATTGATAATTATCCACCTTCGCCTACTCTTAGTACTCATCATTATCATCACGGTACGAGTATAATCACTCTACCACCACTTTTTTCATCTTGATCAGTAGCATCGTTATTACCATTTCCAAAGTCTTCATGTCTTCATTTGATGTCCAGACGGTTATCAGATTCTAACAATCCACTAACAACCGCCCCCCCCTCTTCCTCTCAGGGCAGGAGACATGCGCACTCTGTCCAGTTTGTGCTCACTATGCTTACAATACTGCTCATCAGCTACGCGACCATTCCACCAGGCTACGCGCCCTGCGACCACGAATGGCGAGCGATCGCCCTCGGTGCTGTGATATCTTTCGTCATTTTTTCGCTGTATATTGTACGGTAAAACCCTTACATCCTAGGCCTTGTGTTACAGTAAAATCCACACATCTTTATCTTACAGTAAAACCCTCACATCTTCGTCTTACAGCAAAACCTTCACATCTTCGTCTAACAGTTAAATCCTCACATCTTCGTCTAACAGTAAAACCTTCACATCTTCGTCTTACAGTAAAACCTTCACATCTTCGTCTTACAGTAAAACCCTCACATCTTCGTCTAACAGTAAAACCTTTACATCTTCGTCTAACAGTAAAACCCTCACATCTTCGTCTAACATTAAAACCTTTACATCTTCGTCTTACAGTTAAACCCTCACATCTTCGTCTAACAGTAAAACCTTTACATCTTCGTCTTACAGTAAAACCCTCACATCTTCGTCTAACAGTAAAACCTTTACATCTTCGTCTAACAGTAAAACCTTTACATCTTCGTCTTACGGTTAAACCCTCACATCTTCGTCTAACAGTAAAACCCTCACATCTTCGTCTAACAGTAAAACCCTCACATCTTCGTCTTACCGTAAAACCTTTACATCTTCGTCTTACAGTAAAACCCTCACATCTTCGTCTAACAGTAAAACCCTCACATCTTCGTCTTACCGTAAAACCTTTACATCTTCGTCTAACAGTAAAACCCTCACATCTTCGTCTTACGGTTAAACCCTCACATCTTCGTCTTACCATAAAACCTTTACATCTTCGTCTAACAGTAAAACCTTTACATCTTCGTCTTACCGTAAAACCTTTACATCTTCGTCTTACGGTTAAACCCTCACATCTTCGTCTTACCGTAAAAGCTTTACATCTTCGTCTTACGGTAAAACCCTCATATCTTTCTCTTACAGTAAAATCTTTAAATCTTCGTCTTACAATAAAACATTAGTTATTCAGGGCAGAGTGAATCTTTCCATTGTAAACTTCCTAATCTTTCATCATTTGTAGAACCTCTCAGCTTTTCATATTACGGTAAACCATTTAGCACTTCCCCACACAACAGAAACCTCAGCACTTCAACATGTAATAAAAGTTTAAACTCTTAATTTATGTACCGTTTCATGCAAAAAGGAAGTCTTCCGCAGTTCAACTTGTGTTTTGCTAAAGTTTTGTAAAACTGTCTAAGAGGGTATAATTATTAAACTTAAAAATCTCACATAATAAGCCATTTTCTAAACTTGATATAAGGAAACAGAACTATTTAAAAAAAAGAGCAAAGGTAGACATTCCAAGTTTCCAAGTTGTGTTGAATATTGGTAGTCACACTATTTCAATTTGATGTCAAAGTTTGACACCCAAGAAAATAAAAAAAAAACCTGCAATGAATAGATTTGAGGGTATGTTATTTGGCTCTTGAAAATCCAAACATAGTGTGAAGAACAAAACTTTACGTTCTCCCTCTGACAAAAATAAGAATGACTTTTAAATAAAAAACAACAAACAACAAAACATTATTAGTTAGTTTTATTAAGCCACTCCATGCTGGTATTTTTTTAAATTTCAGATTCGACCAGATCGGTTTCTACTTCGTCATGTATTTTGAGGTGATAAAAACAATGCTAAAGGTATGAATTTTAAAGACCGTGAATAACTGGCTCATACGTGTTCAAACTGTACTACATGCTTTCAGTAGCTTGCTCCTTTCATGCTTAAAATATCCTGCAGAGTTGTTTTTTTTAAATGTTTGTCGTGAGTCTTTCTCTGCTAATAGATCATACCTTAATCATCAGTTTCATCTTACCGATATAATAACATCTTCATCATCATTGCAATCATCATCGGAAGCATCATCGCCGAAATCATGGTCACTGGTGGCATCATTCCGAGAGCCACAATCTTCATCATCACTACCACAATAAGCTCATTGGCAACACATTTAGCACCAGAAAAACCACCACGATGATCATCACCAGTAGCACCATCACCACAAGGGTCATAGGCAGTACTATCACGAGTAGCACTGTCACTTCAAACAAAATCAGTAACACCATCACCACAACTATCATCCTTAACACCATCACCTCAATCAACATCAGTAGCACCATCAGCAAAACTATCATCCTTAACACCGTCACCTCAATCAACATAACTGGCACAATCACCATAACTATCATCCTTAACACCATCACCTCAATCAACATCAGTAGCACCATCACCACAACTATCATCCTTAACACCGTCACCTCAATCAACATAACGGGCACAATTACCATAACTATCATCCTTAACATCGTCACCTCAATCAACATCAGTAGTACCATCACCACAACTATCATCCTTAGCACCGTCACCTCAATCAACATCAGTAGTACCATCACCACAACTATCATCCTTAACACCATCACCTCAATCAACATCAGCTGCACCATCACTACAACTATCATCCCTAAAACCATCACCTCAATCAACATAACGGGCACAACAACCACAACTATCATCCCTAACACCGTCACCTCAATCAACATCAGTAACAGCATCACAAGGATTATCATCCCTAACATCATTACCTCAATCAACATCAGTAGCACCTTCATTACAACTATCATCCCTAACATCATAACCTCAATCAACATCAGTAGCACCATCACCAAGATTATCATCCCTAAAACCATCACCTCAATCAACATAAGTAGCACCATCACTACAACTATAATCTTTAACACCATCAATACAACTATCATCCCTAAAACCATCACCTCAATCAACATCAGTAACAGCATCACAACGATTATAATCCCTAACATCATAACCTCAATCAACATCAGTAGCACCTTCATTACAACTATCATCCCTAACATCATAACCTCAATCAACATCAGTAGCACCATCACCAAGATTATCATCCCTAAAACCATCACCTCAATCAACATAAGTAGCACCATCACTACAACTATAATCTTTAACACCATCAATACAACTATCATCCCTAAAACCATCACCTCAATCAACATCAGTAGCACCATCACTACAACTATCATCCTTAACACCGTCACCTCAATCAACATCAGTAGCACCATCACTACAACTATCATCCCTAAAACCATCACCTCAGTCAACATCAGTAGCACCATCACTACAACTATCATCCTTCACACCATCACCTCAATCAACATCAGTCGCACCATCACTACAACTATCATCCCTAAAACCATCACCTCAATCAACATCAGTAGCACCATCACTACAAAAATCATCCTTAACACCATCACCTCAATCAACACCAGTAGCACCATCGGAACAACTATCATCCTTAACACCGTCACCTCAATCAACATCAGTAGCACCATCACTACAACTATCATCCTTAACACCGTCACCTCAATCAACATCAGTAGCACCATCACTACAACTATCATCCTTAACACCATCACCTCAATCAACACCAGTAGCACCATCACTACAACTATCATCCTTAACACCATCACCTCAATCAACATCAGTCGCACCATCACTACAACTATCATCCCTAAAACCATCATCTCAATCAACATCAGTAGCACCATCACTACAACTATCATCCTTAACACCATCACCTCAATCAACCTCAGTAGCACCATCACTACAACTATCATCCTTAACACCGTCACCTCAATCAACATCAGTCGCACCATCACTACAACTATCATCCCTAAAACCATCACCTCAATCAACATCAGTAGCACCATCACTACAACTATAATCCTTAACACCATCACCTCAATCAACATCAGTAGCACCATCACTACAACTATCATCCTTAACACCATCACCTCAATCAACATCAGTCGCACCATCGCTACAACTATCATCCTTAACACCATCACCTCAATCAACATCAGTCGCACCATCACTACAACTATCATCCTTAACACCATCACCTCAATCAACACCAGTAGCACCATCACTACAACTACCATCCTTAACACCATCACCTCAATCAACATCAGTCGCACCATCACTACAACTATCATACATAACACCGTCACCTCAATCAACATCAGTAGCACCATCACTACAACTATAATCCTTAACACCATCACCTCAATCAACATCAGTCGCACCATCACTACAACTATCATCCTTAAAACCATCACCTCAATCAACATCAGTTGCACCATCACTACAACTATCATCCCTAAAACCATCACCTCAATAAACATCAGTAGCACCATCACTACAACTATCATCCTTAACACCATTACCTCAATCAACATCAGTCGCACCATCACTACAACTATCATCCCAACAACCATCACCTCAATCAACATCAGTCGCACCATCACTACAACTATCATCCCTAAGACCATCACCTCAATCAACATCAGTCGCACCATCACTACAACTATCATCCCTAAGACCATCACCTCAATCAACATCAGTCGCACCATCACTACAACTATCATCCCTAAGACCATCTCCTCAATCAACATCAGTAGCACCACAACCACAACTATAATCTTTAACACCAGTCGCACCATTACCACAACTAGCACCATCACCTCAATCAACATTAGTAGCACCATCAACCTCATCATTTACAGCAAATACTTTTGGAAGCGATACAACCTCATTTAGGAAAGAGAGGAAAGGCAGTTTTGTATTTCATCAAGCCTTTTTGTAAAGCCTGTTTAAACAATTTATGTGCACATGTAATTAAGAGAATCATTGGTAGAGAATACAAAAGTTCTTTCACTGCGCAGAACACATTAAGAATGAAAGTAAAGCAAGTGAATAAATCGTTAGTTTTTATTTTTTAAAAAATGATCTTGATAGGCTATTTAATTTTATACAATTTACACATTAAGAACGGACAAAAGGAAACGTATTTAAAGAAAGACAATTTCGTCGTGTATGCAGTAAATAATGAAAGGCGACCAACGTGAAGTCTTTTTTTTACCAAGTTCATCTTTTATTTTTTCCTCAGGTCTCCGTTATGTTGGTGTTTTTCGTCGTGGGAATGTCCATTCCTCTAGATGTTATGATGCACCAGGTACTTCATCCCTCTCTGACAGATCATCCACACACACACACACATACACACAGCAATAAGCAGTTATATATTTGTCTCACAGGTTATAATAATAATAATTATTAGAAAGCTTGCATTTCTCATTTCTTTACTTTATCTCTCCCTTTCTGTTTCTATCTCTCTATCAGTCCTTTTTGTCTGCCTGCCTCAGTGCCTTGCAAAGATTTTTTCTCCATCTCTCTATCTCTCTGTCTCTATTAGTTTGTGGATTGTTTCTGTTGTAACTCTCTATATTTTTGCCTCTGTCTGTACAGATGTCTCTCTGCCTATCAATGGAACTGCTTCGATCATTGGCTCTTCTCTCTGTCCCGTTTGTAAGAATGTCTTTCGGGCATTCCTTCCCCCCCCCCTCTCTCTCTCTCTCTCTCTCTCTCTCTCTCTCTCTCTTTCTCTGTTTATCCATCCAATTATCCATCTATCTATCCATCTCTTATCTATATCTCTACCAATCCATCTTACTGAAGGTCCATCATCAATTCTATTCTCGCTAGCTCTCTTTTTTCTATCTTGATAACTTTCTTTCAGTTTTTCTCTTTTTCTTGATGACTCGCCCACCTCTGAAACGCTTTCTCTCCAACTCAATATTTCCTCTTAAGTCCCCTCCCTCCTCAACTCCTTCCCCCTCCTCTCTCTCCTCATTCCAGGACGGCTTCAAGGAGAATCAGCCTGCCATACTCTCGACATTGGCCATGACTTTGGGAGAGATGCAGTTCAGGGACAACTTTGTCAGGGGCGACAACCATCCCTTCAATTTCGAGCTCTACCTTCTGTTTATCGTCTGCTGCATCTTTCTGAACCTGGCGTTGATGAATCTTATGGTGAAGCTTACATACAGGAGACAGTCATTGCGATAGCTCTTGTCTCTAACCCCTTCAATGACAATCCATCGCTTCCAACTTTAAAAAAATGAATAAATAAAATAAAATAAAACGCCACATTTTCTCTAACGCTTTTCAGAAGAATAGATTTACGTTAACGAAATGAAAATGCGACGGATTTTGTCCCATAATCCTACCCACATTCTTTGAACAAGTTTTAAACAACCATATCTTTCTTAAATCTAGAAAGGGCATAAAAAGCCGCGACTATATGTATAACAATATATCACTTCCCTTTAGAGCCAAGATGTTTTCCTGCCTACAAACTTGTTTCGCTACCAGTAATCTTTTTACCCGTTAGAAAAGTTTGAGAAAATTCAAGAAAACAGCCTCTTGTCAAAGTTCAATTCACATTCAATGGTGGATAGATTTGGGTCGAATCTCTGGCGTCATGTGATCTCGTTTTTCATATTATTTATGTGAAAGTGGATTTTTATTTTTTAAGTAAACCAATCAAATTCGGCACAGTGACTTAAATAGAAGTGAAGTCTTAGCTCAAGCCTGCTTGAACTTCTAGGCCCTTTACCGTTTGGTTTAAATAAAAGAAATATACTCGACATGCTCACACTATCTATCACTGTACATCAACTCACACAGCCTCGAGTATTTGATCCGTCAACAGAACCAGGCCGAGTCTAACCTTATGTTCTTACTTGAGTTTGCCATTGTAAGATAGTCCTGGATAACTTTCATAGGCCAATGTCTCCCGTTTTGGCGCATAGCTTCCGGTTAAGGAGAGGGAGTAACCGTATCTTTATACCATATTTCACCATTAATTTACTTCCTCAAATTTTCTTTAACAACAACAACAACAACAACAACAACAACAACAACAAAAACGACTTTTGTAATTTACCTTGTGAAAGAGTAGTTTATAATTTTAGTTTACCTTTTTGAGATGTAAGTGAAAAACTTCTCTTTCTGCTGTGTGTAGATTGGTGCCGCAGTTGGGGATATCTCTAAGGTCGAGAAAAGGGCATACATCACAAGGCTGAGGACCCAGGTATACTGCCATCGGTTCTCACAGATAGATTTGTTGTGAAAACTGTCAAAGGATCCGTTGAGTAAACAAGACAAAAATTGTTTAAGATATTTTTAACAAAGCGGCAGCAATAATTTGAGATAGAATAGCTTATTCTATAAAATAAAAGCATTACTTTTGTAGGTTTTTAAAATAAAAGTGCAACTATGAATTCCCGCAAGGCGGAGCACCTTTGTGCACTTTGTGAGGGAAATCGCATGCCTTTAAAATGATCTTTAATAATAAAAAAAAATTTGAAATAATAGATTGAACTAGCTGATTTCATACTACACGCATTTGTATTCGTTAATGTAGACAAAATATAATGATTAGATAAGGATTGACATCAAAGCTTCTAACTGCAAATTATTTTCATTGAAGAATTGCATATTTGCCATTTTAACCAGTTGTCTGAATTCAGTGACTCCAGTCTCCCCCACCCCCTCCTGCCTCAGGTGACCTTTCTGTTGGAGAGCGAGGCGGCTATTTTATCAGGCATCAGGAAATGGTTCCACATAGAGAAACTCGTCATACGACCCAACAGAAAGCCTAAAACGTTGTGTCAGGCCGTATGTAGAACTCAGTTGTTTCTTCCACTTGGATAATATTGTGTCCTTAAAGCATTATTTCCTCTCTTCAAATATTTTTAAGGGTAGAATACGTTTAATACGTAATTCTTAGGCGAACTTACTGGTAATAAAAAAATTAAAATGATAATGATAATAGTAAAATCACCACCACCACCACCACCACCACCACCACCACTACTACTACTACTACTACTACTACTACTACTACTACTACTACTACTACTACTACTACTACTACTACTGCTGCTGCTGCTGCTGCTGCTGCTCCTGCTGCTGCCGCTGCTGCTGCTACTACTACTACTACTACTACTACTACTACTACTACTACTACTACTACTACTCGTATTACTAGTACTACTACTACTACTACTACTACTACTACTACTACTACTACTACTACTACTACTACTACTACTACTACTACTACTACTAGAACAACAACAACAACAACAACAACAACTACTACTACTACTACTACTACTACTGCTGCTGCTGCTGCTGCTGCTACTACTACTACTACTACTAGAACAACAACAACAACAACAACAACAACAACAACTACTACTACTACTACTACTACTACTACTACTACTACTACTACTATCAATAATAATAATAATAATAATAATAATAATAATAATGATAATAATAATGCGCTCTCGTGTACTGAAAACAGAAATGTGTTTGATAAACATCGCTGATTTTATTTCAGAACAAACAACCAGTCTCCCACATCAATTGTAACACTCTCGTTATTTCAGATCTATAAAAAGTTTATCTACCCGGAGCAAATCGAATTCATCAAGAAAACCGAGGAAATCAACCAGTCTAGTGAGCGTGCGCTGGCCATTCAGAAGGAGATGGAGACACAGAGACTAAAGTGAGAGAAAACAACTGTCTGCCCAGACAAGAAACACTAGTATGAGAGGCTAAGCGTATAGTGAAAGATCAAAACATCTTAGATTTTAAGCAGAGATCACCGTAAGGCTGAAAAAGAAACATAAACATAATTAAAAAAAAAAGATATACATAAATAAAACTAAGACAAAAAAAGAAAGAAAACAACAGCAGCAACAACAACAACAACAAAAATAACCAAACAAACAATAATTGGGTTATATGTAGCTGCGGGTAAGGAGTGGTGGTAGTAGTATTTCTAAATAATTTAATATTCCATAAGTCTTCCTGAATGTCTGAAAATGAAAAATAGGGGCTTACAGTCTTTGGACAACAACAAAATCAACAACAATAACAACACCACCACCAACAAGAGTTATTAATTATATGCAGTATTAATGAATTAATTTAGAGATAAAAGTAAATTGACATAGATATAGAGATCAAGACAGAAGAGAAAACTAGGAACACGTCCATAGGTACTGATATGTTTTATATATACATATATATATATATATATATATATATATATATATATATATATGTATGTATGTATATGTATATGTATAAGACATGAAAATGAGCACGATAAGATTATACTAGACTTAACTTGATATCATATGGAACAAGGCATTGGGTATGTACTACAGTAGTAACTTTTAGAAAAGTTAATCCAAGGTGAGGAGAAAGTCGATACTTATTAGTTAAGGGAAAGATTGGAAGTTTAAATTATTCTGCTTATAATAATATCAGTTAGTTTTAAATTTTGAATCAGACAGACGGCACGCGAAGTTTCTAGAGTAACCTTACTTGAAAATTAAAAAAATATATATAATATATTGTGAAAATGGCTTGGGAATCGTTTTGCCGTTAATGGGAATCACTTAGAGATCTTTAACCTTGCTTACCTGCATCTCTACACCAACTTCTTTTCCTTCTCTTTCCCCCCCCCCCCTTTCTCTCTCTCTCTCTCTCTCTCTCTCTCTCTCTCTCTCTCTCTCTCTCTCTCCCTCTCCCTACTTCCCTGTCTCTCTTTTTATTTTTTTTATTTTTCTCTCCAAACTCTCCCATGCACCGTTTTCTCTTCTCTTATCCGCCTTTCTCTCTCCCTCCCTCTCTTCCTCTCTCTCTCTTCTCTCTCTTTCTCTCTCTCCTGTCTCTTTTTTTCCTCACTCTTTTTTCAAAATGTTTTGAATCATTTGAAATACGGATATTGAAGAAATAAGGCTAGAGGGCTAGGAACCGTTTCTATACCGTTGATATCTTCACGTTCATTTTGGCGACCATAGAACCAGAGAAACGCCCGTACAATGTAGACAATTGACGCGTAAAAGCTCAATCTCTGTA
>JAWDGP010002758.1:115000-135000 GCA_033675545.1 Elysia crispata | reverse complement strand
CATAAACTAAACAAAAGAAATCCTAGGCAATCAGAATTGAAAACATTATGACCTAAATCAATATTTTATTTCGTTGTTTAAAGGGCATGAGGCAAAATGACACAGTTTGACACAGCTGGATAAGCATGAGGCAGCTGGACAGGAAGAACGTGCGGGCACTTTCGTTAGATTACGTGTATTTCCTGATATTCGCGGAGATAGTGCTGGCATGATGCACACGCTTAGATTTGAGTAGTCAATCACTGGGTTTGAATCTTGATCACCCTAATACAGGATTAGATCTGACACAATATAGCGTGCGGTGCTTCTGACGCCAAGAGCTGGTAATTGTGAACATGTGACAGGTGGCTGGCGCGCTATCAGCCAATCAAACACATCGGACTTCGAATTTGAATCACCAGCAAGGGAGGTAATACTTAAAATTTAAACACATGTGTTCCTCTTTATTAATATAAATACGAGAGTTTTGACGGAAGTGTTTTTCCCCTCGATATTAAGTGATAAGATTAATGGTCACATTCACAACTATTCTCTTTCTGATGCTATGTTATGCAGATAGTGGCGAAATTAGACTTGCCAGCAATCCCATGTGTTGCTCTCACAGAGCTTAGCATTATTATTTAAAAGTCCAGCCTACCTTCATTCAGCCACGAATATGACGCCGGTCAAACCTGATCTAGGCCGCCCCCATCGGTAAAAACTGGATTTTTCTTGACATAGGATTCACGAGTTTTGATATTTACCACTGCTTTTTACAATATTGTTTTACAATATTATCGAAACCTAGTATTACGATGAAACAGTGAAAATATAAACTTGTGTTTGAGAGAACATAACGATCTGGCTTTTTCAAAAAGAAATATAGAGATAAGAATAATTCAGAACTGAATAGATTAATTGAAACTACAAAGTTTTGCCTACATGGAGGCAGACCCGGCAGTGAAGGATAAATCGTCGCATAAATTTAGAAAGCAAATAATTTGCGATAAACTTTCATGCTAATAGCATAAATTATCAGTGCAGTGCAGTTATTAAGTATTGAGTCTTCTTGTGCATTAAAGATAATAAATAAAATTTTGGCCTGTCAGTTTGTGCCAGGCTCCCCGGAGAAAGGTCAGGGCTCCCAAGAGAGGTCACTCTCCTCACCCTTGGCAGCATGAGGGGTTTACATGTGTGTCGCTCTGTCCGCCTGGTCAAGTGTGGCCTTCTCCTGGTCGCGATGTCCATCTGCTGGGTATTGGTGGTCAACTACACGCACTTAAGCTTCCTGCCCGTTAATCACCGGACCATCAGCAGTGACCAGGAAAAGATATACAGAGACATAGACCAAGAATCTTGGAGGCTCAGGACTAAATCTGTATCCCGTGACCATCCCAGCGGCTGGGGGCGGGAGGGTCAGTCTGACCAGAGTGTCCAGTCCCTGCCGGTCTATGTCCTGGAGGAACACCATGAGGCTGCCCGCTACTGGATGTGGGCCGCCCAGACTGGCGTGTTGGCACAAAGATCTGGCAATACTCTGGTGATATACCTCAACTTTTCCCATCTAGTTCTGCTGTGGAGCGATGTTGTGTCTCTAGCTTTTCTGCAAAGGAGTTAAGGGTTGCTTTCTTGTGTTAGGCTTTATATACCATTGGATAATAGGGTCTAGTTCTAGGTAGTTCAACGTTTCCAAACACCTAATGCCCTATTAAATAACTGCACGTAGTATCATCGTTTGAGCATTGGCCTGATTTACTTACTTCTTGCTCTTTTTTTTATTTTTCTAGCAAAATGCACGCAGCTTTTAATGCTGTAAATTATTCATAGGCAAAGTACCGTCTGCAAACTATGCGTCGCCTAAGTAATATTTGATAATGTGTTCGATATTGTTTAATATTTTATAGTGTAGGCTATATAAAAACAATTTTAGACAAAAGTTTTGGGTGTAAGAATAGTCTAATACGTTAAAAAAACAAGGATGATTACTCTGATGATGATGACGATAATAATAATAATAATAATAATAATAATAATAATAATAATAATAATAATAATAATAATAATAATAATAATAATAATAATAATAATAATAATAATAATAATAATGATAATAATAATAATAATAATGGTGATGATGATGATGATGATGATGATGATAATGATGATGGGGATAATGATAATGATAAACAAATTTCTATCCACCTACAGATTAAAAAAAAACATGTTTTTGCTTTATCAGTGGCCTTTTTTTTTTGGTAAATAGAACAGAATTTAGAAGCTATGGAACAGTTAGATGCATTTTTTCAGTGTTTTCTCTCTTTAGCATACCATGCTTTTTCTACCCGCTAGTACATATGGTTATTTCTTCCAGTCCGAACAATGTAAACACTAATGTAATAAAATCATTCTGAATTTGCCCAGTCTGTTTGTGTATCCTTTAAAACGGCTATTAGAAAGTTGTGAATTTTCGCATTTAGTGCATAAAAATGCATTGCCTTGCATTAATTTTAGCCACGCAGCTATCTAAACTTACATGATAATGAATGTTTTTAAAAAATCTGTAAATAGATTTGGATTTTACAAAGTAAGTTCACTAGTCCTTCTATCCCATTGCTTGGTGTTAAGTTAATATTGGTTCATGAACATTATTGAATCACTCTTTCCCCCTCCCAACCCCCCCTCACCCGATCCTAGGTTCACATTGACGCCCATGTAGACTTGGCCCCGCCCCTTATCGAGCCAGACTTCCCGCTGTTCAGGTGGCCCCAGTTCCCGGATGTCGTGCGCCTGGTGAATGAGAACGACAGATTTATCGCGGTAAAAGTTGGCAGAAAGAGGAGTCGTACCCGGCGTCAGGGCTCGGTTTCTTGTTGAAACTGTTTCCTGCATGCTGATATGAAATCATCTCCCCAAAGACCGGAAGTAAAATACTGTCTTTTACGATTTGTTGTAAACCTCTTCTTTTCTAATAACCCTGGTGCTCTAATACTCTTTGGTCTTTAGTTCGTTAGAAGATTTAAACAAAAACGATTTAGCCGCCCCCAGCCTACCCCACACACAAACACTTACAATACGTACAACCTACTTTCAATTTTTTAGGTTAATATAAACATATGGATTTAGAACAATATCTACTTAAGAGTTTATGTCTGATCTTGATCTACACAAAGCCTCTATGTTCATTAAAGTCTTGTAAAATTATTGCTATTGTTAGGCTACACGAAAAAGACCAACTTTTGGTAGGCCTACATAATGACTTAATGATTTTATGTAGGTATACTGCAATGCGTAAAATTATCGTTAAAATGGAGAACATTCCAATGAAAATGTGAGTTCACAATCACATGAACAGAAAGTAGACAATACAGGTCTCTCTTTCTCTCTCTCTCTCTCTCTCTCTCTCTCTCTCTCTCTCTCTCTCTCTCTCTCTCTCTCTCTCTCTCTCTCTCTCTCTCTCTCTCTCTCTCTCTCTCACTCTCTCTCTCTCTCTTTCTCTGTCACCCTCCAACCTCCCTGTTTTGACAGACAAATAATGTTCCAGAATTTTTCTATATTTTTAATTTTGGTACTCTTGCTTCTCTTCCTTTGGCAATCTCTTATGGGTGAACAAAAATCTGGCAACCATGAAAGTTTAGGTTTCACAAACTAAAGAGCACAGATTGGTATTCCCGAGATATCATTAGAAAAGAAGAGTTTAGCAACGAATCGTGAATGACAACACTTTACTTTCGGTATTGGGGACAAAAAGATGAATTAATTAGGATGCAAGGTCAATCAACTAGGTACCCTGCTCTTAAGCGTAGGCTATCATGACCGTTCACGCATTTCTATTCCTCGTCGCTTTCTGTGCATCTGTCACTCGTTCTACTTTTAGCCATTTTGTTAGTCCATCCCAGATCTTCTTGACGTTTTCCCTGCTGCGTTTTCCATCAATTATTCCAGT
Organism: Elysia crispata; assembly: GCA_033675545.1. Taxonomy (NCBI): domain Eukaryota; kingdom Metazoa; phylum Mollusca; class Gastropoda; family Plakobranchidae; genus Elysia; species Elysia crispata. Next base: position 131,078 of record JAWDGP010002758.1, on the reverse strand, counting down.
TGTCACTATGAAGAAAAAAGAAACTGCGCCAGGACGCCAGGTAAAACTCCTCTTCCAAAGATGAACTAGATCTGGCGACAATTAGCGGTGACAAGTTGTGATGAAACTTCTCCAAATTTAGTAACTTGTTCTAAAGAATTTTTTTTTTATTCATGGCATCTCAACAGCCAAACAAGTATTGTCGTAAGTGCATTGTAAAGCAGTTATCGCCCGTATCGGATGCCATGACTGTTACGTGTTGAGAGCCAAACCACTTGATATAACAGCTGAAAGGTTTCATACTGAGGCTCTGCTATAAAATTATGTTTACAGCAGCTGTGACTTCACGTTTTCTCTATCTATTGGCATCCGCGTCTGAAAATAGATCGAAGTTAACGTATTTAGGGAAAATGAGAAATATTTCGCTTTCTATCAGAAACTACATATCAAGAGTAGCAGGATTTCCAAACATGGAGAAAGTCGTTTACCTGGGAACTGTAACAAGAAAACTCTAAATTTTGCGTGTTATGTATGAAAATGTGGGTTCGATTTCTATTTTAAAGAGTAGATGTGTAGAACTTAAAGAGAGAAACAGATCTAAGGTTTGGAGGAGGGAGGAGGAGAGATCTATTTAGATAGATAGGTAGGTAGGTAGATAGTGAGAGAGAGAGAGAGAGAGAGAGAGAGAGAGAGAGAGAGAGAGAGAGAGAGAGAGAGAGAGAGAGAGAGAGAGAGAAAGAGAGAGAGAGATTTATTCTTTTTTTTTTGCGGTTATTTTTTCACAACGGCTGCTGTTTACTTCTTATTATCTCAGTCCCAGTAATACTCATCTATCTAACCAAAGCCGTCATATTTACCCTAGGCCTGAACGAGCACACAAAGTTCGTGCAACTATCTTCCACTTCCAGGCTGTTGGTACCACTGGTCTGTTTTCCCGTTTTGTGTGGGTGTGGCCAAACTGGGATCAAACCGGAAACCTAGAGATGCTACATGGGGAGGCTACCCTCTGGAATATCACAGTCGGCTCGTGGTCTCGCCCTGTGGAACCCAAATCCTCATCAGGTGTCGGGAGAGTCGAGACGGAAGAAGATCTGTGCGTCTGCGCATGGCCGCTGAACCCAACCAAGAGCTGGACTGACACGGTGCGCGGCAGATACTGCGTGAGGTAGGACCTAGTTGCGTGCCCTTGTTTCATGACAGTTTGAGTGAAGTCATCAGCTTTGAAGTTTCTTTAGAGATGTCAGAAAAATTAATTGTATCGTCTTTTGACATGCAAGTTAGACACCAACCAACAATTTGCCTTCTTTCTTGAAAGTTTGACTGAAGCCATTACTTTTGAAGCTTCGTTAGAGATGTCGCAAAAAAAGATAGTATGTTCTTTTAAGCCGTATTTTTGACATAGCATATATATAGAAAAGGAAGTATGTGTACATCATATCTAAACAGGCCACCCCCACCCATTTCCTGTTTGGACCCATCGAAATATAAGCGGCAAGTACTTTTATTTAAAAACAAAAATAAAAACAACACAACAGCAACAGCAACAACAACAACAACAACAACAACAACAACAACAACAACAACAAAACCTCTTCGTCATTGGCTTGATTTAGGTGGCTTGAGAAGGTTTACAGTAAAAGTTTTTAGAGCCGCTCATTTCATCACTCATACCTAAAGATGTACAGTATAATAAAACATTTTTCGCATTGAGCCTGCCTACACCTATATGGGTTTACTGCTACTGCTACAATCGGAAGTTGATCCAATGCAATCACAGATCAACCTACACCCACACACACAGTCCGCCGCACAGGTGCGCACACAATGTCGCAATCATGCAGCCATCAGTGGCTGGTGCGAAAACGAGACAATCAATGTTTTTTTTGTTGTTGTTGTTGTTATTGTTGTTTTTTAATTATTTGCTTTTACATTCTTGCATTTAAAGTCTTCCGCTGGTTTAAATTTATACGGGTTAATTCAACAATATATATATTCTCATCTGAAGAAAACTGTTAAGATGTTACAAATTCATTAAAAGATAATAAATGTTAATATCAAGACAACGTAGATCTGGTGCCTCTAATATATCTGCCATCCTATCCTAAAGTTGTTTATATCACAAAGTTACATGATGGAAAATAGCAAATCTCGGAAAAATACGGACATTTAGCGAGGCAGCGGAACGTAGAATGGTCGTGACTTTACAGCAATCTTTCACTGGACCAGCCTCCCAACTGCTCAGAAGGGAGATAATTCTCTACCTGATCTGATCTCGGTGGTCGCTGGAGTGACTACCTTTGATCTGATCTCAGCCACTTTCCCTCAAACTGAAAAATGAAATTTGGTTAAAAAAATATAATAAAATAAAGCCTAAAAGACAAGTGACTTCTCTCACATATTGCTACACTTTAGGATTGCATTCGATAGAATGGACTGACGTTTTCTTGACAAGGGTAAAATTTAAGCCAAGCGAGCGGGGTTTGGATATATTCGATAAAATCAGAACTCTTTCGCCTAACAAGCTGTGTCACTGGTGGATATCCGTGCTATGCTTTAATGGAGATATTGACATAAAACCGTTCATTGGGAATATCACTGCAGCATTTGCATTATGGGGATTTTTTGAAACGAAGTAAAAACATAAAAAAATTTATCTTAACAATATCTCGATCATTTTCCAAACAGTCTATACAACTACGCCAATCTATCTACATAATCAACCACCACCTGAAAACGATAACCATGTCGGCTTAATTTATGTAAATTATACATGCGATGCACCCCTTGACATTCCAAATAAAAATCAGTCAAGGAAAACGTCATCCATCCTGCTGTTTTGTTTTCTCTTCCTCCGAAAAGAATGAACTCTTCAGACGACGAAGACGGTTTACCGTCAGTGGCCGAAGAGGCCTCTTGCCCGGTGAGACTGAATGCGACGGTTGAGATCTACAGTGAGGACGAGTTTCTGAGACAGGCGCGGCCTGGGGGCTTGTTTCAGCCAGTCTCTTCACGACAAGGCTTCCTCCTGGACATTGACGAGGACTTCTTTGGGTGCGAGCCAGTGGCGCAGCGTCTCTACGACGTCCATCTGGACCAGGCGCTACTCGACGCGATCAGCTCTCGAGTAGGGAAGATTTTCTGTGGCGGCACAGCCGAGCATGAGCTTCTCTCAGATTATATCTTTAACAGCATTATCCAATTCTTGATCAAGAATAGATATGTATGCAGTAAGATGGGTCACCTATCGGATATCTATGAGATTTTAAGGAGCAGGTGTGTGATCTCCGTCTATCAACATATAACTGAGAGGCTGCAGCAAAAGCTGATTTCTATGAACTCACTGTTTGTCGACAGCATATTTTGTGGGTCTGAGAACAGTATGTACCGTAAATCTCTGCTCTTTGAACTAATTAAGCTTCTCGCGCCGCTAAAGAATGTCCAGCTTCAGGCTGTAGCCGAGGTAGGCATCTGCTTTCAGGTCAGTGTCCACTCGTTTAACGAAGCAATGGTCGGGCACCTACGCCTATGTGACGGCTACAACCGTCCGAACCAAACTGTCGTGACGTTCTACACCCCAACACCAGACGATATAGCCGCGCGAGGGAAGCGGCTGCACAGGATTCTGGGACGGTTGGATGTGGCCCCTGACGTCGTGACCTTGTGCCGGTCAGTAAGAGATGGATATACGCCTCGGCCTCATTTCCGGCAAATAGAGGACACTGTGTTGAACAAACTGGAAGCAAAGTATAGTGAAAGCGGCGGGTCGCTTCGAGTTATGTATGATAGAGACTTGCTGGGTGGGAAAGAGGGATGGTGGCATAGACATGGAGAAGCTAGAAAGCATAAGATGATAGATAGAGAATAAATTAAGGTGGAATAGCACAAAACCTAGATCGAGGGTAACGAGCTTAAGCAGATTACGTAGCAAAGAGATAAACAGACTGATAGAGGTACAGAGACCTCTAGGAAGGAGGGAGGGAGGGGGTGGCATTACTTTCCAAAACGGAATATCTGTCATCTAAGGCACATGTATATATGACTATGTCCTGATTTGAAGACTAGAATGATTGCTGGTGCTAAAAATGTAAAAAAAAATTTTTTTTTCTTAATTAAACCAAAAAAAATTGGAAAAAGGCATATTTATCAAAACTGTATTTATGTCAGTGTTTTGTTCAAAAGAGTTTTCAATTATAAATATTTTTTAAGGAAACTTAACAAAGACCAAGTCTATAAAGAATTAAAGAATCATACAATAGTTTTGAGCGGAATTCAAATCTAAATATATTATGACTCATTATGTGACAAAAAAGGCAAAACTTCATAAGAGTAAATTTTAAAAATCCTTATTATTCTTCATAACAAAGATATTGAAAAAAAAGCTTAATTACGCATATAACACGGTACCTATGTTAAATCATCAAAATACCAAACAAAACAAAAAAGCGTTAGCGTTATAAAATTCTTTTAAATTTATTTCAAATATTTTTTCAACTTTTTTTAAAATCATTTATTCGATCTATTTTTTCTATACAATCTCAAAGATATGGGCCTATTTCTCAACGAAAAGCTAGGCCCAGAACGCAATTTCAAAAAAGGAAAGTAACTAATCTAAGCCACATCTAATGAGGAAGCTCTCTTGAGAGGAGCAAAACAACCATTAAAAAAAAGATAACGAACAAACAAGCACAAAAAAAAAAAAAAAAAACGAAAAAAAACCTTAGGTTTATGTTCATTGAAACGTAGACAGACTTTTTACGTTTGTTCTTTTTTTTAATAGCTTTTAGATATAATCACGTTCTCCTTTCTTTAAAGCCTAAAATGTCAACTTCTTGGTTGAGATTTGCTGTAGAAAACATTTCAATATGATTTTTATCTGAGCAACTCTCTTTTAAAAAATTGTTTTCGTTGTGGTTGCAATTGAAATGCTATTTAGTTTACTGTGGTATTAAGTAACGGTTGTGATTAAAACGAAATTAATTAGTAATCTTTACTGTTTAGTAATGACTATGCCTGAAACGTAATTACATTATACATGTATGTTTTTAGTTTACTCTTTTGTTGTTGTTGTAATGGCCGAGAATGAAACATAACTGTTTAATTCAATGGTATAGTGTTGGTAATGGCTGTGACTGAAATATGCAATTTTATTAATATTAATTTTTTAGTAATGGCCGAGCATGGAAAGTATTTGATTAGTTTACTGTATTGTTGAGTAATGATTATGACTGGAACGGAAGGTATACTGTGTTGTTGAGTAATGATTATGACTGGAACGAAAGGTATACTGAGTTGTTCACTAATGATTATGGCTGAAACTGAAGGTATACTGTGTTGTTGACTAATGATTATGGCTGAAACGGAAGGTATACTGTGTTGTTCACTAATGATTATGACTGGAACTGAAGGTATACTGTGTTGTTGACTAATGATTGTAACTGAAACTGAAGGTATACTGTGTTGTTCACTAATGATTATGACTGAAACGGAAGGTATACTGTGTTGTTGACTAATGATTATGGCTGAAACGGAAGGTATACTGTGTTGTTCATTAATGATTATGACTGGAACTGAAGGTATGCTGTGTTGTTGACTAATGATTGTAACTGAAACTGAAGGTATACTGTGTTGTTCACTGATGATTATGACTGAAACGGAAAGTATACTGTGTTGTTGACTAATGATTATGACTGGAACTGAAGGTATACTGTGTTGTTCACTAATGATTATGACTGAAACGAAAGGTATGCTGTGTTGTTGACTAATGATTGTAACTGAAAAGGAAGGTATACTGTGTTGTTGACTAATGATTATGACTAAAACGAAAGGTATGCTGTGTTGTTGACTAATGATTATGATTGAAACAGAAGGTATGCTGTGTTGTTGACTAATGATTATGATTGAAACTGAAGGTATACTGTGTTGTTGACTAATGATTGTGACTGAAACGGAAGGTATGCTGTGTTATTCAGTATTGATTGTGACTGAAATGCAATACATGTATGTAGTTGACACTGAAGTATACATTTTCTTGAACTCTTTAGCTTTAGTTGAGATTGAATTTAATGTTCTAGAAATGTAAACTATGCAACTATGGTGGAGACTAAAAAAAAATAACAAAGCAATTTGAATAGCAGAGTATTGCTTTGCAAATAAACATAGATGGAAAAAATTAAGCTTGACTTTGAGTTTGATTTGTCGGATTTTAGAAGAAAACTGTAATATGCTTTGGCTTAGTTTGGGAAAATTTTGAAGAAAACAATTTGGTTTAGGCACGTTTTTCAATTAGGCCATGTGTGTTCATTGAAACTTTTATGAATTCAGGTTTTTTAATGCAAAACTTTAAATAAAACAATGTTGCTGAGGGAATGTTAAACAGCATGTGTTTATTAATTTACAATGACTTGGAATAGACACATTTGCACGATCGCCTACCCTTTGTGTTCACCAGAGAGCATACACAACTGCTCTTTCATATGTAGGACCTACACGTTTATAGCAACTTCTCATATGTAGGACCTACACGTTTATAGCAACTTCTCATATGTAGGACCTACACGTTTATAGCAACTTCTCATATGTAGGACCTACACGTTTATAGCAACTTCTCATATGTAGGACCTACACGTTTATAGCAACTTCTCATATGTAGGACCTACACGTTTATAGCAACTTCTCATATGTAGGACCTACACGTTTATAGCAACTTCTCATATGTAGGACCTACACGTTTATAGCAACTTCTCATATGTAGGACCTACACGTTTATAGCAACTTCTCATATGTAGGACCTACACGTTTATAGCAACTTCTCATATGTAGGACCTACACGTTTATAGCAACTTCTCATAGTTTATGATACTGAGCAATGGGATACCGGAACAATAAGCTGGCTTGGCAAGGATCCTTGCGCCGTTTTATTTTTGTTTGTTTCACATTAGAAAGTGGATATAGTCCGAAATGTTTAACGAGCAATAGCACTGAAGCAAGCACTTGCTGAGCTTGATATGTCCACATAGTTGAGAAAGAGAGGAAAGAGGAGGAGAAGAAAAGGGTAGGGTCTCCAGTACCATTAACCAAAACAAATCAAATACTTGAAGATCAGATTTTCATAACTCAGTATTTTTTTCTTCAAATGTGTTTTGAGCTTGATGATAGTACCGGTATACCTACTGTATATCTCCAAACAATATGATTTACTAACCAATCAATCTTTAATCATTACACCAAAGAACTGACAATTTTCACACTATACAACGTTCCTCAGTGAACAGATTTCTCTCTCTACTTTGCCAACTTGGCCACCCATATCAGGAAAAAAAATGCTAAGTTAGTAAATTATATGATATATATATATATATATATTTAATTATATAATTGATGAAATTTTCTGCATTTTTAAAAAAATATAAAACAGCTATTCCCCTGCAATAATTATTAAACATTCTTATTGCATCTAGTGATACATTGAATTTCGTTCATAATTTATTTTCATTATCTCCAACACAAAAACTTATAGCAGACACTGTAAATCGAATTCTTTCTACAAATTTTGAGGTTCATTCAGATGGTACAAGGTTTTTCTTTTGGAAGATCAGATATGTGAATTTTCAGCAACAAAGAGGTGCACTAATTTCGTAAAATCCAAATCTATAGATGATAGATCTATGCATCAATTTAAACTAATGATCAGGTCCGTTACAATAAATGGGCAGCTATGAGTTCCTGTTCGGGAGTGAACCAGTACATTTTCACAGAAACTCATATCCTTCTAATATGGGTTTCAAGGCATTGTTACTACACTAGAAGTTACAGAATAATCTAATTTTCCATAGTGAACTGCTGCAATTAAGACATTTAGATATTGATACTATGGATGATTAAAAGTAAATTCAAATGGACATTTTAGAGTTTGTACTTTATTCTTTACTAGTGCATTTTACAAGCTTGATGTAAATGAATTTTATCCTTGATATTGTAAAAGTAAAGGGAAAGTTTGAGAGAAAAACAAACGAACATTATAAAGAGAAGGAGAGAGAGAGAGAGAGAGAGAGAGAGAGAGAGAGAGAGAGAGAGAGAGAGAGAGAGAGAGAGGGGGATGAAGAAATAAGGATGGGAGAGAGGTATAGAGAAAGAAAAACAAGCATGCAAAATGACACACACAAACACACTAAAATACACAATCAGCAAGAAGGAGCACTATAGAAAGAAAAGTACACCCATGAACAAAAAATAAGGTAAAAAATAATAATTAACAAAACCATACTTTTCTTTTTACCTATAACATTATTGTGTTCAAAATAACAAATGTAGAATTTTGAGAACAACATTATTGATCGCAAATTTAAAATGAAAAAAAAATTGTCAGAAATTATCAAAAAAAAAAAGGAGATTAAAAAAATATCATTCATATTGAAGTGTTCTAAAACCACAAGATAACGAAATAACAACTTTACCAGCTATAAGAATGTTCTTTTAAAAAAAAAATCCTGCATCACATTTTATAAATTGTTTTGAGAATTTTATTTTTGGATACTTAATGCTTATGTTATTATTTTACCTTAGAAACTAGAACGCATTTAAAAAAAAACAACCCCCCCCCCCCCCCCCCCCCCCCCCCCCACTGATTTAGGATATTATACATTCCAAATATATTAAAATGTTAAAAATTTAATCACTAGGTGAAACAATGCCCTTTTCACTTAAGCTCTAATTGGTCAACAACCAAATACTCAAGCCTATTTTTGAGTGCCTAGTAACACGTATGAACTGATTCTGTTTGAATTGTTACCAAGAGGTAGGACTTAACAGGATTACAGACTGTGTGAATTCTCATCTTCCTTCACAGCTGTCTGAATCAGAATCAGAACTGTCCAAATCACTGTCAGTGTCACTATCTCTGTCTGTCCCATCCACTTCGTTTTCCTCCTCGTCTCTCTCAAGCTCTCTCATGGCAAGAAATGAGCTGTACTCTTCTTCACTGAGCCCGCCAAACTCTGACGCAAAGTCTGCATCAGAAGCTTTAACTATGAACCTCAGAGGCGGGTTTGGGTTTAACCTTGGGTCATTTTTCTTCTTAACCTCCACAAAAAATCCTGCCCTGGAGAGGAAAGCATGTCTGTCCTGCAACTTATGTAGTGGACAAGCTAGAACACCAGATTGCACAATTTGTGGCTGAGTATAACACATTGTAAAGAATGCATAATCAAAAATTTTATTAGTCTTTGTCCAGGACTGGGAGAATACTTCAGGACATGTCACAGCCACCTTCATTGCGTCAGATTTCGTGAAGAGAGACTTCAGTTTGGTGAACATAGATCTGTGAATCTTGGTGCTGGCTAGCAAGACATGTGGTGATTTCTCAACAAGCTGGGTCAGGTTCCGATCAGAAAAGCCGAGGTCTCTCAGTTGGTGGATACTCGCATTTACAATTTGTGTGATGTCAGCTAGAGGTCTCTCCTGCATGCAATACTCTGCTGGCAAACTTGCCAGGAAATCTAACGCCACCTGAGGAGTGAATCCCTGTTGCATGAGGGTTTCAACGACAGACACCACAGCCTCGTGGTTCTGCAGCAACCACAACCTCCCAGACAAGAGATCCATCGTTGGAAGTTGGGGACATCCAGCCTCAAAGAGATCTTTCAACTGAAGACAAATTTTTTGAAACTTTTATAAATCTATTGATCTCAAGCAATTAGCGATGTTTAGAAGAAAGAAATTATTACACATGTAGAGCCAATAAAGTGATTAACAAAGGAATAAAAGGTAAAGAAGCAATTAAAGATGTGAATTTCCATTAAAAACAATTGTGCTGCCACCAGACACAAAAACCAATGTGTTTTCAATTCAAGAAATAGACATAAACCTATATATCTAAAAATCGATTTAAACATTCAGTATCAAACTCATTACACCCATACTTTTCAAGTGGTATTTAGGTTTAACACTGACAATCAGACCTATCAGCTTTACGCAACATCATAATCTAGTTCTAGACTAGAAGAAAACTACACAATAATCCTGAAAAAAAGATAATCAACCAATTACTATAGGTTTGCATGTAGCCATAGTAAAATGTCCTTCGCACTAGTACAAACTTAAAATATCATCTTTAATTCTGTAGCTCTCCTCCGTCTTAAACAAACTATTTTCAAAAATTCAAATTGAGGTAAATAAACAGATGGTGGCTTGACTGACCGTTTTTAACAAAGGTGTGTAAGCAACAAAAAAAAAAATCACAAACGAGTTTAAACAAATGTATGGCAAACTAAAACGGCTAAGTCTTAGGCTTGAAACAAACATCGGGGAATTCAACATTTTTCATAATTAACTCTCTCACTCTCTCTCCCTCCTCCGCCCTTTATCTTTTTCTCTTGCATCCTGGGTCAGCAAATATGCATGTTTTTGTCTCCCCTCTCTATTTAAGCTTTCTAAAATCAAAGTTCAGACATTAATTTTATGGTTTTGAAGAAAAAAAAAATCTACATATTGTTAGGGCATGACAAGTTATGGGGAATAACAAATGAAATACAGTTAACTTTCCCAGTCTACCTGGCTGAGTCCCCTTAGTATCAAGATAGCCTAAAACTAACATTTATAATCCCTGGTGTGAAAGTTGAGATCTCTGTGCTCCTAGTGATACAACGTGATATAGGAAAAAAATGTACACACAAATCATACAGTTTGAAACATCTGAAACCTGAACGACAGTTATACCTACAGCTGTGTGTATGTTGTGTATGAATTGTACTTATATTTATATAAAAGTTTACATAATACTTTTCTCTTGCCATCAGAAGTTATTGTTGAATCTGATATGTTAGGTGACAGAACATAACTTATTATATATTATCTTTTTAAAAATAATGAAAAAAAGGGCAACAAAATTTTTTTAAAAAACAAAATTCCATGCATTTTGTTATCCATTAATTAGGGTGAGTACTACCAATTGATTTTGACTGTCTAATTCAACAACTTATTTCTGATAAAGAGTAATAAAACTGGACTGTTTTCATATCTAAACTGAGAATTATCAAACAAGGATTTCATGCTTTTCACCATAGAAACCTTGATGTGTACAATTGGATCAACCCTGACTTGGGAAAACAACTCATCTTTAGTCTTTTTCTGCCTCTGTGTAATGCTTAAAAAAAATTTTGTATTTTCCAAATCTATTTTAAAGGCCCTTCAAAATTCTCATAATGACGCTTTGAACTCCTGCAAAAAAAGCCAGAGGTGCATTGCCTTGCGGAAATTCATAGCTTTCCTTTTAACTAAATGATAATAAATGTTTTACAGGACCTTAGAATAGACTGAGATTTCACAAAATTCCTTAACTATTCTTACTGTATTTGAATTGAAAAGAAGTTATGATAACGCTGATCATGATTACTATCTTATCCATCATTGCGAGGAACAGGTACTTTTCAAGTTAACAAGAAATTTGTTACTGGGTTCTCACCAGATTGACAACAATATAAGGTTGCACTGATGCTGCCCTTATGTCACTGCGACGTGTCGCCTCTAGGATCTGCTGAGCCAGAGCTGTTAAGTTTTCATCACCAACAGCAGATTGTTCAGTCCTGCCTCTAGAGTCACTGCTAGGCGTTGTTGATCCACTGAGATATTGACAGGAAACATTGTTTGAGTTTGTTCTGCACATGCTATTGACAGACTGCATCCATACAGTCCTTTTTGCACTAACTGTGCCAGTTTGCTTGGATTTAAAAACAAAGTTCATATGGAGAGAACAAAGCCGTTGATAATCTCGCTGCCATGAATAGGTTGAATAAGATTGGACAGGTATTCTAGGATACCTACGCAGTGGCATTCTGACAGTTTTCCCAGGCAAGGAGAAAATCACTCTGGGAATGAATGAAATCTGCAGTGAGGCAAAAAAGCTCATTTTCAAAGTTTATACAATTATTTATGGTTGCTTTCTTGCCCTGTAGACAGAGGATAAAAGAAAAAAAAGAAAACGATTAGAAATATTCAACACATACTTGATTTTATACACATATCAAAAGGCTGGTTTGGCAATACCAAACAAGGTTTCTAAAATGTTCAAGTTCAAGTCTCATTTAGATTAAAACTTTCACTTAGCACCCAAAATGTTGTTAAGTCTTGTCCATTTAACTGCCTCTGTAACCTTACTATGCTGCACCACAGGATATCTGTAGTTCATGAAATCTACAAGATCCTGTCTATTGTCCTTTAACTGGCAATAACTAATATATATGATAATTCAATGACAGACAAGCTTAAGGACTTTCTGAAGAATCTGAGAGGAACCTCACCATCACAGCACTAGATGATTTTACCAATCTTCCACAGTAGAACTTATCTGAACTCCAGAATTGCCTATTTTCAATATTTGTCTTATCTAATTAAAAATACAAATTATTTGAGAAAGAAAATTATTTCTGAAACTAGTGAAAAATAAATAAAATAAAAAAATTCAGAAAAAAATAATTGATTAGCTGGTTCTATTTAAATCAATATCTGACTTAATATTAATTTCAGACATAAATTCAAACATTTTACCTTCCACAACCTTTAGCTTCCTCTTGCTGTTAGGAGCATTTGGGTTTTCTCCTTTATAAAAATTCTTGAGCAGATCTACAGCCTCATTAGAGAAAATTCCCTTGATGGTGTCAAAACACGGACCCAAGCTATCAGTAAGGGCAGGATTTGAGGCGACGTCAATCACAGAGCCACAACCTCCGAATCTATCATTGTCACACCCATACACGACAAGCGGAAGTCCCATCTGACGCAGGGCACCAGCACACATAGCACATGGCTCAACAGTTACATACAGTATGGATGTACTGAACACATCTCTCTCAACCAAACACTCTCTGCGACACAAATCTCTGACTTCTTCAATGGCTATAATTTCAGCATGGCGAGTTGCATTCTTTGTCCTGTTAACCTCATTTCCACCTGTCCCAATGATGCGATCTTTGTTTACGATTAGGCAACCAACTGGCACTTCCTGTTGCTCTAGAGCTTTTTGTGCTAAGCAAAGGGCAGTTTTCATCCAGACAATATGATGGCTCTCATCTTCCTGATGCATCTAAATGAAGGATAAATTAAAATAATTGGAAATCTTTAGGTTGATTTAGAAAACTAAACAAAGGAGTATTTAAACTTACAATTTATTTATAAATTGATCTAGATTTTAATACTTAAGGAAAACCTAACACCTGACAGTAAAATTTTGCAATCGTATTATTTTTGTCTATAGTATACAAATGACTTTATTAAAACTTAAAGTTAAACACTTTCAGAGGCAATATTATTCTTAGTTTGAAAGTAAATGTTCCTAGACACTGATGCCCTAGCCTTGATATCACTTCACTACCTAGAGTACACTCCTCTCTTAATCTAACACCTTTGGTCAATCTGTTGAATTCAACATGAGATGCCTGTTACTTCTGCTGGCTCTACCTGTTGCTTAAACTTGAAGTGGGCCCTTTTGTGTTCAACCTAGTGTCTAAACATAAACAAAATTTCATTATAAATCCGCAAAGTAAAATCAATTCGAAGTAAAATAAAAACAACGAAAACAAAAACAGACCAAGATTCTCATTCTCTGACACGAGTTATAAAAGCAATAAATTTTCGGTAAACATTTATTCCATCTTCTACATCTTGAGATGTAGAATTTCTTGTAATTTTCAATGATTGAATCACAGTACGGGCTGCATGAAGTAAAAAAATTATAAGTTGTTAAATGAAAGGACTGATATGGTATACAAGATATTAGATAACATTATTTTTTTGGTAAAATTGTATATATTGGCCCACCTCACCTCCGGCTTCACAATTGAATGTTTCCTGACAAAATCAAAACTTGTAGTTGGGATTTTAGAGCAACACAAAAATGCTTATATCTTGAAAAGTATTTATTTGCGACGAATAAAACCTTCATATCCGTGTTCAGCATATCACATTCATTAAGAAAAATACAATTCTAAAGCTTAGGGCGAGTTCGGCCAATATCTTTTTTTTTTGTTATTGTTAATAGTCAAGAGCTTGCTCTTCTGTCTACAGTATATTTCGTGTCAATGTCATTTGATGATTGCTTATACTGTTAGTTACTGGTTTGAGATGATTCATAAATGTCCTAGATAGGTTTAATTATAATTGAAAATGAAGAGCTATGTAACTTTCCTATGACATCCTTTATCTTGATCTAGATTAGTATCTAGATTTCAGTACACCTAGATCTAGATCTAAACTTTGATTTATTTTGAGATTACAATTTGAATCGATTTTAATTAGGCCTAAGCTGCAGTTCTATGTTATATTTTTGGTATTATTGCAGATACCGGCCCAACTTACCCTAAGCTTTATAATTGCATATTTCATAATGAATTTGATATGATAAACATGATTATATAGGCTTTATTCGTACCAAATAAATACTTATGAAGATACAAGCATTTTTGGGTTGCTATAAAATCGCATTAAACTGCAAGTTTTGATTTCGCTGGGAAACATTCAATCGTGAAGCCTAACGTGAGTTGGGCTGGAATCTGCAAATTTACCATATCTTTTTTTTTTTTTTGTCCTTGAGACCCCTCAAAAAAATTTAGCGCAGACTCCAAGCAATGTTTCAACGGATACATTCTAGATCCAGAAGGAATCAGAAGGATTAGATGATCAACGAAGAAATATATAAGATACATGCTTGCTGGTTCTGGAATTTTTTCAAAACAGTGGAATTCTAGATCTAGATTCTCTAGATCTATTCCAATTTAGAAACTTTGTAATAACTTGATCTAATTCTAAGCTGATAATATATATATTTTAATCTAGACCGATAAAATCTAAAGGATAGAGAGTCTACTTCTGTAAGCACCAAAGTTTTCCAGTTTCATCGTTTCAACATCCAGGCATGTTGTGTTGTGAATTGTTGACCTTTCACATGCTGGTGAACTTAGTGAAGGCAAGGATTATAGAAACGACCGGTAGTGAATAAAGGCTCTCTTACATGTTTATTTCCCTAAAAACTTAGAAAAGACGAAATCAACCTTAATGACAAATAACATAAAAACATACAATGAAAATCTTATTCAGTTCTGAATTAAAACATCTGAACAGCTTTTTGGGTTTTCTATATATCTATCTATCTATCCATCTACATGTAGCCTATCTTTTCTTATCCATCCATCCCCATCTACCAATCCATATATTTATCACTCTATCTATCCATCTACTTATTTATAAAGCCTAGTTATTAATGTACTTTTTGTATCTATCTATTAAAATCGCCTATAGCTGTGTGATTCAAGGATCCGCCCTGACACCCGCAGAGACCCTCTGTCGGTTCGATTCATCACCGTCGACAGTTGAGTTTGGGACCTTGTATTGCTCGAGAAAGCAAATGTCTGATAATACATACAGGTCTGGGCTTCCCCTGCTCTGGAAGAGCTGTATTAAATAACAGGAGAAAAAATGAAAGAAAAAAAATTAACTAACAAACCGAGATACTGTCTATCCGTCCATCTATATATCTACGTACCGATCGATCTAATAGGCTTGGTGACAGTGATTTTACTACTGGTGTTGATGATGATGATGATGAAGAGCGTGAAATGAAGATGGAGGGTTCGAAAATTTTTCAAAGCGCTATGTGCTTTTTTAAAGTTTTATAACACTAGATACTAAGTGAATTATTTTTTGGAACCGAAAATTAGAAAAAAAAAATAAAAGTAACACTTACGTTGTCGCTCATATTTTCCCTCAAAGCTCTTCATAAGATTTTTTTGTGTCACAAACTACTGTATGGCTTTTGAGTTGTTGTTTTCTTTTTCCTCCTTGTTTTAAAAACAAACTTTTGATAAAGAGATTCAGTTTCAAGAGCGAGAAAAAGAGAGAAATTTTTTTCAGAGAATCATATGTAAAAAATCCAGACTAAGTCTGAGATTGTCCTAGATCTGCTATGTTCTTTATTGATTATTTAAAAAAAACTTCTTTACTTTACTTTTCGATTTATTTTCTAAAGAAAATGCACATAGATCAAGATAGTTGCGTCCTTTCTATGGAGAGAGAGAGAGAGAGAGAGAGAGAGAGAGAGAGAGAGAGAGAGACA
>JAWDGP010002758.1:72500-112500 GCA_033675545.1 Elysia crispata | reverse complement strand
ATGTTGCTGCATGGCTGTCCAATGTTGTTACATGGCTGTCCAATGTTGCTGCATGGCTGTGTTACTTAAAATAACGCCTGGTTCTGATTGGACCGGAATAGTTTGGGTGAGCGCGAAAATTAGCCTTGGGTCTTTCATGTCACTCGCCATGATTAGTTACTTTTTATGCAAAACAGATTCTAATTGGTTCTTGAAAAGAGTATGGCCGTTTTTCTATTTGTATAATACCGGACGTCGAGTTCTAGCAGTTATTGAAGTCAATTGCAGAAGGGGCATGAGCTGTCCTTGAGTATTGACGTAAAAAAGTAGCTGAGACCGAACACACTTGTGGGCATATGCACACGTTCGAAATTTGCTTGTTCACTTCTCCATTTTGGACCGACAGGTAAGAAGCAGAGGGCGCATACTCTAGGTCTACTCCAGTTGAACTAATATTTATGGCTTTGAAATGCTACCGTACTGGTTTTCAAATACTCTTTTCAAGACTTGTGTAAAGATCTACTCATGAAAATCTTTTACATGGAACTACAAAGCACGACCAGATTTAGTCCAGATTAATTTTTTTGCTATTTTTTTAATCAAGTACAAGAGACGATCAAACTCTACGTTTGAAGAATCTCAGGTGAGATCCATGGCCAAGAGTTAAGGGCAAGATATCCAAGTAGCGGCCTCAGTTACTGGACTATGATTCATTTCATTGAAGTCGTCAGCATATTTCCGCTTATTTTATTTGTTTTAGAGTTGACATAATGATGAAGGCTTTCAAATTTAATCTTATTTGAATCTCTGGAGAGTAGAAATGTTAAGACACTTGGGTGAGCATTGGCCAGCCCATTAAAAATAAAGAACGTTGTATTCAATGGAATAATAATAATAAAAAAGGACGCTCCTAAACTCGGCTCTTCTACATACTAAAATGAAGTGCCATGTGGGTAGAGTCTACATCTATATATTTTCTGACAGCCAAGCTGCTAACATTTGAAAAAAAATAACGCGGTTTAGTTGTTGCAACGTAATTTTGTATGACTTTTTCTTAACAAGTTAAAAAACTATCCTTATTTTCCTTTTCATAATTTTTTTTTTTTGCTGCTCAAAGAAAGGTAGTTTTTTTTTCTTATTTATTCTGGTTTTCCTATATTTATTTCTTACTTGATGGTTACAAATCGTTGATTATTATCATGATTATCATAGATATTATCATTGTTAAACTCTTCCTCCTCCTCCTCCTTCTCTTCTGCTATTACTACTACTACTACTACTACTACTACTACTACTACTACTACTACTACTACTACTACTACTACTACTACTACTACTACTACTACTACTACTACTACTACTACTACTACTACTACTACTACTACTACTACTACTACTACTGCTACTGCTACTGCTACTGCTACTGCTACTGCTTCTTCTCGTACTGTTGCCGTTACAGCTACTACAATAACTTTCTATCGACTTTCAGCGCTAAATTTTCACGTCCTATTTCTTTTGAAAAAATACACTTTTAATATTTCACTGAATGCTCTCATCGGAAAGAGTTCCTTTTAGATACGGACTAATTTACACACCGGTTTTTTTACATAATAGCAACCCTATAGTGTGTTTCTGTTCAAAGAAGCCCTCTTTGGTGTGTAAATTAGTCCGTACCTAAAAGGAACTCTTTCCTTCTCATCTATTTAGATTTCCTGTTTTGATGTACTTCACATTTATAAAAGCCTGATAGCAGACATAGCGACGATTACCTTTAACTTGCAATCGTGTTTTGTGTATTCAATTCGGCAGCTTCTATGATTTTTTTTCTTTATTATCACACAAGGAGAGCTGTCTCATACCAAGTGCTTGGACTGAAATGGACGGACCTGAAAATGTTTCATGGATGGCCAAAGAGGCTACTCAGCAGGTCGATCCTACACCTGTATAAATAAAGCTAAGTTTGGTTCTTTATTTCTCATTTAGGAAAAAACGCATTATTGGGTATGGCTTCCGATTGAGTATATTGGTTTAGCATAGTAAGAAATGGTATAGAATATTATGATGCCATACTTTTTTTGTGGTAATTTATCGTTGAAAATGATTTACACATACAAAAACCAAGCCCAATCTTTTTCTATGGCCCTGATTAGTATGATCAACGTATCGTACCCATCCAGAAGTCCTTCCCAATGTCGAATTTAGTTTTTACTTGTGATGCGTTTAATCATGGTATAAATCTATCTTCTCCCATCCCCACACCGCACATCTTTGAACTCTATATACCTCCCTAAAATTTGAACAAAGGTTCACATACAAATAATTTGTTTTGTCAAATCTAACTTAAGTGGTAAACCAGAACTTTTGAAACAAAATCTATTTTCCCACAGAATTATCGTGAGTGACGAGTTATGATTCGGTTGCCCTTGTTCAAGTTGTGATCTCCCTTGGCAATTAGAGCGATAATATAGTTTAAATCTCGTTTTAGAGGTTTCCTCACTTTCTGTCTATGAACTGAAACATTTGTGTCCTTTTTTTTTTTTTAAATTCGTACTTGTTTATTTAATAATTGTTATATCCCATCTTGCGCGTGGTACATCATACAGAGATGCCTTGAGCATTATTCTTTAATTTGTTCGACTAAGGATAGTTGAAGGCTATAGTTGTCCTTTTTTTTTTTTTTCAATATGCTTTCAGTCACTAGACACCGTCCACGGCCTGCTTTTCTCTTTACCGTTACCTTAATAACGGTTTCTACCTTAGACTCAAGTTATTGTTGGTTTCGTCGTCGCCGTCGTCGTCGTCGTCGTCGTTGTCGTTGTCGTTGTTGTTGTTGTTGTTGTTGTTGTTGTTGTTGTTGTTGTTGTTGTTGTTGTTGTTGTTTTTGTTACATTCTCAAATTTAAAAAAGTCTAATTAAAAAAAAACAACAAACAAAAAAAAAAAAAAAAAACCTTTTCTTGTTTTTACCATTCATTGATTCACTAAGGATAAAGTATTACAATACGATGTAAATTTACAGCAACATTTACTAACAAAAAAAAAGCAAACCCGTGTTCAAGCATTTTGGGTTCGCTTTGGCATAAAAAATTATCAGCAGTAATCTTGGTTGTTCGAGGTTTTAAAATAGCCAACTTCGTCATGACTTAGGTTCCTCAAATGTCACTTAATAATAGACATTATTAGTGTTGATTTATGAAAAGCTGTTATGTATGAAGTTGACATCGACAAAATCAAGTCACAATAAGATGTGTCAGTTTTTGTTTCCACTGAGGCTGATGAAACAACTGATGTTTCATATAAATCAGAATTGGTGATAATTTTAAGATATGTGCAAGATTGTGCTCCTGTCAAAAGATTTCTTAAGTTCACAGAGATTAATGGCAGGTCTGGATCTAGCTTTAAAAAACAAACTTGCCCGTTATGAAGTACAAAACTTGATTGCACAAGCTTAGGATGGAGTTTAGACAATAGGAAAAAAATACACGAATGCACATTACATGCATTATGATTATTCATCAAAAAAATCTTGATTTGCAAAATCTTACACCAAGTATACTTCAAGCAAATCATGTTGTTGCAAAATTCTGCTCCTTCTCAAAGTTTTTTTTTTTCATCTCCGAAGAGAATGGATACACTCCAAGAAGAGTCCGACAAAAGCCTTCCCAGCACATGTGAAAACAGGTGGAATTTTCGGTCTCGTGTTGTGAACTGCCAGGAGCAAGTTTTAGAATCCTAGCAAAAGTTCAAAATTCAAATGAATATGATGACAAAACAAAGCACTACCGGGCTCAAAGTTTGCATATTTCGAAGCCTTTTCCAAAGTTATTTTTGCACACACTTGACAAACTCTTCAAACAGTTCCGAAACAGACAACTAGTGCTGAACTAAAACATGCCATTCATGATTTTACTCTTGCCAAATCAATTGGAAGAAAAGAGTTAAAACAATTCAAAGTCGGAAAGCAGCTTTTACTGGGGAAAAATGAGGGTGCTTTACTTCTTCACCATTGACGGATGTATGTGAAGTGTGTGGCATTCTCACAAAACACATGCCGCACCGTCTGCAAAAACCGAGTTTCTGTTGGCCCTTTCAGTATTAGCTTCAAATTGTTTGAAGGATAAAAATAGCCCTCTACCCCAGCAGATTGAAGCCAGTGTACACAGCTATCCTATGGTTGATCGAAACTCTCTAGTAATGAGATAAGTATTCTTTACTCAAACGAGCTTTCAGTGTGAACGCACATCGAAGGTCAGCAAATTTTACCCACACCTTGAACAATGCAAAATAAGAGAGACAATGCCAGAAGTTAGTACAGCTTTGAAAATTTTACTGTCAACGCCTGTCTAAACAGCAAAATCAGATAGGACATTCATTACGCTTACACACCTTAAATCGTTTTCAGTATTAGACTGGTATTGGCTTTAATGAAATTAGGATGAGCTGGATGCTTGGGACATTATTTCTCTATATTGTTTTTGAGAAAAAAAAGCGCCTTTTTTAACTAAAACGTTATCGTGAAATTTGCTTTTCATAGGAACCGAAGGGTACAATTTATGGTGAAAGGAGGCATAGGTGATTTCATTTTTATTGTACCAAAATATAGCAGCACAAGCTTTGTAAATAGTTTCAATCTATCTGCAAATTAAAACAATTACAGGACCTTAAAAGTCTAAAAATGGTAAAATCGGAACTGTAGAGTCAAGTCTCAAACTATTCAGATGACATTGTTCAGCCCCACCAAACTCCCAAACCACATGCGACGCCAATGTTAGTTCTCATGTTCAGGATCTCTGTAATGCAGTATTCCAACTGGTCCACTGTCCTTGCTGCCTTGTTAACCCAGTTTTCCTCTCCACTATGCTGCATCTCATCAATGATCATGTTTATTCTCTTTGCCTTCATCCTTTGACAGCATTGAGGCTGATTAAGCAAGCGGTGTTTCATGTAAATCAGAATTTGTGGTGATTTTAAGAAATGTGGAAGGTTGTGTTTGTGTCAAAAGATTTCTTAAGTTCATAGAGGTTAGTGATACGACTGGGTCTAGCTTAAAAAAAACCAACAAGCTTGTCCCTATTGAAATAGTTATGAGTGGTACCTGTACCACTCGAGGTCTTCAGACAAAAGTTAGAGAAAAATACTAGAATGTAGATTACATGCATTGTTATCTTCATCACACAAATCTTGTCCTGCAAAACCTTGTGTCAAGTTTACATCAAGCAAATGTATTTTTTGCAAATTTGTCCGCATTTACAACCTTCTTCTCTTCATCACATAAGAGAATGGATGCACCCTGAAAAGCGTCGGACAAAAAAAAAAAAAAAAAACATTCATCATACATGCGACACCAGGTAGAATTTTAGGTACCGTGTTGCGTACTGTCATGGGCAAATTTTAAAACGCCTGGTCAAAGGTTATAGTTTAAATGGATGTGATGACAAAACAAATCACTACTGGGCCCAAAGTTTCCTAGGGGTCCAAAATTCATATCCCTTTTCAAAAGTACTTATTGCACCCACTTGACACACTCTTCAACCAATTTCAAGACAGGCAGACAACTGGTTCTGACCTAAAACATGCGATTCATAACTGTTCTTCAGCCATATAAATGGGAGAAAACAGTTACCACAATTCGAAGTCGAAAAGTTTTTTTTTTTTTATTGAGGTACAACGATGGTGTATCACTCGTTCACAATTTACGGATGCACGTGAGGCGTGTGCCATTCTCACAAAACTCATGCCAGATGGTCTGCGAAAATCTGAGTTTCTGTTGGTCATTTCAGTTTTAGATTTAAATTAATTTAAAGAAAAAAAACAACCCTTCGTTCAAGCAGATAGAAGCCATTGTACAAAGCTACGCTATGTTTGATCTACACTTTGTAATCATTCAGCTAAGAATTATTTCTTCAAACGAGCTTTCAGTCTTAACTCATATTGGTCAACAAATTTTACTCACATCTTAAACTATGCGAATTCGGAGACGCGTTCTCAGAAGTCAGTAAAGCTTTAACAATTTTTCTGAGAATTTTCAATAATCTTAAACGCTTTGCAGTTTAAGACTGGTATTGTAAGGATATCGAGCTAAGCTGGATTCTTGGGAGATTATTTCTCTACACTTTTTCCAAGACATAAACTCTCCTTCAACTAAAAAGTTATCGCGAAATGTCCTTTCCAGAGAAATCGAAGGAATCACATTGCTTATGGACACATAGAAGATTAATTTCATTTTTTTTAAAACCAAGATTTTGCAGCAACAGCTTTTGAAATATTTTAAAACTGTTTACAAATTTGGAAAGTTATATTATCAAAAAGACATCTAAAATTTGCAAAAATCAGATCAAAAGAGTCAGTCTCAAACTACTTAGATGATATTGTTCAGCCCCACCAAACTCCTAAGCCACGCGACGCCAGTGTTAATTCCCATGTTCAGGATCTCTCTTATACAATATTCCAACCGGTCCACTGTCCTTTCTGCCTTGTGAACCCTGTTTTCCTCCTCACTATGCTGCATCTCATCAATGATCATGTTTATTTCTCTTTGCCTTCATTCTTTGACAATATGAAGTCACAATAAAGAAATGTCAGAATTTAATGCCATTTGAGGCTGATGAAACAACTGCTTCATGTAGATCAGAACTGTGATGATTTTAAAGATATGTGGAAGATTGTGCTCCTGTTTGCGAAGCCTTTTACTTTTTTGATTTTATGCATTCTTTCGCCTTCCCCAGCTTCGAAAGCTGTCTATTTCCCGCTGGTATGCAATCTAGATTCGCAAGAACAGTGTTGCATCACTTATATAGTAACACTTGTTCAAATTTGGCAACACAAGGAACTTCTAATTTTATTCATATGGAAAAATAGTCATTATGAAAAAAAAACTAGATTCAAACACACACACACACACAACACACACACACAGCTTAAATTCAAAAGACAAAAAGATACCGCATATTGTAAACATAGCTGCCTGCAGTTGGACCCAAATAGTCATCAAACTTTGCTTACATACGGAATGTTATATGTTGTCTTAAAAAGTTGCCAAATTAAATGATATAAGAGTTTTTTTTCCAAATAACGTGTGGACTGGATCTTGCAGCACAAAATCACGGGGGATACAGTATTGAGTTTATGAAAATTTTCCTTTCTCATGACTTAAATCAAAAAGTCTGTGCAAGTTTAAGGTGGGAATTGACTTTAATGAGATTGGACTGAGCTAGAAACTCGGGGGATTATTTGTCACCCCCCCCACACACACAAAAAAAAAAAAAAAAAAAATAACCCCAAGCTCTTCCCAATTTTAAAGACAACATCAACGGACATGGGTTACACCTTGCCTCCTCAGTTTTTTATTTCGGCCGTCACCTCAATATGGACCACCACGTATTGAATCGAATTTTCCTCTTACACAAGAATAGCATCACTGTCAGTTTGTCAGCCACACATTGTGCATGTCTCTATGTGCACGCCTTCAGCCTTTATTGTTCCATTTGACTATTGCTATCGACTGTTCCTATTTGGTAATTACTTAAGTTTCAGTTGTTTGTAGCTTCTCTTCTTCAACCACTCTATATACAATGTGCGGCCATGGTGAAATGAACAAATTTACAATATTCCTGCTCTTAAACTCTTTTCTCTATCGCCTTTTCTTACCATTTTTGGCCAACACGTCTTCTTCTCTCAAAGGCCTCATTCCAAACAGCACTGAGCCCAAATGCAAATGTTTTCACTGTTCTGTTATTCTTGATTTCTGATACGTTCATTTTTCTATGCTTAGCAAATGACTAAAATTCCTTTGGCTGCTTCATTGCTTCATCTGGGCTTTCTCGTGGTTTCTTGACCTCTTTGAGAAGTCTCTGTGACTGACCCAGACAAGGTATCTTTTGTATTTTTTTCTTCTTTATGCTCTTTATTCAAAGCTGACAAGTTTGTCAGTAATGTAAAGTACTCTGGATTCTTTGTTCTGATGCTTCTCATATATTGGTTTTAAATATTCATGATAGGGTGATTACTTCTTAATGAGGGTAAGAATGTTATACCCTTTTTATCTCCATGTACATGATACTATACAAGGTTTTTTTTTTATCATAATTCATCAATGACTTCACTTTCAGAGGAGGACAATATTTCAACTAAATGCGACTCTCCTTATAGTTATTTTATTATTTCCTCTCTATAAATGCCCTTTATACATAAGTGGAATCGGCAAAGGAAACGCAAAAAGTTCACAAGATTCGATATATGATGCGAAACATTGAAGCGCGACACATGTGTCATGTTTTTAATATCCATTACACTATCACTTGTGCTTTGGGAGGAAGCGCAAAGTTTTTTCTGTAAAATAAACCCTGAGAATAACGTAACAAAACAGAAAAAGTCCATAAATCAATTGATTGGACAACGAAGCTTGCCACAGGAACATACTATGGCGAAATAGTTTTGTTTGTCGTCATGTATCAAAAGTAACTAAAAAAAAAAATATACGAAAAGTTAAAATACTTTTTAAAAAAAATGGTGATATCCACTTTTACACTTGTGTCTGACTGCTTTGTGATAACTATAGAAAGTTGAATAAGGAACTGTAGGCGGAAGGTAAGACTTGAAATGGCCACTGAAGGTGTGCTGAGCTTGTAGAAGCGGCCAATCAATGTTCAAGGTATTACCGAAACTTCACGAACACATTTGTAGTGAAAAGAAACAACCCCCTCCGAGCGCACAAACACACACACAGAGACAAAATCAAAGCATGAGAAATGAACCGTATATTTTAAACACAGCTGCTTGAAATGGGGCACTTCTTATCGACTTCAAATTTTGCTCTCACACAGATTATTGTCTCAAAAAGTTGTCAAACTGAATGATACAAGATTCTTTCCAAATATTGTATGGACTGGGTCTTGCTCAAAAGAAAATTACGGACGATACAGTATTGACTTCATAAAGATTTTCCTACCTCATGAATTAGAGCAAAAAGTAAGGAAATTTGAGGTGGGAATTGACTTTAATGAAATTGGGCTGGGCTGGAAGCTCGGGAGAATAGGCGGATTATCCCAGATATCTGGATTTAGAGAAAACAACTCTATGCCCGGCTCTAGAGATTATTTCTCTACATGCTTTCCACAAAACAGGCCCAGGCTTTTTTCAATTATAAAGGCCACAGCAATGGACATCGGTTACACCTTTTCTCTTCACATTTTTTTGTTTTGCCTGTCAGCTAATACCACGACGTATTGAATCGGGTTTACCCTCTTACCTAAGAATAGCACCAGTGTCAGCTGTTCCTTCAGACCATGTACATGTCTTTTTGTACATGCCTTCAGTTTTATTTTTCTCTTTGACTACTGCTATCGACTGTTTTTATTCGGTTCTTACTCTTGATGTTGTATCAGTTGTTTACAGCCTGGCTGCTTCCACCACTCTATCCAATATGCGGCTATGGCGAAACGAACAAATTTCCAACCTTCCTTCTTTTCAACTCTTTTCTATGATATCTCCTCCTCCTTTTCTTGCCTTTTCTTGACAAATACAACACATCTTCTTCGCTCAGAGACCTCAATCCAAACAGCAACGAGCTCAAATACCTTCAGTCTTCATTATTCCCTTTCACTTAGAACCTACTTTCAACTATTTCTCTTTGGCAATTAAATTAGTTTCATTTGTTTACAGCCTCGATGCTTCGACCACTCGATACAATATGCGACTATGGCGAAACGAACACATTTCCAACTTTCCTTCTTTTCAACTCTTTTCTCTATTTCCTCCTCTTTTTGGCACTTTTTTGACTTATACGCCATCTTATACCAAAGTCTTCATTTCAAACAACACCGAGCTTAAATGCAATTGCTTTCACAGTCCCTTGAGCCTTGACTTCTGGTACTTTCGTTTCTACACGGTTGACATTCTTCAGATGCTTCTATTCTTCTTGAGGGTATTTTCATGGTTTCCTGGCCGCTCTCAGAAGTCTTTGTGACTGACCCAAATAAGGTTTCTTCTGTAAGTTTCTTGCTTTATGTAATTTTCATGGACCTGACAAGTTTGTCAGTGATGGTATTTGGGTGGAGTCTTCGCTTTCTGATGCTTCCCATTCATTGGTTTTTGAATATTTATTATACGGTGTTTGCTTCTTATGGAGGGTCAGAATTGTTCTACCGTTTTTATCTCCATGTACATGAAAACTCTATTAGGTTTTGGTCATAATTCTTCACGCTGACGTCACTTGGGCCGGAGGACACAATTGCAGCTAGTTATATCTCTCCTTAGTTTTTATTGCCTCTTTATGAATTGTCCGCTACATATCAGTGGAATCAGCAAAGGAAAAGCAAGAAGTTCATAAGATTCGATGCCTGATGCGAAACACTGAAGCGCCGACACATGTGTCATGTTTTTAATATCCAGAACACCATCAATTATGTTTTGGGAGAAATCTCAAAGTTATGTTTATAAAAAGAGACGGAAACAAAGTCAATAGATCACATGTATTGGAAAACGAAGATTGAAGAGGAGCATACTATAGTGAAATATTTTTGTTTGTGTGTCATGTGAAAATCATGTAATTTAATAAGGAAAAATAGCTATTCGGAAACATACCTTAAAATAACATTTATTGAGGTGATATTCACTTACAAACTACTGTCTGACTGCCTTAGGGTGATAACTATAGAAAGTTGTTTGAGGAACTGTATAGAAATGGTAAAACTTGAACTGGCCATCCAATGTAGACTGATCTTGTAGAAGCGGCCAATCAATATAAAGGGTATCACTGAGTCAGAACTTTATTGTGATATCATTTTGAGGAGAACGAGAGCTTACAAAACGTATATTTATCCGATTCAAGACTTGAAAATATCGGCATTAGGACCTATGTGAAAGGATAATCCTTATGTGCGAAGTAAGGTATACACTGCATGGATGAACAAAATTTAAGATAGACCTGCGTATGATTTTTATCCATCAAATGGTTGTGGATGACTTAGAAATAATAAAAGTTGAAATACATTTCTGAACAGCGAAACTGCAAAGCTCTTAGTATAAAACAGTTCTTCGCATCCGAGTCTTTAAGGTTTTCAATTAAGGACGGACAGCAGGATTTAACTGGAGCGAAAATAAGTTAAGCTCCTTTGAAACATGGTGGAAGAAATTAACTTCCTCGCGAGCCTTTTGCAATTGTTTGACCTCGCGTCGCCTCCAAGTTTGTTGGCAATAACTCTAAAATGACACTGCTTCCAGAGAAAGCTGCACTTTCACAGAGCAGCTGTCTTCACTTCTTCTCTCTCTCTCTCTCTCTCTCTCTCTCTCTCTCTCTCTCTCTCTCTCTCTCTCTCTCTCTCTCTCTCTCTCTCTCTCTCTCTCTCTCTCTCTCTCTCGTTTCACTTCTCCTTCTCTCTGTTATAGATATCTTCTTTTTCAGTTTTGGCTGGTCTCTTTTTCTCATATTCTGTGTCCAGTCTCTTTCTGTGTTCAAACCATTTTTTCTTTACCAGTTCTTCTCAGCTCTTCTCTAAGTTTATCTCCCTCTGGAGCGCCAGATAGTTCTATCAGTAGCCCATTGGACACACAACACGGAAGTTCCGCGATCTAATCCTTGAGTGAACGATTGGGTGGTGAGGCCGGCCATATCTAGCCAGCTCTAGCATTATATTGGCTTCACATCACCGGTGTCGAGGTTACGATGACATTGCAGTCAGTCTACTGTCAGAGTTTTGCCATCGCTCTCGCTCTGTCTCTGTCTGTCTGTCTGTCTGTCTCTCTCTCTCTCTCTCTCTCTCTGTGTCTCTCTGTCTCTCTCTCTGTCTCTCTCTCACTCTTTCTCTCTCTCTCTTTTTCTCTCTCTCGTTTTCTGTCTCTCTCTCTGTCTCTCTCTCACTCTTTCTCTCTCTCTCTCTTTTTCTCTCTCTCTCTCTTTCTCTCTCTCTCTCTCTCTTTCTCTCTCTTTCTCTCTCTCTCTCTTTCTCTCGCTCTCTCTCTTTCTGCCTCTCTTTATCTACTCGAATTTTTCAGTCAATATTATACTGGTTCCCCTGTGTCTTTCTATATTTTAAATAAATTTCCGCTCTTCCCATTCGTAATGTATTCCGGATCGGCATCATCATCGCTGTTGTCATGATCTTGCTTCATAGCGTTCCCCTCCCCTGTCCACTGTGTTCTGACACTGTGTCTGCACTATCGTGCTCAAACCTCTCTCTTGTGCTTCGACTGCATCTATTTATGATCGAGCTCTATCACTGCATTCTCTTTCCATATACAATGTTCGCACTCAATATTGTCATGGCCTTATTCCATGGTGCCCATTCTTGAACTCCTATATCTTACGCCCTCACGTGTCTCGTTCAGCTACGTACTCTGTAATGTTTCTGTGTTCCAACGCACTGCGTGAAGAGAAAGTTGGTTTCATTAAAAAAAAAAATAAACAAACAAAAACACCAGCACCCACATAGACAAAAGAATTGCCATGGACGTGAATACCTACAACGAACCTTTATGCTTTTGAAAAAATACATTGAAATACATTGAATAATCGACCTAAATACTGTAGTTGCGGTTCTGCCTTGTGCTGAAAGGCATCCTGCCCTAACACTTATACTCTCTGACATGTAAGAAAAAATACAGGCAGACAGAAATCAAGTTCAGCACACTTCAGGAGATATACCTTTTTTGTCGTCTCTCATCTTTTTGCCATCGCTCTCTCCCTCTCTTTCACTATCTGCTCGAATTTTTCAACCAATCGAGTGCTGGTTCCTTACATATTTCTTTGTTCCATATCGTTTCTCTCTCTTCCCATTTGTGATGCAAGTTGAATCATCTTCATCGTTGTCTTCATAATCTTGGTTCATGACTTTCATCTCCCTTGTCCAATGTGTTGTACTAATTGTCTGCATTATCGGGCCCAATGCTCTCTCTTGCACTGTCTATTTTGCTTTGACTTAATAATTATATTCATGGTCGTGCGCTATGACTGCATTTTTTTTTCCAAATCCATTGTGATCGGACTCAATATGGTCCTTGTTTTTTCTCCTGTATTTTACGCCGTCATGGGTCTTGGTCTGTGCTCTGTAATGTCCCAGTGTTCCAACACGTAAAGATAACGTTTTAAAAAAAATGTTTTGACAGTTACATGATAGCACCTTATTTCTGTCATGTATAGAAATTTCTTCCTCATTTTCCGTTTTATATAAACCCTCACGAGGGTGTTGGTAGCCTCAAATCATATTTTAACATGTGCCATAGAGTTAAAGAATCGAAAAATTCTTTATTACATAAAGGTTTGAACACAGACTAAAAACTCTACGTGGCTTCATAGGCCAGTATTCCTTTATTTTTTTCTTTCTCACCCTATAACTATTGGCAAATACTGGCTACAGCCGAAGCAACACGCAGATCTGCCACATAGTTAGCATCATTGATCCACTATTTGGGGATTACAGACACCATGAAACAAATTGGAAAAATTCATGTGTAACTGTCAATTGCAGGCAGGACCTGCAGGAATAGAACCAAATTATTTCGGTCGAAAGACGGATCGAAAAGTTCAAGAAAAACACAACCTTTTATTATTGTAGTAGGTAAAGAAATTCAAATAACTTAACATTCATGGGTAACATAAAACATTTTAAAAAGTAGATGCCGGTTTGTTTAAGAACCAGAAATGACAGGTTTATTGATTTGTGATGCGTTGTCGCATATTTTTTTTCCTTGGAGTTCCAGAACGCATGAGTGGACAAAACCATCGTGCGCCCAGTCGGCCAATGCTATGTCTTTACATCATTGTGATAAAGTGTTTCAGTTATAGATCGATTCATTGAATCCATCTGTCATTATTATGTATGACCTGATTTTATGAAAAAAAAAAAACAAAAAAAAAAAAACGCAACCACACAATATAGACAAAACCATTACCATGGAGATGAATACCTGCAAAATTTTCTTATGTTTCCGAAAATTTTAAATCAGAGACGTAAGTGCTATTGTTGCAGTTCTGCCCTGATAGAAAGGATGCAGGTAGACAGAAGACGCCAAGTTCAGCAGGCTTCAGAAGAATGATATACCTTTTTGTCATTTCTCATCTTGTCGCCATCGCTCTCTCTCTCTCTCTTTTATTTTTGATCATCGAATTTGTCAATCTATCGAATACTGATTCTCTATCATCTTTCTTTGTTCCATATATTTTTGCTCTCTTGCTATCCGTGATGTATTCGGATCGTTGTCTATATAAGCGAGCTGCATGGCATTCTTCTCCCCCCCTGTCGAATGTGCCCCGACTTATTGTCTCTATAAACGTGCTCAATAATCGCTCAAGCTCAGCCCATTGTGTTTCGACTGAATGTATTATTTATGATCGTCCTCTATGCCCGCCGCCTTCTCTTTCCTCAATATTTCCATGGCTGTTTTCCATGGCCTCTATTTTTTTCCCACAATATCTCACGTCGTCACATATCTCGGCCTGTACTCTATAATGCCTGCGGGTTCCAACACATTACGTGTAAAAAAGTTAACGTTTTGGGATAGTCTGACTTAAATATTAATTTTGTAGTAATAATTCAAAAATATTGGTTTGACAGTTTGATGATGCCACTACATTTCTTTCATGTTTAGGAAATTCTCCCTCATTTTCGGCTTCATCTGAACCCCCTGTGAGGCTGCTATCGCCCCAGATCACATCTCAACCTCTGTCACAGAGTTACAGGATCGAAAAATTCCTTGTTATATAAAGACTCTACGTGGCTTCCTCGGCCTGTATTCTTAACATTATTTTGTCTTCCTCACCCTACAACAATTGGCACAAACTGGCAAAAAAAAAAAAAAAACGCAGACAAGCCACATAGTTCACACCATTGATCCAATATTTGGAAATTACAGGAAAAACTATGAAACAAAATAAATGTCAAACTTTAGGTGTAACTATTTATTGCAGGCGGGACCCGCAGATATATATATATATATATATATATATATATATATATATATATATATATATATATATATAGATAGATAGATAGATAGATAGATAGATAGATATAGATAGATATTGAAGATCTTACCTTAAATTATCTGCAATGAAATGCTCCCACAGTTGAGCACTCTTATCAATTATTCCAACTTATCTTCAAACTATATCTATATATATATATAAATGATTACGAAGAAAGACGGATGGAAAACTTCAAGAACCACACAAATTTTCTTTAATGGTGGTGAAAGAAATTCAAGCAACCTGACATGCATGCGTAACCAATTTAAAACATAGATGTTGGTTTGTTTCTAAACCAGATCTGGAATGTTTACTATCTAGTTATGCGTTCTCGTATCAAAGTTTTTCTTGAAGTTCCACAACGCCTGACTGGTCAAAGCGAACGGATACCCAGTCGGTCAATGCTTTGTATCAACACCATTGTCAAGGAGTGCTGCAGTTATAGAACGATTCATTGAATCCATCAGCCATTATTATCTGTGGGCTGATTATGAAAGGAAAAAAAATCCTCAAAACAACCAACACAAAGAAAAACATTGTCATGGAAGTAAATAAATACAGTTCCATGTTTCCCAAAAACACAATAAATCATGGGCTTTAGTGCTGTTACTATGATGCTCTGTTATGATAGGCAGTCCTGCACTAACCCCTAGACCATCTGATATGTTAGAAAAAATGTAGGCAGACAAAAGACACCAATTTCTGAAGACTTCATCAGATATACCTTTTTGTCATCTCTTATCTTTTTGCCATCGCTCTCTCCCTCCCTTTGACTATCTACCAGAATTTTCCAATCAATAATTTTGGTTCCCTATTATTTTTTTTTGCTCTATATAGTTTTCCTTTCTTCACAGTCGAGATGTATTCCGACTCGATATATCTCTACGATGCCTTTATGATCGTGCTTCATGCCATTCTTCTGCCCCATCCAAATTACTCGAAATAATTCTCTGCATGATCATACTTCATGTCATTCTTGACCTATGTCCAACGTGTTCAGACTCATGATGGACATTATCGTGATCATTTATGTTCCGTTCTTGTCTGCCCATTGTGTTCTGACTGAATGATTTCATGGTCATACTCTACTACACTCTCTTTCCTTATCCAGTGTGTGTTGAGACTCAATATTTTCCGGCGGGGTCCAGGGTCTCCACTTGTGTCGGTCTGTGCTCTGCGATGCCTCTGTGTTCCAACGCGCTGCACTCGGAGAAAGGTAGCATTTTGGAATGTCTGACTTGAGAATTTGAAAAAATAGTTCAAAGTTGTACTTTTTTTTGACATTTTGATGACACCCATCCCATTTGTGTCATGTCTAGAAATTTCTCTCTCATTTTCCGCTTGATTTGAACCCCTATACGGCTGTTGTCGCCTCAGATCACATTTCAACATGTGTCGCAGAATAACAATAGTGAAAAACATTGCTTGTTTACATTAAAGTTTGAAGATAGACTAAAAACTCTACGTGGCTTCCTCGGCCAGTATTCTTATACTTTCTCTTCTTCACCTTACAACGATTGGGCACAAACTGGCAACACCTGAAACCACACGCGGACTGGCCATTATTGATCCACTCTTTAGGGATTACAGGAAACTAGGAAACAAATATTATTGGCAAAATTCAGCAGCAGCTGTTTATCGCAGGCGGGATCTGCAGAAATACATCTAAACTAATTTGGACGAAAGAGACATCTAAAATTTCAAGACCTACACAATCTTTCATGAATGATGAAATAAGTTAAAATAAATTAAAACTGAAGCAATGGTAACCAAAACAAATTATATATAGTTTTGGGTTTACTTCAAAATCAAGAAGGAGATGTTTATAGGTGTGTTCTCGTAGAAAAAGTTTGTTTGTCAGAGTTCCAGAGCGCATGATTGAGCAAAACAGGTGGCGGACAAGCCTGACAATGTTCTGTCTTTACATCATTGTCATGTACAGCTGCAGTGAAGGGATTCACCCATTAGTCATTATCTTTGAGTTGGTTTAGGATGAAAATACAAAACAAAACAACCCCCCCCCCCCCCCCGCCCATACACAAACATTGACATTGGCGTAAACATCTACAACGCTCCGCTTTGTTTGCTACAGTGAGCCAGGACCTTAGAGAAAGATATTATGCTATATCGTCAACGGTCACTGAAATCGAGTCTGTTCCAGCCAGCACTTGCAGCGCCGGAGCGACTTGAATGACAGCCATACTCTCTCAACCTCCATCAGAGGCCATGTTAAGAGGGGTACAGTCCAGAAGAACTCCTCCTCCCCACCCCTCCAACCCCTGACCCAGCCAGCCTTCTAACACGCTGTACAACCCATCATGAGGCCTCTACCATTCCATGGCTGAACGTTGGCCTTGCTGTTTAGCAGAGATGTTGCAGTCGGTCTGCCCACATCATACATGGCCATGGCATGAACTGCCTCTTCTCTCGTTCATGGATGACCTCTGCGTTTGCTCGCTCTCTTGTCTCCTCCCCCCTTCCTTCTCATCTTTCTCCGCCTAATGGAGTCTAATCTATGGCCTATCTGTAGGACCAATGCCACCACCGATCCTCTTAATTCAAGACTTGTCGTCTATGGTGGGGCCCTTTTTACTAAATCCTGCACAGTCTTGAATTAAAATTTAATGTTACAGAGGAGCTTTGTGAATAGTTCCGAAGCTCAATGAAGAAAAACAAAAATTAGAGTGCAGCTCAAAATTCACAATACATGCAAAGCATGTAAACTTTCGACTTTATGCCTCCATCAGACTCAAAAAACAAGAACAAGAAATCACAGAAGTAAATATTCACACATGAATGTTAAATACAAAACTTAAAAAGGATTTATATATAATAACGGCTTATAATTACACGGAAAGATATACCAAGAAAAATGAATCATGCAAACTATTTTTGACTACTTCCATGAAAGCGGTATGAAATGCAGGGTTTCTGTTTTGGATTCATTTGCGGGTGAAAAAAATACTTCGAAGATACTTTGAACCTATCCCTACAACGCTTAAAATGCTTCGTTATTACCCATCTTGTTTTTCCTATCCCTACCAGGTGGATCATATGGACCCGATAATACTATAATTAACTGATGTAAATTGAACAAGAGGAAACTACTAAGAAATCTCTGGGATAGCGCTGCAAAATGTGCACGATTGCTACTGCATAGGGATATCATAAAACTGAGGTTGGGAAAGTTGAAATCCTTCTATTATGTAAATGGGTCACACTGACCCACCTTGTATGTCTAGTGATGGTAAAAATCAATGCTTAACTGTCATAAACATAAAGGCTACAACTTTTCAAAATTAATGTAGATTGTTAGGTGTTGATGGCATATCTAAAAGCTCAAAACATTTCTTCAAATGACAAAAGGGTCAATAATGATGATCCCACCTAGTAGGAATAGGGTCAACCCCCCTTTCCCGTCTTCCTCAAAATGCCACTGGGAACACAGGGTGAAAGAGAATAGCCGCGAATTTCCGCCTGCTTGTGTCAAAGAATATGATGATCAGCTCCAGAGATAACAAGGTGGGGCTGTTTGATGAAAAAAAAAAAAAAACAAAAAAAAACAAAACTAAAACAAACTCTCATGGCTCTCTACCGATTGCAAAGAGCGATTTGAAAAAGGGAAAAAGGGCGCATCTGGAGTTATTTCACAACATTTGTAAAGATTTATACTTATTGAAAAAGCAGCAAAAGGAAAATGTAAATACATTATTAGGCAGACAAAGTCTATCTATTGGAAAAATCATGTCTCTGAAATAATGAGCCACACCGCAACAAAAACAATCCAAAAGAAAATTAAAAAGCTAAAGGAAAATAAATCACCTCTAACACCCACCGGAAGAAAAGATAAGAAATTACTTTCTGACCACTTGGATCACGCAAACCTTCTGGTTGAGACCTTTGGGGAAAAGTTGCATTCATTAACAATCACACTGAGGAATGAAAACGGACATAATAATTTCTCGTCTGGAAATACCAAACCTTAAAATTAGTAAATTCTTTTATAGGAACCGCCAAACGGCAATGAATTTGGCGCTGACCCAGATGGCATTTACCATCATCACCTAAAGTATCTCTACCACAATTTTCATCTCTATTCTGTTAAAATCTTGAACATCACGCGGGATTCTGGTGAGCTGCGTGCCTCCTACAGGAGACAACACTAGCATCCCATATCCCAGATCTTTGAAGACATCTTTAAAACCCTTTTAACTATATGCCCAAAAGCATGAACAAGTTGATTTTTATTAAACTTTAGAACAAATCGCCTATGCCATACATGTATGAGGACTAGAATGACGTAACGTCATTTCTGAATTCAAATGTGCTTCTAGCAAAATCATTTTACACTTGACCATGTTTCAGGATCGAAGCTATTGTTAGAGATCTTCGTTAAGAGAAGGCACGTCTGAACTGTTTTCTCTGACCTGTGAAAGACAAATGAAACGACTTGGAAACTGCCTTCTCCTTCAACAATGTCTGAAAATCGTTGCAAGTCTTATTTTTTTTCGATAGTTAATACAGTGTCGTCGGCGTATCTGTAGTTGTTTACGTTGAGCCCTCCTACTTTCATTTCTGGGTATCCTTCTAGGTTTCGCATAATCTATTGACTGTAGAAAGAGAAAAGGTCTGCGGAAAGCAACTCTCATTGCTGCTGTCTGTGTTCCGCTCATGGTTTTAATCACTCGTAGATCTTTTCCATCTATCTTCAACTCTTGTTAGTTTTGTGTGATTATCTCATCTTGTCGTACCCAGTCAAATGCCTGTCAATGCATTGCGCAAAAGGCATTGTGGATTCCAAGTTTTCATAGATTATTTTTAGTTGAGATAATAATATGATTGTTATTCTGTTACAATTTTTTTTCTTTTTTTCTCGTCTTCATGCCCGACTATTAAAAAAAATCACGCTGAATTACCATAGTTCGATTTTTTTTAAAGAAAAGCTTTTAATTAATATCTGAAATTGCAATTTATATATTATATGATTTGATGTCCGGTAAGATTTTTTGTTTATTTCAAGCTTGTGTGAGCACAAAGATATATTATAATATTAGCAATAACTTTCTCTTTTAAAAGGTATTTTGAAACAAAATATTGCTTGCTTTATTGTATTCTGAAAAAAAAATTATATTTGCTTCTGCGAACATGGCCAACTTTTTTGGGTAGAAATTCATGTTCAAAACTTGAATAGCGTCTTTTGACTTCTCTTACATAATTCCGATTCCCCCACCCAACCATAGCACGCTTGAAGAATGCTTTTTATCATTGATTGTATTTTGTAACTTTAAGCATGTTACTGTTGTACTCATCTCAAGCACCTGTTTCTCCATCTCTTCTTCTTTTACCTTCATTCGGTATTCTGATTTTTTTTTCTTTCTTCATCTTTCCACATCTCTTTACAACACTCCAGTTGTCTTTTCTTTTATATTCTTTTTTTCACTCATCTTCTCTGTTGAGGAGACGTTGGGTTTCACTTGTCCTCAGCTCCAGCTTCAGAGAAATAATGTTCTCTCTTACTATCCCTCTTTCTCTACCTCTCTTCTCTTTTACTCCTAGCCGCCCCACTGTACTCGTTAGCTCTAGAGTATTCTGGCTACAGATCGGAAAGACTTCCGGGCCGCGCTCTTCCGACTAGGTCCTAATTCAAAATGGATTAATTCTGTCATGATTTAAAGAAAGCCTAAATTCATTATTAGTTAATTCATCCTCTAAAACGGCAATTTATTTAAAAATATTTCCTGTTTCCATTTCACCTGCCCTTCGAGTTCATTAGTCGTACGTGAGTGGGAGAAACTAAGGGATCTTTATATCTAAAGAATTTTGAACGCATTCAAATTAGTGTTTAGATAATATTAAAAAGCGATATGACTGTTGCTTTTCCTTCAAATTTGTTTTTTTTTTATGTTGTTATTCAAATGCATATTTCTTATTTTTCAGATTAGTTTGACAAAGCAGAGCTCCCGAGTTTATCTACCCAATGTCATTTATTATGGTATATGGTGAGTCTTTTTTATGAAAAGGGTATTGATTCTCCGTGCTCACTACTTATACAATCAATGATTATAAAACTGTTCTATGGCAGACAACCTGCTTACTTTAACAGAAGTCTCCAGCCTCAAAACCTTAAGCTAATCTATTTTAATTGTACTCTGTTCGAGATGTTTAAAAATGCTGGCCTTTTCCACCCTGAGTCAATGAGAGACTTTCCTAGTCTGGTTTGATGGTTATCAGCAGTGGTAAATGAGTGCCTGGCTCCACCAGGTCCATCATTGATAGATAGAGAGGGGCGGGGAAGTCTACAGGTCGGCCGGAGGCTTTATGGTGAAGGGCCAAAATCTCAGTCTTCACAGATATAACGTTGCTTAAAGTAGTCAGACATACTTACAGAGATTATCAAACATTAAAACATACATGTTGAGTAATTCTTCAAAGCGCTCTTCACAAGATTTTTTAAAAAGTTTGTGAGACTAAAATTTGACTAGTCTTTTAGGATTATAATATTTCGAATAATTCATGGCCAAAAACGGTACAATACGAGCCGCGAACTAAAGGAGAATAGAGTAGACGGCCTGGGCTTGCCTTAAACATAGACATCACAACGCAAGCTTGGTTGGTCTCTACGAGACACAAATAAACTCATATCTTGTCTTAAATATAGTCAATGTCATAGTAATTCAATATCACTCAATAAATCCCAGGAAGACTATATACCACCAGAGGAGGAAAAAATGATAAAAAAAATACCAGCTTGTGATGTAAGGAGGTCAATACAGAGTCTTCGACAGCATTGTTTTAAGTTGAAATTCAGCGCCTCTAGAACGACTGTCTTACAAATAGAACTGAAGCGTTTCTGCTCAGTTTTCACACAAAAGTTTTCAGATGCCGAGAATGCTCACGCAGATGCCACGTCTCGCCTGGACAGAATGATTTGATTGTTTGGACAATTATCATGAGGTCAATAAGAGAACAGGTTATAAAATAACCTAGATTTTTTGACCAACATATTCGATAGAACCTGCTACTCTCCTATTTTTTGGCTCGGCCATACTTAACGGTCCACACATATCCTCCTGCCAACCACTGATTATTGTATCCAGAGAATTGGCAGAGATTAAGGTTTTAACTTATAACGAGTAGGATGCTAAAGCATCCTTAAGACATATGTGGAAACCTCACTTCAACTAATTTCTGGTTACATTAAAATTTTTCTTCGAATGCATAGGCCGTCACTTGTTTATAAATAAAACTACCTTGTGATTACTTGTATTTAAGCTTTTTAGAATCCAGTAATTTTCCTTTTATTAACAAGCCATGTCAGGCACTGCATGGAAGCTTGTCGGTATATTTTGGCATTCAGAAACTTTTAATTACCTTTTATACGTTTAGCCTCTTTACTACACTTACCTTATTTTTTCTTCTGCAGGTGATTCATCGCTGTTACATCCTCGCCTATTATTGCACCATTCAATTCTGTTTTAAACTGAGAATGTGGAGTAATACTAAGAATGGTTTGAGCTGGAGTTACTGAACGCTTTTAGCATGAACAGTTTTAACCTCTGAGAAATCGGTGTCTTCCCTGTTAGGTAGAACCTAGAACATTCTGAGTGGCTGGCGTTTTAGCTGGAACATTAGACTTCATACTGGAGACTTGAGAGCAGAGGGCTGTTTCATTGTTGGGAGGAGTATATGAAAGGCTTGGCCGCTGGAAGACAGGACCTCTGAGAGTTGCACTGATCCACTATCCACTGCGGCAGTAGCTGCGACCTTCAGAACTTCAAGTCATGTACCGCGGTCTCACGCAATAGACAATGCTGTGGTCACCCAGACGTGCTAAGTTTCCTGTAATCTGGTTGTATGAGGACCATCGCTGTTGTCCATCCCTGAGGGTGCTGGTACCTTGGGAGTGGAGGAGGCCGAATTGCCTGGGAACAGCATTCTGTGTCGCACTGTTTTAGCAGTCGACGCCGGACTCAATGCGGCACATCCATCATGTGACTTGTGGAAGTCTTTACTGACTTCCTGGTTCATGGCTCCATATGCCACTAATCTTCTGCCAACTGCAGGACTTGTTCTTTCTCAACGTCACCGCCGTCGACTGTACAATCTTCGTGATTGAATCATCACTGGAACCGCCTTCCCTCAGGATGGTTATCGCTGGCTCTTTGATCTTGCGAACTCTGGACTGTATAGGCTAAGAAAAACTGCTCCAATAGAATACAAAAAAAAAAAAATAGTTGTAGGTTTAAAAATTTGTCTGATATATTTATTCCTTGTTGGTAGGTATTTCTAGAGCATTAAAACTTTTGCATATATAATAGTTCTTAATCTCTGCTCAAATTTTGTCTGATATATATTTTTCCCTAGTTCGTAGGTATTTCTAGAGTAGTTGCATATATAATAACGCTTAAATATCTGCCTAAATTTTGCCTTGTGGTTCTCGTTTCCAATTTCATTTTTTTCATTTTGTTTACTTTCATTGACCAATAATAAAGATTCTTTTGATGATATTGCCTATGGTGAGAAACATGAAAATTATGATTTTTTTTGTAATACCGGTACTGGATGACGTAAAACAAAGTATGAAGAAAAAAAATTTAATCATCTTTTATTGTAAAGCCATTGTTGTTGTTGTTGTTGTCATCATCATCACCCCGGCTGTTGAGGGCTGCTGGGATCGACTTGCCACGCTTCTCCAAGTCACACGATCCTGGGCTAGCTTGATGTTCGTGTAGAGCTGGTTACCAGTCCATTCTTTGATTCCTCGTACCACTGACGCCTGGGTCTGCCCCTTCCTCTTGTACCATCTATTCTACCTGTGAGGACTGTTTTCTGCAGACTGTCATGTCTTACGTTAAATCGGCTATAAAAAGGGCCTAGTGTGACGGAAATAAACATGTGACCTCTTCCCTGTCTGTCAGAATAGGCTCACTATTATGTTGCAGGTGCATGTGACCTCTTTCGTGTCTGTCAGAATAGGCTTACTATTATGTTGCAGGTGCATGTGACCTCTTTCGTGTCAGTCAGAATAGGCTTACTATTATGTTGCAGGTGCATGTGACCTCTTTCGTGTCTGTCAGAATAGGCTTACTATTATGTTGCAGGTGCATGTGACCTCTTTCGTGTCAGTCAGAATAGGCTTACTATTATGTTGCAGGTGCATGTGACCTCTTTCGTGTCTGTCAGAATAGGCTTACTATTATGTTGCAGGTGCATGTGACCTCTTTCGTGTCTGTCAGAATAGGCTTACTATTATGTTGCAGGTGCATGTGACCTCTTTCGTGTCTGTCAGAATAGGCTTACTATTATGTTGCAGGTGCATGTGACCTCTTTCGTGTCTGTCAGAAAAGGCTTACTATTATGTTGCAGGTGCATGTGACCTCTTTCGTGTCTGTCAGAATAGGCTTACTATTATGTTGCAGGTGCATGTGACCTCTTTCGTGTCTGTCAGAATAGGCTTACTATTATGTTGCAGGTGCATCAAAAACACAAAGTCAGACTGAGCAGTACTAGTAGTTGAGATACGTTTCATGAATTTATCAATTTGTGGAATCCGGACGTTAAAAACTGATCTTAACTTAAGAGCGAAAAATGGATTCATAACCATGTTACGAAAATTAAAAAAAAAATTGCTTCCAATTTAATCTGTCGTCCATAGCTAGATCTTTTACATTAAAGAACTTGCTAAGTCATTAAATGTATATTCAAAGAATCTGAAAACATAGTACCTTAAAACATCAGATGAAAAACAAACAAAAAGAAACAAAAACAGAAACAAAGAACAAAAAAAAAGGAACAAAGCAAAACAAAACAGAAACTGTTTTGCTTTGTTCCTTTTTTGTTTTGTTATCATAGGAATTCTACAGAATAATTTTGATACTAATTTAAGCACGCACAGTGCAACTTTTATGTTTTGGAAATTTTCTCAAAAGTATACCTTTTTACACTTCACATGTTCCAATCAAAACAATTATTTGTCACAAAGAGCGTCAAAGTCATAACAAACAATGTCTGAACTTTTAGATCTAACATCATTCTATTCTTATATCTAGATATTGATATATACCGGTAACCCTAGATGAATACCTTTAGTGGAAAATCTATTATATATCTTTATAGTCTTATATATCACAGCTGGTAAAATAAACACCATGTTGAACATTACTAGATCTATTTTGAATTATTATCATGCGCATTTATATTCAACATCTAGATCTAGATCTAGATCTCTCTCATATTCTTGATTTAACAACAGTGTACATTAATTTAGATTCTAGAAATGGGTTACACATAAAATCTACATATGGGTCTAGATCTACTGTTTCCAACTCAAATGTATGAAATAGACTGTGCACCTAAAAAAGGCCAAGGAGAATAGTTCACT
This sequence comes from Elysia crispata, assembly GCA_033675545.1. NCBI lineage: Eukaryota > Metazoa > Mollusca > Gastropoda > Plakobranchidae > Elysia > Elysia crispata. The sequence continues at coordinate 87,182 of JAWDGP010002758.1, read as the reverse complement.
CTATTTTCCTTACATTTTACCGTAACGATTCTAAAGACAAATAGCATAGTTCAAAGCCTATAACGTTACACATTTCATTCTACACTACAAAACTGACAAATAAAGAAAATACAAAGAAAATCTAGTCTAATCTAGATCAAAACTTTTATAAAACTATTATTCTTACCAACCTCTCCCAATTTTAGCGATCATTAACGTATTTCAGAAAAGTCAGACTTTTTAGCGGGAAATTAGAAAGGAAAAGAAAAGATTTTAGATAAATCATTGTCAAAATTTTGATAAAACTGTAATTTGAATCTACACAAACAGATTGCAAAAACTGCGCAAAACACCAAATTATAGCGTTCTTATACAGTTCTAATAATCCAAATTCAAAGAGATTTAGTTTGCAGTTGCTATTGACCATTATTTTTTACACGTTGCGCACATACCATTAATTAACACTATATTAATCTCATAACAAACAATAATGGAGACCCATTTCATTTTCTCATTTTCAGGACACAACCATTCAAAATTAGTCAGATTCAAGTAAGCAATTCATCTAATTCATTTTTTCTATTCGTTAATTTCTTACCTCACATTTATCTAACAACAAGTACCAACCAAATGCTGACCTATGGGTAAAATAGCTTTTAGATTAACAGTCAGGATTGTGCTTGTTCGGATTAAGAGTTTGTGTAGTGCTTGCACACCCACACACACACATATATATATATATATATATATATATATATATATATATATATATATATATATATATTACTAAACCTAGCTCAGGTTGATGCCAATAAATTCAGCCTTGACGTGTAACATGATCTCTAGGGATAAACCCTGCAACCCAAAATTACAACAACGCAGAAGTTGCAAGACGTTGGTAGGCATTTTCCAACTGCGCCTTCACTACCAATACCCTTTCTTTAAGTCGCCCGCACACTCAGCTTAGAATTAACTAAAATACTGTTAAGATTGAAAAAAAATAGCAAATTCAGTTAGCATCAATAACCTCTTTTCAAACTGTATGAAAAATGTTCATGATAACTTTTCAAACACATATTGAACTGAATATTTGCACTCAAAGCGTATAAGTTGATGAAAAAAGAGAATGGAGATTGCGCAATTTCTACCCTAAGAACATGACAGGTTTGCATAAACCCGAAAGTTTACAGATGTCCAACTATTGTTGTATCTACCACCATTCAGCAACAGAATCAATAGTAATAAGAACAAAAACAAAACAACAGCAAAAGCAGTACCAAAAATATCGACAAAAACAACTACAACAAGAAAATAACAACAACAACAACAACAACAACAACAACAACAACAACAACAACTGAGATTCTGCAATTGTTTCCGCTTAAATCCTTGGATCTTTGAAAGCCAAGAGGTATTGGAAAAGGACTGAAAAAATATAAAAAAAATGCCTGGTGCTCAAACAAAATCATTGAGTTATCAACCAGACAATGCCGAGAAATAAGTAGGATTTATCATTATTTACCTTTTCTTCGATTGCCACACTCGGAAGTTCAAAATTAACGCATTTAACATTATGTTGTTCCTTCATAGCTTGAGTGACCAAAATAAAGAGTGCAGACTGTACCCGTGCCATCGAATGTTGCTTAATCAGGTAATTTATCGACATGTATAGTTATTATTAATTTTCTATACACAACTAAATATTTTTTCATTTTTTTTCAATTTTCGAAAACCACATTGATAACATTATCAATTGCCTGTCCAGTATGGCTTCTACGAAGATCAGTCGCTCCTTTGAGATTTAACTTAGCAGGTATTTACCTCGTTTGCCAGTTATCCAAGTCCGATAACTCACTAAAATAATGTTTCAGCGGAACCCGTCTTCGGGGACTGATTTTCCACTCTTCAGACCATAGATCGAAATCTAGATTCTAATTTCAGCCATAAAGTTAGAAAAAATACTTTTAAAGTGCATGACATTGCAAACACAAAGCTTGGTACAAATTAAAGTAAACGAAATGAATTTTTAGTTTGTATAATTATGTAATGCAGTGCACTGAATTCTGGCATAAATTAGTCAAAGCGAAATCTTAAGTGTCAACGTCAAGGCTGACCTCAACTGTGAAAATAAGCAAAGAGTTGTCTTGCCTCCCTTCGCTCTGATTCTAATGAAATAATTATATATATATATATATATATATATATATATATGTGTGTGTGTGTGTGTGTGTGTGTGTGCAAACAACATCTTTCATTCTATTTCACTATAAGACAGAAAAAGCAAATCAGATTGTCATTTTACAAAAAAAAAAAAAAAAAGCAACAACAACTTTGAAGAGCTGTTTCTTTTTTCAAATGTCTTTCATCAAATAAATGTAATTTTTTAGAAAAACATGAATGTGATATACTACGGTTTTTTTTTCCTTTTTTTTACATCTAAAAGGAAAACCAGTTAGAGAAAACGATGAAACCACCAATCAATAGAGATCTGCTGCGAGGGGAAATCGTTGGGTAACTCATCCAGACAAAGCGGGCAGAGGAAAACGGGTGATTTTATCAAAAAACGGTGTTATACGAGACATCCAAAACGCAAACGCATGGCGTGAAACCAGAGCGGAAGCAATAATTATGGGCACAGGTCAACAGCTGGCGCTGCTGCTGTGGAAGAACTGTAAACTCAACTCCGCTCCCCGTGGGTGCTCGGGCTGGAGATCGTCATCCCCCTGGTCCTGGTGTACAGTCTGGTTGAGATACGCGACCGTGTCCCTAGCCCAGGCTCGCAACAACACGTCATCCGGCACAGCCCAGACAAGATGTCGGAGATACCGTCGAGTCGGCTCTTGAAATACGTTGTAGGGTTTGCACCAAATACCACAGCCACGACGCAAGTGATGGCGACCCTGCGGTGGAAGATCTACAACAACGGGAGTAACCCACTCCGGGTAAGCTTCAGAGAAAGGGGAGTCCAAGCCTTTTGCGAAGATGGCCAGATTTGGTGACATGAAAATGTGTGTGGGTCAACCGTTTAGCCTGATATTCTTTGAATTATTAACGTTTAATTATTATTGATTTTATGACAGAGGCTGCTGGCCAGAGTAGATTTGACCACGGGCCGCATTTGGCCCCGAGGGCCGCACTTGGGATATGCAAAACAATTAAACTTGTAGGTGCCTGGTTTTACTATCGTTAAACATGGGTCCTTTCAAGGCTAGTTTTATGGTTAGATAGGTCGAGTCGGATATTGGGTCTTGAGCTCTAGACAATTCCCTCGAACAACAGGGGGAATCGACTACTTCTGTATTTTCAAAATCTATTTTAAGATCTTTTTAAACCCATATAAAAGGTATTGTGATTCTTGCAAAAAAATCATTATGGTGCACTAACTTTCGGGAATTCATAGCTGTGCATTTACTTACTCCAGTATGGTAATGAACTTTAAAAATGTAGGTTTGGATTGTACATACAAAGTTAGCAAACTGTTCTTAGTTGATGAGTAAGAGTGAGGCAGTCACCTAAGGCATTTTTAGTTTGGACCTAAGTTTAACTCTATAACTGAAGAGAGGTTTTATTAGACCTAAACTGAACACTCTAGAAAAACTGTGTTACGAAAGGTTAACATCCTAAAATGTAATTTAGACAAGAGTTCATAGAATTTTAAATATTTTTTTTTTTTGAAATACCAAGATATGATCTCCTACATAAAATGTTAAAGTCGAAGTCATGGAGCTAGAATAGAGCAGGAATCTAAAGGTTTTTATTTTTTTTTTAAATGCTTGCTATGTAGAATTACGCATCCGAAAAATAATTCTACCTGTTTTCATCTGAAAAGTTATTACTTGGTTAGCAAAGTTAAGTACTCTAGTTTTGGCCGCAACTTTGGTGGTCAATTCTACCATCTTCTAACAAAGATCTATGGAGAGTTTTAGTTTGCAGCTCAGGTAACTGGACTAAAAGGACACTTCTAGCTCTTATTATGGTCACAATACAAGGACTGAATGAAACATGTAACCTCATACAGTCTTGGGTGGGAGACCTGATTTAAAGCTTATGCAAACATATAACATATTTAGAACCACGCCATATTGAAACATAAAAGATCAAAAGATCAAGCATTATACCGTCGTAGAACCGGAAAAAGCAGATAGGTCTAAAATGGTACAATCTTTGTGCAAGCACGTAATGTTAGAATGAGTGTTGTGCAGTTTTTAAACCAGCAGGAAACGGCTGGTCCATCATATCACAATCTTGAAACAGTGACTAGTCTAGTATTATGCAATCTTGATCAAGCAGAAAATGTCAGATCAAGCAAACTACAATCTTGATACAAGCAGAAAGTGACTAGTCTAGTATTGAGCAATCTTGATACAAGCAGAAGGTGTAAGATCAAGCATACTACAATCTTGATACAAGCAGAAAGTGACTATTCTAGTATTATGCAATCTTGATACAAGCAGAAAGTGACTAGTCTAGTATTGAGCAATCTTGATACAAGCAGAAGGTGTAAGATCAAGCATACTACAATCTTGATACAAGCAGAAAGTGACTATTCTAGTATTATACAATCTTGATACAAGTAGAGAGTGACTAGTTTAGTAGTATACAATCTTGATACAAGCAGAAAGTGACTAGTTTAGTGGTATACAATCTTGATACAAGCAGAGAGTGACTAGTTTAGTAGTATACAATCTTGATACAAGCAGAAAGTGACTAGTTTAGTAGTATACAATCTTGATACAAGCAGAAAGTGACTATTCTAGTAGTATACAATCTTGATACAAGCAGAGAGCAACTAGTCTAGTGTTATGAAATCTTGATGCGAGAATAAAGTGACTAGTCTAGTATGATAGTCTAGTATTGTGCAATCTTGATACAAACAGAAAATGGCAAGTCAAGCAATATACAACCCTGTTACAAGCAGAAATTGTAAGGCCTAGATTTGTACAATCTATAGACTGATATAAAAAGGTCTAATGTTATATCTACAATCTTGAAGCAAACAGAGGTTGAAAGGTCCAGTATTATAAACCTTGTTACAAGCAGAAAGTGACAAGCCTAGTAGTATGCAACCTTGATACAAACAAATCTTCAAAGCTCTAGCTTTATAAACCTTCATGCAAGCAGAAAGTTACAGGCCTAGTAGTATCCAATCTTGATACAAACAAATACATGTATTGAAAGGTCTAGTTTTATAAACCTTGATGCAAGCAGAAAGTTACAGGCCTAGTAGTGTCCAATCTTGATACAAACAAATACATGCATTGAAAGGTCTAGTTTTATAAACCTTGATGCAAGCAGAAAGTTACAGGCCTAGTAGTATCCAATCTTGATACAAACAAATACATGTATTGAAAGGTCTAGTTTTATAAACCTTGATGCAAGCAGAAAGTTACAGGCTTAGTAGTATCCAATCGTGATACAAACAAAAACATGTATTGAAAGGTCTAGTTTTATAAACCTTGATGCAAGCAGAAAGTTACAGGCTTAGTAGTATCCAATCGTGATACAAACAAAAACATGTATTGAAAGGTCTAGTTTTATAAACCTGGATGCAAGCAGAACGTGACAGGCCTAGTAGTATCCAATCGTGATAAAAACAAAAACATGTATTGAAAGGTCTAGTATTATAAACCTTGATGCCAGCAGAACGTGACAGGTCTAGTAGTATCCAATCTTGATACAAACAAAAACATGTATTGAAAGGTCTAGTATTATAAACCTTGATGCGAGCAGAAAGTGACAGGTCTAGTAGTATCCAATCGTGATACAAACAAAAACATGTATTGAAAGGTCTAGTATTATAATCATACAAGCTTGATGCGAGCAGATGGTAGTTGCGATAAGTTTCAAAGGCGAGAGTTTATTTATTTTCACTGCCACACTCACCTCGGACGTGTGTCCTTGACCGTGCACCAGATATCATCGGGTTCCAGACGGAAGACGAGGCTCTACATCACATCAGGGATGGACTCCAACCCGATATCGACGTGGTCATTGTGTTCATGGGCCAGAAACAAACCATCCGGGGAGCTCGTCTGCCGAAACAACTTGACTTTGTCATACGTCCTGTAGCAGGAGGTCGCCCAATCAGCGTGTTTCTGGGGCTGTCGAGATCGTGCGTGGCTGGTATGTGCCCTACAAGATGGTGTTGACAGCATTAGTTTTAATTTGACGTTAAGAGGTTAATGATCTGAAAAATTAAATATCTCTTTTCTCTTGCAGGGTAGTAGGAAAGTGGACACAACATCTCGTGCCTTTTCGTTTGTATTTACAGCTCTCTATAATTTTCTCTGTGTGTGCCTCTTTTTATATCTCTAACTCTAGCCTCTCCGTACGTATGGTTATATGAACCAAGCTCTCTCTCTCTCTCTCTCTCTCTCTCTCTCTCTCTCTCTCTCTCTCTCTCTCTCTCTCTCTCTCTCTCTTTCTCTCTGTCTCTCTCTGTCTCTGTCTCCCTCTCCCTTTCTCTCTCTGTCTCTCTCTCCCTCTGACTCTCTCTCTGTCTCTCTCTCCCTCTGTCTCTCTCTGTCTCTCTCTCCCTCTCTCCCTCTGTCTCTCTCTCTCTCTGTCTCTCTCTCCCTCTGTCTCTGTCTCGCTGTCTCTCTCTGTCTCTCTCTCTGTCTCTCTGTCTCTCTATCTCTCTCCTTCTCTCTTTGTCTCTCTCTCCTTCTATATCTCTCTCCTTCTGTCTCTCTCTCTCACCCCTCTCCCCCTCTTTCTTACCTTTTCTCTTAAACCCGCATCTAATTATCTATTCGCTGAGACACAATATTTGTCTACCAATCTACTAATCTTTCTGTTGTCCACCAGTATCGTTGTTAGTATTTACGAAGTGACTATATAGAGTGTCACTCTACATAGACTGATAGAGCTCTGCACACTATTCAGAGTAACAGCTGAGCTCTCCTGTGTCAGAAACAAAAGACTACGAGACAAAGAACAGTTTTGCGCCACTCAGCGCCAGCCTCAGCCTGCCACTGCCAGTAGCCTACTAATGCGAATGCACATCCATCGAGAGTAGATTTAGATCGAGAGCTAACGTTGCCGTCTTAAAAGCTATTTGAAAATAAAAAAGAGTAGATTCGAATAAATTTAGATTACGATAGCTGAAAGTGAAGGTAAATGGAACGTTTTGCCGTTGGGTCGCTTTTTGCGACTCTAGACAGCTTTGAACTACAGTTTAAATCGTACCAAAAAGAACAAGGCGTTTTTTTTGTGAAGTCACTACTAAAGTAATATCATCCTCAAGGTGTATAAAAGCCAAGAAACACTAGGTTCCTTGATTTTGCCTCGACTAGACCTTCTTTAGTATGTTTGTAAGAAACTATATGTACATGTAAAATATTACAGTGGTTGATCGAGATCAATGTTGGTAGTGTAAACTTTCATGAAAGTTTAGAGCCAAATTAACAAAGCTTGGGTTTACAACATTAGATGGTACCGGTACTGTAAAGACTTAAACAATGTTCAAGCTCAATTTATGCAATGAATCGATTGAAATGTTAGATCATGTCTATGCAGGGCCTACGAAGACCTTGACTTCAGTACCAATCGATTGTCCTTTTTGTGATGTATCTTGTTTCTTTTATTATGTTTTGATTGTATATTAATGTGAAGAATAATGCTAATTTGTATACTACTATGGTTTGAATGACAAATGTTAAGTTCTTATTTTGAAATTTAGTTCAATATTGGAGACATTCTGAATTTTTGGTAAAAATAAAATTAATGCCATTTAATGCCTTCTTGACATGAAATTGAATATTTTTTCTCTTAAACCCTCAGTGTCTGGAGGACATAAACACTTGATGGATTTTGTATTTTAAAATTTACTGAAATTATATAACTTTTGAGCTCTTCTTTGTATGTCAAAATCATTTCTAATAATAAGGTTTATATTTTTGATAGTTTTATATTTTTACAGCAGTAATTAATATTCCATCATTAACCATGTAGCATATGTTACTCTTACTTTTTGGTTATGATCATAATCAATAAACATAGACTGTGAAACCATATTCACTTTTTAATATTTTTTTTTTATTTCTGTCTGGTCATGCTTGCTTGCTCTAAAAGTGGTTGCGGAATATTCAAACAAACTTTAACATATCATTTCTTACTTGATTTCACGTTTAAAGTAACAAAAGTCTTTACTTTTCAACAAAGCAGTTGCTAAACAAAATGATACACATCACTTGAATGGTTAAAACAGCTAAAGTTGGTTCATGGTATCTTAAGATTTGATACTTGGAAACTGATTCATTGGCTTTTCTCATCAACATAGTGGTATCAAGGGCAATAACCCATGGTTTGAGTATTATGTCTCAGAATGTAACATCCATTTTCGATCATCAACTAAGCATGACTTTTTCTTCTATTCAACACAACTCAAAATATGCATTCACAAGCTGCAAATACATGTAGTTTAGTTTAATGAAAAGAACGATAACTAAAAATAAAGGGCAATAACTCTGTCAATACTTTTGTGACGGGCAAGAAATTTATTTTGAGTAATGTTCACAAAAGGCCTAACAACTTTTCTTCTTTAAAGTATTTAAAATTATTTGTAAATAAGGAGTTACAGGCACTTAAATATTGGCCTGCTGAGCCTCATATGCTTGATAGTTTTTGAGTTTCCTTACTTGGCAATGCACCATATGTAAATTACATTTAAAAATTGATTTATTATCTTATTTATTATAAATTGATTTTGAATTTGAAAATCTAACAACCATAGTCAAACTCTTATAGAAGGAGTAAGAAAAACACACTTTAAAAAACATAACGATTATGAAAGTTTCACTTTCGTCACCTATTTACGTACATGTACTGCATCGTACATCCTAAGCCAGCCAATTACAAATCTTATAGAGTATTAATCTACATAGTGTGGCGTTCTATGTAGAGTTAAAATAGTGTTTGGCTCTATGTAGAGTGTGACTCTAAATAGTGTCCGGTTCTATGTAGAGTGTGACTCTGATTCTGAATAGTGTCCGGCACTATGTAGACTATGACTCTAAATAGTGTCCGGGTTAATGTAGAGTGTGACTCTGTATAAAGCCTTCCTAGTATTTATACTCTAAAAGACACTTATTGAACGTTTCTATTAGCAAGAACTCCAACTGGGTCTATGTAAAAAGTAAAAGTCATCGCCCGTATCCTGAGCTTTACTTTAACACCTATATATCGCCAACTCTTTTCTAACCCTGAAGACCTGAATATAGTTTCATATATATATATATATAGTTGTGTGTGTGTGTATATATATATATATATACACACACACATACATACTTATACGCTATATCTACCACAGAAAATGTTAAAAATTTAATCGGTTCCGCTCAATCCTCGTGTATCCTCTCTCTGTTATACAAGTCTCACTCGACGTTGCCAGTCCGAGATTATGTAACAGATTACTATCAGACCTTACGATAAAGGTATGGAAGAAGTGGCGAGAGGCATAACTGATATAGACCATACGTGATTTAAATGTCGAGAGGAGTGGTGGAAGCACCGAAAGCCACCGTAGGGGGACTTCCTTTAAAATGTAAACTAAGATTATCATTTGAGGATGTAAGATAGTCGAACACAGAGAGAAAATCAGAAATAAAGTGATACAGGGGCACACAGAGAGAGCGAGAGAGAGAGAGAGAGACAGGGACAGAGAGAAAGAGATAGAGAGGGGGGGAGGGAGGGAGACAGATAGAGAGGACATGACTAATAAAGAACGATTGGCAGTGAATATCGTTGAAAGAGACATGTTAAAAAAGTATGTAGGTATAATAGTGTATCCATCACAAATATCTCTTTCTATTGCTTATATGTCTGCTTTTTCTTTCACTGCTCTTCTTTTTACAAAAATTAGCAAATAAAAGGATTTTGTCATTTTTTCCTGTCAATTAACTGATCAAGGTGTGAAATAAATCTAGAATAAAATATAAAATTTCTCCCCATTTTTTTAAAAAATGACCCCTCTGTCTTCCCCCCCCCCTTTTTTTTTTCCCCTTCTCCCCCCCCCCTCCCTCCCTCTCTCTCTCTCTCTCTCTCTCTCTCTCTCTCTCTCTCTCTCTCTCTCTCTCTCTCTCTCTCTCTCTCTCTCTCTCTCTCTCTCCGTTCATTCCCTTCCCGACGCTTTTCCCCCCCACCCTTCTTTCTACATTTCCAGGTTCCTTCACAAACCTTCTGCAGTTCTTTATCGCCGAGTCTATAACTGTCCATTGGGCCCAGCAGATGAGACAAAACTCATCTCCACAGATTCTCTTCGACCCGTACACACAATGCATGGCGTTCATGTACAGATGAGACAAAACTCATCTCCACAGATTCTCTTCGACCCGTACCCACAATGCATGGCGTTTATGTACAGATGGGACAGAACTCATCTCCACAGATTCACTTCGACCCGTACCCACAATGCATGGCGTTCACGTACAGATGAGACAAAACTCATCTCCACAGATTCACTTCGACCCGCACACACAATGCATGGCGTTCATGTACAGATGAGACAGAACTCATCTCCACAGGTTCACTTCGACCCGCACACACAATGCATGGCGTTCATGTACAGATGACACAGAACTCATCTCCACAGGTTCACTTCGACCCGCACACACAATGCATGGCGTTCATGTACAGATGAGACAAAACTCATCTCCACAGATTCACTTCGACCCGCACACACAATGCGTGGCGTTCATGTACAGATGAGACAAAACTCATCTCCACAGATTCACTTCGACCCGTACACACAATGCATGGCGTTTACGTACAAATTTTCGCTGGACGAAACCTAAGCCGGGTTTATGTCAGCTTTCATCGCGATCAGTTTTTTCTTCTCCGTCATCATTTTCACAAAGCAAATAGTTGAAGAGAAAGCGATAAGGCTGAGAGAGCGTATCAAACATAATTATTAATCAGCTATTGTGGAGTCTTATCGTCTCGCTGTTATCTCTACTCTATGTTTTTTTCCGATCAATGCCGAAGTTAAAACTTAACACTTTGGGAACAACGACCCACTTTGCTATTAATTTTTGTCCACGATATTATGAATTCTTTTATAGCGCGTCGGCATTTTCTTCCTTTCGCTTTAGATATTACATCTTTTTTTTTTTATTTTTTTTTTCGCTCTCTCTTTCTTGTTCCTTTAATCATATAATCATCTTTCTGGTCTTGACCTGTACAAATTAATTTACACGGGCCGTCCATGTACTGACCTTTACATGCAATTTCGTGTCAATGTTCCTTAACAAGGATCTGGTTTTTCAATTATAATAGAAGAGAAGTGGATCAATGGCAAGTGTAGAAACATTGAACTATAGCGCAGAAGTTACGGATCAGACAATGTGAATTAATCATTGAAGAAATCTTTAGTAAGAAAACATGCTCATCCACAAGATGTCTTAAGTAAAAAAAAAAACGGTAACATCATTTTAGAAAAAGAAAGAAAATCCTAGCCAGATGGGCAAAGCACATAAGGGAGCTTTTCGAAAACCACAGAAAGGATTACAATGTAATGAAGCACAATTTTTGCAGGTCCACCTATCATGAAAGATGAGATCAGGACAGCAATAAGAAAGATGAAATTAGGCAAAGCAACAGGCTCAGACAGTGTGTCAGTGAAACTCTTAGAAGCCCTTGAAGGCAATGGGTTTGATAAGATCGCAACGTTACCCAACGAAATCTATGAGACAGGTCAGATCTATAAATCTGTATTTATTGCACTGAAAAGATACCAGGGGCAACAGAGTGCGAATCGCAAAGAACTCTCAGTCTTACGAGTCATATCACTTAAATAGTTTAAGAACCATCATGATGCGAGTCAGAAATAAAATCAAACCAGAGATAGCAGTTCAGCTGCGTGGCTTTGTGGCAGTAAAAGGTACAACAAATGCAAGGTACACCCTTCGAACTGTAATCGAACTCTGGAAGTACAAAAAGATGTATACCTGTGCTCTACTGACTACGCCAAGGCATTTGATAGAGTACAACATGATGAGATAATCATACAACTAATACAAATGAAGATAGGTGGAAAAGATCTACAAGTGATCAAAAACATGTGCTGGGAACAAATAACAGCAATGGGGAAATGGTGTGAGACAAGGATGTGTGCTTTCCGAAGACCTTTTCTCTCTCTATAGAGATTATTATGCGAAACGTTGAACGATATGCAGGAATTAAAGTAAGAGGGCACAATGTAAACAACTTGAGATACGCTGATGCCACTGTATTAATTACAGAAAATAAAGAAGATTTGCAACGAATGCTAGACATCGCTAAAGAAGAAAGAAGTAAGAAAGAAATGGAACTGAATAGCAAAAATACAGAAGTAATGGCTGTCAGTCGAAACAATGAGTGTTCACGGATCAACACCTTTATCAATGAGAATAAACTCAAGCAAAGGGATCAATTCAAATACTTGGGTTCTTGAATATCAAGTGATGGACGCAACAACACTGAAATTGCATCTAGAATAGCGCAAGCAAAAAAAAAAAAAAAGAGTTTTCAGAGAATGAAAGCAATCTTAGCAATTAACCACATCTTGATTCAGACAAGAAGTGGAGCCCTGGAGCGTTGCATTGAACCCATTTTGATATATGGATGTGAGGCCTGGACAATTTCAAAACAGGTACAAAAACAACTGGAGCCAACAGAAATGTAGTCCCTTCGAAGAAAGCTACGAATCTCATGGACTGCAAAGAAATCAAACGAAACTGTGTTACGAGAAGCGGACATAACAAGATCACTCATAAATAGAATACGTAAACGCCAAGCAACCTTTTTGCCATATGATGAGAAGAGAGAAACTAGAAGATCTTGTGACAACTGGAATGGTCGGTTTAAAACGATCCAGGGGAAATTAGCGCGAAAAAGATGGGCTAAAAAAGTGGCCCAAAGCAAGAAGAGTGACAGAAGCACTGAAAACGACAAGGGATAGAGAGGCGTGGAAGGTCATGATCAACCACGCTAAAGAGCATGGCACCTGATTGATTAAATCAGATCATTATAAAGATGATTATAACTATGAAGATGAGCATGTTGGTGATGATGAAGATGATGATGATGGAGATGATTTTTATGATAAAATGTTGATGAAGATGATAATATTTGGTCAAGGCGTCACCGCACGAAAAACGGGCTGAATTTGCGAAGACTTTTCCTTGTGGTGTTTTGGAAAGGTTTAATCATTGAAAAAGAGTATGGTCTCACCAATATGGCATACTCTGGTCTTATTTTTTAGAGAAACAAAACAACATTAACAACAACAATAACAATAACAACAACAACAACAACAACAACAACAACAACAACAACAACAACAACAACAATAACAACAACAATAATAACAACAACAGAACAATGTAAGCAACAATACCAATAGGAAAAAAAAACAACAAAAAACGACTGATCAGTAATAACTGGACCGTATCATAAAATCGTATGCACTTCTTGTAACCCCCCTATCTATAATCTCCTTGCCCTACTGAGATCCACTCCTTAACGCTATGATCCTCAGGAAACAATGGTGTTGATGGGACTGAGCAAAGAGGCTTATTGGTTGTCATGGGTCTGCACATTCCAGATCTATTTCTTGCCGATCACGTCTCTCTACGCCTACTTGATAAGCACGGCACCAAACGAGTACCTGCCTGCATTATTGATGGGTGCAGATCCGTCTCTCTGTGTCGTGTTTATGATCTGCTACGGTCAGGCGCTGGTCACCTTCTGTTTTTTTCATGAGCACTTTAGTGCACAATGGTGCGTCGCTGGGTTGAATAGTCCTAGTAAAGGCGCAGTCATGTGACGATAGGATGACGGTTATAATGGTGGTAGTGGTGGTGGTAATAATGATAAAAGCAGTAGTAACCATATATCTACTACTACTACTACTACTACTACTACTACTACTACTACTACTACTACTACTACTACTACTACTTTTTATTATCATAATTATTATTGTTTTATTGTCTAAAGAATCACTTTAAGTTCGTTAGAGTTAAAATTGAGGTGTATCAAGTAAAATATATATGCACTGAAAGAACATAAGAAACAATAGTATTGTAAGATGAGAGGAGTTCACATCATCTAAACAGAGCAATATATGGTTTCCAATAAGATAAAGCCTTTTTAGTAGGTTTTCAGTAAGGAATCTTAAAATTTGTGCGCAAAGTCAGTAATAACAGCGGTGTATTGCATTTCAGTAAAGATTTAAAGAATCGTCTGTTCCGTTTAACGCTATAGCTAAAATCACATTTTTAAGCTGGTTTCGAAGACAATTTTTGCCAAAAAAATTTGCTTGAAAAAAAAATCTTATCCTCCTAAACCAAACATCATCCATCAACCCTTACGAGTACGACCTCCTCTTAGTGGAGTGGAGGAGTAACAAATCCACCTCTATGACCACCTACTCAACTCGATGGTTTTGATCATCACGTGATCGATCATGACAACAAAAGGCATATCTTTGGCTCCATAAACCAGATTATTTGCCTAAAACTTTCTGGCATCGAATGTGAGCTGAGGAACATTTCATTAAAATGGTTTTATTATGGAAATAATCGTTGTAAGGAACATCGGTAGTCAATGGGGTTAGAGCATCTCATGTTTTCTGACGTTATCTCACGATATCTTATGTTATCTCACGTTATCGCAACGGTATTTGTTAAATGACAACGACCCTGATTTAATAGCTATCAC
>JAWDGP010002758.1:65000-67500 GCA_033675545.1 Elysia crispata | reverse complement strand
TTGCTTTGTTGTAATTTTAAAAAAAATCAAGCAAAAGACCTTCCCCTTCGGCACCAGGAAACTTGCCATTGAAAAAAGACTGGTTAAAACCCCGAAAACATGTAGAAGGAAGCCAAGAATGCTATTAACACAAACATGGCCTTATCAGGAGGGGAAAAAAACACTAAGTGTGACCTTTACCTTGCCACAAAATTGAATACGGGGTATGAATATAAAAAAATCCATTGATTGTGTAAAAACTAATAAAATTTTAGGAGATCATAAAGAAATAAGAATGAACAAACATAATAAGTAGTACACTATATCTATATATCACACTACTTCACAATACAAACTTAATTTTTTGCTCGTTCAAATATTTTTCATGAGTAATTGGGGATGAATCAACTTAACAAAGAACGTTGCTTCCCCCCTCCCCACCCAATTAAAAAAAAAATCACCCTTATAAATACACACACCGATATACCTACCCACCAAGTCAATCATATATTGCACACAGGCCCACATACAAAACAGGTCGCAAATACACCTACTCACTCACGCACATACTCCCACACACACACACACAATCAAGGTGGAAAAGGCACAGATGTAACACAGATACGTCATCAAACACTCAAAAAGTAAAATTAACATCAGCTCAAATCTGTAACAATGTCTTAAGATATGAACTGAGGACAAGGTGACAGCGGTAATTTATACTAATGTGACATCGAGTGGAGTTTTTCTAGTTTTTTTTATAGCTTCTGCCAACTTTGAAATAAAAGGCTCACTTTCGATTTTGCACAGACTATCATTATGTGAACAGGCGAATTGGAAACAGACAAAGAACTGGAGTAGGATGTAATAAACTTGCTTATGTAATGATTTAATAGATAGTTCGTTCATATGTAAAAAAAGATTAATCAAGAATAATCGACACGAACTTGAAGAACTTGTCTGCATTTATTTTTTTTGACTACTTATCATGTATTTGTTAGACTCCTAAAATCAATGGCAATACAAAATTAATCTGAGAGATTCAAAACTGACAAGATGTTTGTATGGAGCACACTCTGTGTTTAACATGCTCTTCACTTTGTTGCTGAGGTCATGATTGTTGTCTATCTCGTTAAATTCTGGCATTAATTAGGTCACAAGCAAAAGAATTTCATGTTAGTGACATTTGAATCATGAACAGTTTTCGTTAATTTCATAAAATATTCCTGTTCACTAATCCTGTAAAGCCAACTCTGCTCCATCAAATGTCCAGCTCCACCTTTGTTTCTGAAATCATTTGGGCAATATTGTATTTTGTAATTTAAGAGGAAAAAAAAAGACATTATTAAATTTCCAGAGGTTTTTTTCCTTGTATCAATAGAAATCACTGTAAAAAATTAACCACTGCAGTTAGGTCACAAATTCAAGAATACAAATTATTGTATGTAACGTAACACCAAAAGTTTAATAAATATTCCATCAAAGCAAAAAGTAAGAGATTTTCGTCTCCCGTTGAAAAAAGACAATTTCATGCCCTGGTAAAAATCTTACATCAAGGCCACAACGGTCTATCATACCTGGAAACAAAATAAAGGTGTGCATATATAGAATCCAGATATAATATGTAAAATAATGCTTTTCTTCGTTATCTTTATTTTTCTAATTTTAAGTGTTACACTTTTTATTTGAGGATAATTTTGAACTGGTGCCATATTAAAATCATAAAAATGGCCGAACATTTTCATTTTATCTAAAGATTCGTTGTAATATGTTCTTTTCTCTGTTTTATATGCAGCAATAGATATTTACGAAATCTATACTTTTCTGCCTTCTTCGTGAGTAACACTGTCCATCCAGTGATGGATACCCCGTTGAAATTGCTGCCAACACATATCCACACATCCTCCACAACAGAGGGGCAGCAATCCCTGCAATATTTTGCTGAGGTTGTGGTACGCCAAATGTACTCCCCACCTGGACGAAAACAAACATTTAAGAACAAAAAAAAAACAAATGCTTTTCCATAAATGCAATAGTGAGATTTTTCTTTCTTACTTCTGTTGTCTTAGTCCATGTTTACAATGCAATCCTTTTTGTTTAAACAGAGTTCTCATTTTATAGTTTGCATTAACTAGTGAGTGAACTATCTGTGTCTGCTTTTCTCATCTGTACTTTACTTTTAAATGACGTTACACACACAATCGATGTAGTCTTTGACAATGATTTTGCACTAGTTGAAACTAAAAACTTTAACATAATTAATAATTTTTTTATGAATTTTTTTACTCTGTAGTTGATGTTTTAGAGTTGAAAATTTTTTAAGCATATTTGATAATACAAGGACTGTTTGGTTCATGAGATAGTGATTGAGAACAAGTATTTAGGGTCGATTGCATATTGACTTCTCTCTCACTTTTCAGATAATGTATGCTGCTTATCTCAGGGCTCTTCACAGTGCTGCCAATAGTCCTGGATATTTTCATCATACAAAGATCCTTAGTGACTCAGTATGGAAGCAGTT